>PVHT021183640.1:513311-628599 GCA_004024745.2 Catagonus wagneri | reverse complement strand
CTGGTCCCCCCCACACCTGCTGGTCTCCTAACCTGCTGGTCCCCCCCAACCATCACACCGTCTGGGGCTTCCTGGAGCCCCCCCCATCATGCTGCTACTCCTTCCTTCTCTGCAGGCGGCCCTTCCCAGAGCTCCACTTCTTCTGTCCTCCCAGCTCCTAACCCGCCCAGCTCTGCATCCACCTACCCAACTGCCTTCTGCGCATCAAACCCCGAGTGTCCGCGGCCCACGGAGTCATCTCCGTCTGCTCGAGCTTCCCGCCTCCCTGGTGGCGGCCGTGTTGCCTACAGAGCCACACCTGTCCGGAACCTGGGAGTGACCTCGTGACGGCCCCTCCCTCATCCGCGTGGCACGCGACTTGCCGATTCCATCTCCTTGGGGCCTCGGTTCGCTCGTTTTCTCTCCGCGACACCTTAGGCGTCGCCCTCCTTTTATTTGCCGTTATTTTTTTATTTTATTTAGATCTCCCAGGTCTGCTGGTGTTACCTTGGCAGTAATCTCCCTGGGACACCCTGGCCGTCCGCGCACCTGGAGTTGGCTTTCTCTGCCCAGAGGCTTGCCCTTGGACTTGCACTGAAAGCTTCTGCTTTCTCTTTCGTCGCCTTTAGAGCCCTGCCTGTTACCTGCCTCCCAGGGATGTTGCAGAGGGTCTTGGTTTGGCTGGGGAAGGGCGTTCAGGCCCTCGCAGTGCGATCTTGTGTGCGCAGAAGGGAAACTCAGTGGTTTTGGAGCCTGGCTGTGGGCCATCGTTGGGCGCCGTTGGGGTTTGGAGTTTCCAGGCACAGCGTCCCCCCAACCCCAGCTCCTGCCATTGTGCCTGAGCTGCTTAGGACTCCGTCTTACCTTCTCCCAAGAAGGCCCCTTAAAGCCACCCTGGCACCTGGACCCCCGGAGACGATGTTCCTACAAACCATGGGCAGTGATGGAGCAGGTGCCCCCGTCAGGCTCTTCTCGTTCTTTCTGTCATTCTTTTAAAAATGAACGAGTTGGGTCCCCTCTTCTTTATAAGAGAACCAGCCAAACCTGCTTGTGTTAAATTGTGGTCTTGTGCCTTTTGATAATCAAATATCTCTAAGGTTAAGGGTCATTTATGGTAAATGCTGTCAGAACTTCAGATCTCAGTTTTCTTGGGAAGTCGTTTTAAAATTGAAAGGTGCCGAAAATGACGCTGGAGGCTAATGCAGAAGGTCTCTAGTCGGTAGGTGTGAGCGATCAGATCCGCGCGGGCAGAGCTCTGGGCCAAGTTTGGGAAGCACGTGGGTCTGGCCCGGGTCCCCCACGCAGGACGACATCCTGGTGAACACAGAGCGACTTGTGTTTACGGCGACTCAGCAGATTGCCGGGCGGTTGGCAGCAGGCTTGGCGGTGCCGATTCGTGTTTATCCAAGAGCGAGCGGCAGGACCATCTGCCTATTTTACGTTTTGGTGGCGACGTCCGACCTTCCTGGCGAGGAGAGCCCCCGGGGGGCCGTGCACGTGAGCGTGGCTGGAAAGTGGCTGCGGGCACTGCCTGAGTCGCTGGCCTCTGCCCAGGTCGGCAAGCGGGTGGGAGGAAGGCTGCTCCGAATCAGATCCCAGGCGCTTGAGCCCAGCCCACCTCGGAAGCCCCTGCAGGCCTTTGCCGTGGGCGCTGGGCCCCGCTGCTTGGGCATCTTGCAGCCTGTCATTCTTTCTGGTTTGCCTTTGCCTCGCCGGGTGTGACCAACCTGGAGGGCCCTGAGCCAGTCCTGGCCATCTGCTCTCCAGCCACCAGACTCTTGCACGCTGCATGTGCCTGTCCAGAGCAGCCTTCTCCAGAAACTTCTCTGACACGTTCATCTGGATGGGACCTCTCTCCCTGGGGCCTCCCCTCAGCTCTCTGTGTGCGCTTCATTCAGCCGTGCCCGGGGCTGTCCTTTTTTGGGCACTTATTTCCTCTCTACTTTACAAGCGAGAGACGGCTCAGGAAGCTGCTGGAAGCATCAGGCAGTGAATGGAGGAGACCAGTGAGTGGAGGGGACCAGGGAGCGCAGCTCAGAGCCCGGCTCGGGGTGGGGTGGGCCGGGGAGGGGGGCGAGGCTTCTCCCCTCCCAGGACAAGGATCTCAGGGAAGCTCGCCAGGGATCAGCGTGCCTGGTCTTAAGGCCCAACCCCTCCACACACACCCCACCCCACACCACGACCGCCACCCAGGACTGCTGGCCCTGCCAGCACCCACACAGCAGTTCTTGTCCCCAAGCTTGGGAATTCCAGGCCCTGGGAGCACACGCTGCCCAGGGGTTAGCCACACAGCTCAGTTACTGCGTCCTAGACCACAGGGGCCCAGAGCCAGGCGCTGTCGTGCACCTCAGTAAAGATTGCTGCCACCTCGTCTGGTTTCCTGGGCGTCCGGGGTGCCCAGAGCAGAGCTGAGCCCCGCGTGTAGAGATGCGGCGGCTGCTCCTGCCCGGGGTGGGGCTGTCCCCGCACAGGACACACCACCAGCCGGGGTTCACCCAGCACCGCCCGAAAGGTGTCGTCATCGAATCTGCCGCCAGCACCGCCTGTTTCTGTTGTGGGAGAAGGAGGTCTGTGGGGTTTCGAGAAGGAGCTCAAGGGAGAGGGTGGCTTTCCTCACTTTAGTCACCTATCACACAAGGCGGCGTCAGCATCTGGTCGGCCAGCAGGCCCTGGCGGGGCGGAGGGCCCCTTCTCAGGGTGCTCCGCGGGCAGGGAGCTGCTTCCTGGTCTAAATGCCTGCATCCAGCCCTTCCTCCTTTTCTGAAGTCCAGGGAAGTTGTTACATCGGGGGCGATAGATAAAGGCCCCTGACCTCCCAGGTTTATGGCGGGGCTTTGAAGTGTGCTTCCGGCCGGGGCTCGGCCGCACCTCTGTGCCGCCTCCCGCGGGCCCCGCAGAACAGGCAGGAAGGACGCGATGGCTCCGCCGCGCCAAGTCCTGCATCTCAGAGCATCTGCTGTGCTGCGCCGGCTCCCGGGGGGCGAGAGATGATGGCTGGGGAGGGACGGGCCAGGGCCTGGGGTCCCCACCACCCGGCTGTGCTTGTGTGAGAGGCGGCTCCCCTCCTGCGGGCCGAGCCTCCGGGTGTCCCCTTGAACTTTATTGACCATAAGAGAGAGTACGCTGAAATCTCAGTTCTCCAGCGAAGACTGGACCGACTCAGGCGCCGGCTCTCCTTTGATTTGTGTCGGCCGCCTGCAGAGGGGGGCAGTGCCACCCCAGTTAGAGCACTGACATGTGGCTTCTGTTCCACCGAGACCTATGACAAACTGCCCGAGAAGACCCCCTGACAGAGTGCTCACCGCAGCAGGGCCACCGCGGCCCGATCGCTCCTGAGATTAAACCTTCCCGTGAGGTTGGCCCAGCCCCGGGCGCTGGCCGGGTGCAGGTTGAAGATTACTGACCAGTGTGTTGAGTTGCATCTGATTGAAAACTGTCTGGGTTTCGAAGTTTTTAGGTTGGGTAGAGAAACGAAGCCCTTGGTCCCACGCCAGGCGTGTGGGTCTTGTCGTGTGCGCGCAGCGTGTTTTCCAGCCTCTCTATTTTGAGCTGATGGGAGACGCAGCTGCCCTGACTCGGGCCACGTGTGTCTCCAGCTTGCTCCCCAACGGCAGCCCAAAAATAGACGTCGGACTGTCTGCAGCCTCTCTCGCAGGCAGCTCGTCAATGAAACCGCTTCCAAATGTTTTCCCCGGCGCACGGGTTCCAGCCCGTTTCCTTCTCATGCGCCTTGTGTGGACGATAAGCCAGACTCACCCTCTATCAAGCGGCCCCAGGCTTTTTAAGCCTCTGATGTCTCCCTTCCAGGGTGTCACACTTGTCCATCATAAGCCGTTCCATTAAGTGACCTAGAGTTATGAGGTCACCACTGCGTCACTTAAATTAAACCTAAATTGTTTCAGAATGACCTTGGATGTAAGTCACCCGTCTCCCTCAGTTACTCGGTGCTTTATGTATAAGACGCCTGGATAGTCTGGGCGTCCTGAAAAAAACACGGCTCAGTCCTTTGTGGACAGTCAGATCTTTCAGATGGCAGGGTGCCGGCCGGCGAGCTGTCCCTGGGCGGATGGGCTCAGCCGGGAGGAGCGGGGAGGTCAGCCTGACCTGCTGGCGAAGTTGGATCTGGGATGCAGGGTAGACAGCTCCGGTCAGCCAAGCAAGTCCCCCACGCAGCCCGTATTCCTGTGGACTGGGAGAGAACAGCAGGCTTCCGCGTTTACGAGAAAGGAAAAGAAATTTAACTGATAAACCAGATTATAAGTAACCTCAAATGACAGTAGGCTTGTATCCCCAAAGTCTTCTGAGCTTAAAAAAAAAAAAGTCAAAACCCAAACTTTCACATCCTACGTCTCATTGGATGTTCACAGCAACCTTTTAGCCGAAGTTACCGGGGCGGAGCGGGTGGGGGTCGAGGCCCGGGGGCGAGGCCTGCCCCTTGCCATGGGGAGGTGGTGACGAGGCTGACCGGGGCTCTGATCTCCTGCCCGGTCTACGTGGCCTGAGCTCCTGGGTGTGAAGCAGCGCATCCTTCTCACAGGTACACACCCTGCGATGGGGGCATGGTGAGGCCAGAGAAGCGAAGAGACGGAGGAACAGAGGGGGCCCCTAACTTTCTCTTAAAGGGCCAGATACTAAATATATTAGGCCTAGCCGGCCAAGAGGCAAAATCAGGATATTATGTACATACTTATCTATTCATTGCAAACACAGCCCATTAATGTTCAGAAATAAAAAAAGAGATTCCTAGCTCCAGGGCCATAAAAATGCCAGCAGAGCAGCCCGCTGGACCGGGTGGCTTCTGAGCTCTGGGCGAGGTAGTCTGCTGCGTGTCAGGGGCAGGGTTCTCGGGTCCTGTCCCCCTCTTGCACCTCCTTCGCCTCCCACAGAGGATTTGTCCCTGTGTCACAAAGTCCTTGGCCTTTGATCGAGTCGGAAAGGGCCCGCAGAAGACTCTGAGGATGGATCGGCATGTCCCCTTGCTGCAGCCTGTGCTCCCAGCCGACTCTGCCCCCGTCCTCGCCCTGAGTGTGACAGACACGCACATTCAGTAGGAACTTCACATCTAGCAAATTATCAGCCTGCGCGTCTGAGGTGAACAGAGTCGTTTTTCAAGGTGCAGTTACGGGCCATCCTGGCTCTGCCCAGGCAGGCCTCCCTCAGGCTTTTTGCCCCCGGTGGGCATGGGTCCCACACGGCCCGTCGGAAACACTCTGGTTCTTGATCACTCGCTGCAGCTCATCACAGGCTGGGAGTGAGGTCAGGGTTCCAGACACTGCGTGAGAGGCCGCAGGCGGGGAACCCCTGGCCCCGCGAGCTCCAGCAGGTCCGGCGACTGCCTGGGCGGGAGCGCCTGGGCGGGAGCACCCGGGCTGGGCCCGCCACGTGTGGCAGCTTCGGGTGAAATATAGCTTCAGAGACAGCCCGGCGCAGCTGCTGTGGCGCCAGCCCGCCCCGGAGTCGGCCTGCTAGCCGAATGGCCTCAGGGGACGCGCCGCCGCTCCTCCGGGCCCCAGATTTCCTATTTACACCCCCAGAAGGGCTGTTCCGATGCCGATAGGAGCTCACACCGGCCAGTGCCTGCCACCGTGCTGGCCACATGAGCGGTGGTACCCTGAGGCCACCTGGGGGGCTGCGGCCTGGTGTCACCCATCACCCTAAAGTGCCTGCTACGGAAAGGCTGTGCTGGGACAGGCCGGGGAGCTGAGCTTTTCTCCATCAGTGAAATGATTCAAGTGAATTAGGGCCGAGGCTTCCGCCCTCTGCCCCCTGCCCCGTCTCTGCTGCCGCGGGGTCTTTCTGCTTCCCCACCCCCGAGGGGGCCGCACGGTTCAGCCAGCCTTTTCGGACTTCTTTATCTCTAGTGTGTGTTTCTATAAATCTAAACTTTCTCAGTTGGGTAAAAGCTTTAGAATTACTCAGATTCCTTTTGTATTGCATAATGTTCTTGCCATTTAAAAGATTAGCAGGCATACTTTCAGTGAGCCTTGGTGAATGGCATGCCTCGCGTAGCTTAATCTCTCTTCTGTACATGTTAAAACATATAAAGAGAGCGGCTCCAGCACACACGGGGAGCTGGAAAACGAAAGACTGCCCTGATCCCAACTTTGAAAACAGTGAGCCTCTTACAAAACCAGACGCCGCGAAGGGCCTCCCCTGCCGCCAGCACCGGATGCCCTGATAGAGGGGCCAGGTGCCCCGGGGACGGACACAGGGGGTCACGTCCATGTCCTCTGGGGGAGGAGGGCGGACGAGCTCAGGGCAGCCCTGGAGGAAACCGGCCTTCCCTGGCCACACACTGGGAGGCACAGATCACTTTGGAAATTTCTATGTGGGAAAGCCCTCGGCCACGCCCTGCCTAAAATGCCAAGAGTTGCGTTTAGCAGCCGAAGGGACCAAGGAGGGCAGAGCTTGAGAGCACGGGGGTTCAGGGGAGCACCCTGGCCGCCCCGCAGTCGGCAGCATGGTGGGAGTGCCCAGTGAATGCCAGGCTCCAGAGTGGCGCCCGGGAGGGAATGGCAGCCCTGCCGTCCATCGGGTTGGACCACCTGGAGCAAAGTGCACAGAGCTCGTAGGTAACAGACGTAAAGGTTAGGGGGCTCCGAGCATCACGCATGTGCAGAGGGTCCGGGCCACGATCGACACGGCCACTGTCGTGGTAACAGCCACATTCAGAATCTACTGAGTTCATTCATTGCGAGAATGTTTCCTAGGCGCCTACTGTGTGCCAGACATTGTTCTCATGAGGCTGCTGACATCCCTCCTCCGTCACTGGAGGGCACCCTGAGGTTCGGAGAAGCGCAGGTCGAGTAAGCAGCCCGATTCACTCAGCTATTCAGTGGCAGGGCTGAGGTTCCAGCCCTGGTCAAGCTGAGTTTTTCCCGTAAGGATGACTTTGCGGACGTGTTTGCATAAGAAAGGGAGTTCCACGGAGGGACCGAACCAGGCACCACATTTCTCGAATCAAATCTGTGTTCAGGTAATAGGATGCTGGGCGTCTGTTACACGCGCTGTGGGGCGGGGGGTGTAGTCTGAAAGAACAAGGAGACGGGTGGCGATGGGGTGGTTCGTTTGTGGACGTGCGTGTGTGTGTGTGTGTGCATATCTACATGAAAAGAGTGTCCCGAAGAGGCTGCGGTGAAGCTCTGACAGCGCTCTGCGAGGCTTCATGTGTGTGGGTCCCAGTGACTTGCCAGCCTGAGGACTGTCCCAGAAGGTTCCAGTCAGTCCCTCTGTGTTTATGATGCTCAGTCCAAGGCATGAATTATATTTTAATTTATTGAGCTCTATTTCTGTGGCCCCTCCGAAGGATGTTTTCCCTGGAAGAAGCCCTCTGTGGATGTAACGTTTATACCAGATCCACGGTGCCGTCTGTTCTCACAGTGTCTCAGCAGCGTCGGGGGGGGCTGTGAAAGAGCCTCGCATTACTAAAAAGAATCCTAAGAGGGTCATCAGGGCGCTGGGAGGTGGGGTGTGACATGTTCGGAGGAGGGTACCCTGTGATTTCATGATCCTCTATCTGGCAGAAGCCACTGAACTCTTTCCCCAAGACCGCCAGAAAGAAATGGCTTTCTGGAAATGTCTGACACTTTCTGAGGGTGGCGCTGATGGTTGGGAGTCAGAGCCGACCTCTTCTGCCTGTTTCTGTTAAGCCCGTCTGGGAGGGCACTGCCGGGTGGAGTTGGTACCCAGTCAGGGCCCAACACTGGGTTATGCCTCCTCGTTTGAGGGGGTAGGGTTTTTTTTTTTTTTTTTTTTAATTGTTTTTGCCTAGACACTTGAATTTGCACCGTGTCTTTTGTTACGGGTAACTCTGGGCTCCAAAAAGGATTCTTCATAGGGGTATTTATTCCAAAGCGACTTCACCACATTAAGTTTTAAGCATAGGCGACCACCTTGTTGGTTCCTAGGGTTTGTTTTTATAAACAGACCAGCTGGGGTCCTCCGGGCATGTGAACATTTCGTTTATGTGGCGTCTCGGGAGCCACCCTATGGAGCGGAGTCACCTGTCTTCGGCCCCCACACACGTCTGCGGGTGGACCCTTCCAGCCTCAGGTTGTGCAGCCGTACGTTTGAACCCCATGCTCTGCAGCCCGTCTTCTTCTCACTCCTCTTTTGTGGGCCTTCCGCATCTTTTCAAGGTTAGGTCTGAAGACCGTGCACTTGCCACAAGGGGGGAAGGTGAAAATGAAGGGAGATGAGAAGCTGGCAATGGTACGGCACCCGCAGCCTCTCTGGCTGGGCTCCGCTAAGGCCTGGGGCCATGAAGTGGCCCGCTCCTGCAGACCCTCTGCCAGGACGACCACCGGCCCGCGCCGCCCGTGCAGGTGGGGGCGGCAGCGGCTCACCGTGCCCTCCTCCTCTCTGGCACCTCCATGCTAAACCCCCGCTAGCCGCGCACCCCCAAGCAGAGCCGTCTCTGCCTCTGAAACCTGGCGCACTCTGTCTGTCCCCTCGGCCCGCTGGTCCTGCTCCCACTCTGTCCCGGGGCGGGGTGTGGGGCAGGTCTGGGGTTGTTCATCTTTGCATCTCTGTGAACTTGACTCTCATACAGGTTTCCCGGAGGAGTGATTGAGTGAATGAATGCAGAAGCACCCCCAGGAGGTTGTTTTTTTGTTACCGCAGAGGATTCTGAAACCGTCTTAGTCAGTCCTGAATTTAGCTTTCAGAAGCCTAAACACAGTTTTGATATTTATCTCTTTAAGGACTATGTCAAAAAAAAAAAAAAAAAAAAACTCAGCGCCAACCGGTGTTTCTCAGCTGATTGCTGAACGTGTGATAAGGAGCACGATTCCTTGGGGGAGAAAACTCGTTCAGGTTAAATTCCTGTGGAAACGCTTATGGCCCTGTGTCGTTCAGCTAAGACGTAGCAAGAATGTACATAGCTGGGCACTTTGACCTTCCTCAAATATTTGCCAACGTGTAAAACATTCTGTCCTCACACCAAAAAAAAAAAAAGGAAAATCAGCCCAGCCCTGGGTTATGTGTCAGTGTCCCGCCTTTGGCAGAACTGAGTTGGGTGGCTGAGCTATAGGTCAGGAGAAATGTTTAAGTACAATAATAAGGTAAGAGAACAGCCAAAGCTCAACTCGAGTTGACAGGAAATAAATAGATGTGTATTTGCCATATATGGTAATGAAAGAAGTCCGAGCAGATGCACTTGGCATTTATGGACTTCTCAGTGATTCAGCAGCGGGACGACAGCTCCCGCCAAGAGATAGAGAATTTGTTAAACTGTATCTCTTCCCTGAATTGTTTCGCCACCGAGAGCCATGCTGTGTATTGGAAAGAAAATTCCAGGGCTGTGTAGAAGTTAGTATTGGGTAACAGGCCTGCGAAAGAGTGCTGGAGGGGTTTCCAAAAGTACTGGGAAGCCGTTTGTTACCAAAGCAGGGTCCTTCTCCGAGCGTTAGCAGTTGTCTGTAGACCCAGGTTCGCGTAGCAGCCTCTCGCTCTGGCGCCGGGAATGGAGGGCTCTGGGCTTTTCCAGCCGAACCGCTCGTGTCCACGCCCTTCCTGCTGTCGTCTGTCACGGAGGTGGCTCTGACTCGTGGCTGCACTTCCAGGAGCAGGATTACAAATTTGTGCGGTTTCCCAGCTGTGCCTGGTTCCCGCCAGCCGGCTCGGCGCGCGGCTCCGGGCCGCGGACCCCAACGGGACCGACTCGCCGGGACTTGGTGGTGGCTCGCTGCTCCCTGCGCCCCGAGCAGCGGCGTCAGGCACCCCAGAGAGCGAGCGTGAGGGCCACGTGCCAGCCCCTCGCTGCCACAGCACGGCCACCCTTTTGCGCCCAGGAAATGCGCGCGTTTTGAAATGACACGCATGCTCAGGAGCCGCAAAGTTAGATTAGAAATCAGTGCCGAGAAGATGTGTTTCTAGAGGTGGTCCTCGAGGTGTGCAGACTACCCGGAGGGGAGGCAAGGGCCTCGAGGACACAGCTTAATCCATGTGACGGGTAAGTTGCCTTTTCTGCCCGCCCTTGCCACGCATCACAGCCCTCACCCCGACCTCTGGGTCCCTGAGGGCCTGCTGGATGAGCCTGGGCAAAGCTAAGGCGGTGCCGGAGTCCCCTGGTGACACAGCAGGTTGAGGATCTGGCATTGTCACTGCTGCGGCGCGGGTTTGATCCCTGGCCCAGGAACATTTGTACACCGTGGGTGCAGCCAAAGAGCAAGAAAAGAAACTGAGGAAATGCCTCCTTGGTGCTCTCAAGGGGCCTCTCTTTGCTGGAGTAAAATCGGCCCCCTCCTCAGAGCGGGCTGGGCTGTCATCCCAGATGCCGAAGTGGGCGAGGGCCGGGGAGCCTTCAGGGCGTCTCTGGAAGCTTTGGTTTCTCCAGAATTGCTAGGTTGGGGTAATCTCTCATGAAAGCTTGTGCGCATCTTTAAACAGAAAGCCTGATTCCAAAGGTTTAAATTCCCAGTTGCCACTGAGTCACCTGTTTCTGAGGCTTGGTTTTCAGCCATACGATATAAATAATTCCATTTAGAAATTAAGAAATCAGGGTCTGCATTTCTTATGCCCCGGGCTCTGTAGTATTTTCCAAAAAAGAAAATGCATGTAAAAGTTAGAGGATCCTTTGCCTCCGGGACCTTCTGGTTGCCCGGCGGTCACCAGGAACCTCCTGCTGCTGCTAAAGAGCAGGACCCTGTGGGCGAGGAATCCTGCCTCCACGTCCGTCTGTGTGTGTGAGCGTCTGAGGGAACACTAGCGCTGGGCTCGGCATCTACAAGTAGATTTTCCCCATCGTTTATTATTAGCTATTCCTCTGAGCAGCTCTGTGAAGCGAGTAGATATTAATAAACAATACGTGCTGATTATTAAGCCAAGACAAAGGTATATCTTTTCTGTGCTGCTTCATTTTAGGTGAGCGCATGGCACAGAAATGAGGAATAAACTTGGAAGTGAGGCCTCCGGGCGGGGGAACAAAGAAATTTGATCAGAACTGGGAAAGAGCAGGTCTGAGACCGGATCTGAAAGCTTCTCCATCTCCTTGGCGAAATCGGTCCTTGTTTTATGAGTTGCCTGCTGAGTCTGGGATCAGTGTGGGGGCTGCCCCTGTCCCTTTGGTGCTGGTTTGAGATGATGTTTTGAGTCTCCCTGGAATGGCCTGACCTTTGAGACTTCATCCTCTGATTCCCAAAAGTAGGGATGGTCATTGTAGAAATTTGCATATAGCATAAAGAAGATAGTAAGAATTCGCCTGCAGTCCAAAACATAAATGTTAGCATGTTATGGAGTTCCACTGTGGCACAGCAGGTTAAGGATCCGGTGTTGTCACTGCAGCAGCTCAGGTTGCTGCTGTGATGTGGGTTCGATCCCTGACCCAGGAACTTCCATACGACACAGGAAGTTACTAGTATGTTGCTTGAGATATTTCTAATCTTTTTTCATTCATAAATACTACATATTTTAAAATGATAAAGTTATACTGTACATACTGTTTGTAGCATGGTTCCCTCCAACCATAGTATTTTATGGAAATGAAAAAAAAAGTGTAAAACCTATGACAGACCCAGAGGTTTCCTGCTAATACTTGTTGTACTTATAAAATAATTCTTCTTTGGAGATATAGGTCTAGTTTAGCTATACATTCGCAGGTACAGCATTTATTTTCTCTGGGGGCTGTGCACAGGCTGAAGTAATGCCTGGTTGTTTGGCCGTGTGGACCCCGAGTCTGGGGATTCTGCCAGTGGGTTGGGGGGGCAGGGGGCGAGCGGTGACCCAATTTCTCTGTAAACCTTAAAGTCATCCTACTTTTTTGAACTCTCACTTGATCCCCATCCTTAATTTTCAAAAGAACAGTTTTGAGGCTAAAGGGATATGATTTATTTCTAGCTAAAGAAATGAGAAATAAGCCCTAATCCCATTCATCTGCCATCTAAAACCAGTGGCATTCTCACCATCCTTTTCCAAACACATACAGAAGTGCGTGTATTCATTTTTACAGCGTGGGGGTCATACTAAAACCCCATTTTATAGTTTGCAGCTTCTTTTCCCCTATTTCTCCCCATTTAACTCCTCACCAGCCTCCAGACCTGGGCTCAGGCACCCCCTTCCTCTGTCCTGCGCAAAGTCCTTGCTGCCCCAGCGCCACATGCTCCACGGTGCTGACCACGAGGAGCAGCTCCTCTGGGTGATGAGTGACTCCTGTCCTTCCCCCTGCTGTGCAGGTGCCCCAGCAGGCACAGGGACCCACTGGTTTTGCTCAGGATTGAAGGAGCCCCCGTAACACTGCCTGGGGGGCCAGTAAGAGCTGCTCAGCACATGCTTGCTGAACGGCTGGCAGTCGTGCGCATTACCCTGTGGTGTCAGCTGTGCTTTGAAAAACTTTACTGCCTGCCTAATTTGCCACTCTCTCACTTTGCTAAAGTTTGTTTCATCAGCGACCCGCTACTGAGGGCATCTCCGTTGTTTCTGATTTTTCTCTCTCCCAAGCACATTGCTAGGCATTCTTGTGCATAGACCCCTGCCTCCATCTCTCGTCTTCCTAATGGATAAGCTCCTAGAAGTAGAAGCTTTACACTGAAGCCTTAATCTGCCTGCTAATCCAAAATCTCCCATTCGTCTAAATGTCAGCAGGGCCGGAGGTCCGGAGTCAGTTACACTGGGGGTGGGGGTGGGGTTGCAGTGAAGGAGTCGTCACGCTTCCTGGTTCCTTGTGGAGAGTCCCAGGGTAGAAAGGCACCTCGGTGCCCGCCCGTCGAGCACATGGGTCCCCATCGCAGCAGCTCCCATGAAGGGTCGGCTCGGTAGGGAGTCGGGGAGGATCGTCTGCTGCTCATCCATTCAGTCCCCAAGCATTCTCGAGCGTCTCTTCTGGGCCGGGCTCCGCCAGTGGTCCCAGGCAGGGATCGGGGGTGTGCCCTCCCCCTCACCAGCCTACAGGGCATCTGTCTAGACTCGGCTCATCATCCGCACTGGGAGGTAAATCCCAGGAGGTCAGGGGTCACCACTAGCTCGTTCACTGCTGGTCTCTGCTCTGAGGCTAAAACCTTAAAGCTACCATTGCTCAAGCATTTCGGTCTCTTAAAAATGAGGAATCCGGAGTGCTCTTGTGTCTGTCTGTGTGTCCATCAGTCATGACTGTGTTAGAGATGAAAACTGAGACGTGTTGCGAGCACGAGAGCTCATGAGCGCAGGTGCCATCACGTCAGAGCGATGACGTCACCCCATCACACCATGTCTGGAAACCTGCACTGTTCATCCCTGTGAAAACTAGTGGAAAAGGAAGACAACAGAAATAGTTTTGACCTCGTGGGCCCCTGGAAGGGTCTGAGGGAGCCAGGAGCCCCAGACCCCACTCCTAGGGGCGCTCGGGCTTTCCCTTACCCCGGAACTGCCGCCACGTGCCTCCCAGGGCCTCCGTGCATCTCAGGTCTGAGTCCTGGTCCCCATCCTCAGCCTTCATCACCTTAGGGCCAGGTTCAGGCATCACTTATCTGATAAACCTACTGCTTTTCATCATCAAATAAGACTCCCGAAAGAAAACCACCACTGGCTGTCACCCGGGGGCTCAGGGGTCCTTTCCTCTGCCTGGCTCCTTGGGACTCTGTCCTAGGCTTCCAGTGCACTCACTGGCCCTCTGCACTCGCCACCAGAGTGCCCCCCTCGAGCCCTGCACGAGCTCCCCTTCAGCCCAGCTCCACAGAGCCAGACCTTCCCATTGTGCAGTTTTATTAGGCGCAGTGCTGAAGGCACATCCATCAGAATTAGAGCCTTTCTGCCAAGATACAGAACATGTTTTAAATGGAGCAAAGAAATTTAAATGGGAAGAAATTATAGCATGAGTGAATTTATCCCTTTCAAGATAATCTTATTTAATAACCAAAAAACTCACAAAGATGTGCATTTTATCCAGCTACAAAGGCAGCGTGGCAGGTTATATATTGTGGTAATTACATGTTTGGGGTTTCATTCCTTCTTGAAACTAGATTTCTATTATTTCAGAAAAGTCAACCACTGTAGAAAAGGACTATTCATTTATTTCATTGCTGGGTGGCCCCATACACTGTAAAAATAGGTCAAGAACAGTAATCTAAATTGACTGCTGATAAATAATTAAAGCTAATGGAATTTTCTCAAATCTGTGAACTAAAATCTTTGAGAAATTGCCAGGACATACTGTCTGCTGTTGTATAGAAAGATATTTTTTATTTAACAGTTTAGTTTAAATGCCATTTGAAATTCCTCCTTTTCTATCACAAGGACCAGAAAGAGCGTGTGTTCAGCTATAGAAGGAGCAGAAGTAGGATCTGAGTTGATAGCTGCCTCACTGCTCTGCAGATGATGAGATGGGAGGCGAAGGTCTCAGGACACCGAGACAAAGAGAAACTTCATTTCTCACTGCACTGCATTCAAGTTGAATTCTGCTTCTTACAGTATATATTGTCTTACTTTAAAAACCACGCCTGGGAGTTTCCGTGGTGGCTTAGCATTTAACGAATCTGACTAGTATCCACGAGGACGCGGGTTCGATCCCTGGCCTCTCTTAGTGGCTTAAGGATCTGGCATTGGCGTGAGCTGTGGTGTAGGCTCGAGTACTCATGTTACTATGGCTGTGGTGTAGGCCGGCAGCTGTAGCTCTGATTGGACCCCTAGCCTGGGAACTTCCATATGCCACAGATGTGGCTGTAAAAAGCAAAAAACAAACAAACACACAAACAAGAAAACACACCTGGTCTCCTCTTTTACATACCTGTTAAAGGGAGAATTCCAGCTCTCTGAAGGGACATCCCAGGAATCGAGTACCAAGAAGAGTCTTTCTTTCATAGATAATTACGACTCTCTCATCGGTGCCATCAGGACCTTATAAAAAATACAAGTGAGAAATAGGCTAAGAGGTTACTTTTAGAGGAAATGGCTTATTGCTAAGAAAGCAGGTTGTTATAGTACAGTCAATAAGACTAATCTTGGAGATTATATGTTAGTGGCTTTTTCTTTATTCATAAAGATATTTCAGCCATCATCAGCATATTTTAAAATCTCAAGAACATCAGAATAAAGATCCAGTAGCCACATGCGTTTGAACAGTATCTCTTCCGTGCTTCGGCTTTACGTTGTAGAGAGGGGGTCGTTTTCTTGGTACAGTTTGATCAAATACCTTGGTTGAAAAAAATTAATTCGCTATTACTACTTTTTAGCTAAGTCGTGGTTTTGCTGAACTGCATTGTTTATATCTAATTTAATGTTGTATTTACTTTGCTTTAATACATTCATAAATGGTGGACCCCATTTCTGAAATCAAACTTATGTGCATTTTTTCTTTTAGAAAATATGTAGACGTTTCTTGATTTAAAAAGAAATTATTCCTTTCACATTGCCCCACCTGGCATCCGAGTAATCTGTGTATGTAACCTCTAGAATGAGTATTTGCATATTGTGTGTGTGTGTGTGTATATATATATATATATTTCTTTTTAGGGCCACACCGCGGCATATGGAGGTTCCCAGGCTAGGGGTCTAACAGGAGCTGTAGCTGCCTGCCTACACCACAGCCACAGCAACACAGGATCTGAGCCGCGTCTGCAACCTACACCACAGCTCACGGCAACGCCGGATCCTTAACCCACTGAGCAAGGCCAGGAATCGAACCCACAACCTCACGTTTCCTAGTTGGATTCGTTTCCACTGCACCACGACAGGAACTCCTGTATATTACATTTTTAAAGTCTTTAGAACCCTTTATTCTGGGGTAACCCGGGTAGCCGAGAGATCCCATGGGTGCTGCCTGTGGCCACAATGAGGGTTCCATCCTGACAAGGCTGAGCGCTTTTTAGGCGGCTCCTCGCACAGTGCACATCATGGGAGTAGGTGGCGTTAGAGACACTGGTGAGGGCTTCGAGCAGCGCCTTCTATCCAGAACAGGGTAGGGACGCGAGGGCCCTGGGCAGGAGGGCTCTGCTGAGGTTTGAGACAAAGCCACAGCAGGATTGGCGTTTCGTCCAAAGAGAAGACGCAGGGCCCAGAGGAAGGTGCCGGGAGGCGATGAGCTGGGCGGTCAGATACCCGCAGGGCCGGAGGGAGAACTGATCCCTGTCACCAGGCTGGGTCGGGAAGGCTCAGCCGTTCTCGGTCCCCTGGCCCACCGGAGGGCGGGGTCCCCAGGTCTTTGATTTCACACTTGAAACACATTATGAAGCAACAGTGAAGGTGCAGTCACCTCGAATCTGATCTTTTCTTTTTTTTAACTCTTCCATTTTCTAATCTTTTTCTTAAGTGAAGTATTTACCAACAAACTGCTACCAGTAATAACGTTATTTGCGCTCAGACAGCCCCCTCTGAATGGCAGCCTTTGGTGGGCAGAGCCTGGAGCCAGCGTTCGAAAACTCCCGATTCCACAGTGAGGCACAGCCCCACCCCAGGACCGTCCCAGAGGGGACAGGGTGGCCTGGGGCGGGGGGGAGGGGGGGCCGTGTGGCCAGGGACACTGCAGGTCTCCTTCCAGCCTTGTGCGGGCGGTTGGACCCTACGACCCTAGCTTTCCAGCTTGCCTAGATGAGGGGACAGTTCCGCAGCGGCTAGGCCACAGTTTAAGGGAGACGGTCCCTCCCCCTGTAGCCTGCTGTACGCGACTGTAGCTGGGGGCTTCGTGGGTCTCAGAGTGAAATACAGTGTTTTGAAAACAGTTTATATATATATATATATATATATATATATATTTTTTTTTTTTTTTTTTTTTTTTTTTCCCAACAGGCAGAGTGAGTTTATTAATCTAGGATGCTTGTGAGAGACACAGCGGGCTGACAAAGGAGTAGAGCAGCCCTGAGAACGAAGAAGGCTATAGTTTTATAATCAAAGAAAAAGTGTGGAGGGGAGCAGACCACCCTCTTCCTCATTTGGGGGCAGAGGTCAAGGTTTTACATCATCGGTTCCTCCTTCGACCCCGTGTGGTTTAACCGGTGCTGCTGGGGCACTGTTAGCATCACACATCTATTAGCAAAAGGGCGGCAACAAATGCTGTAATTCAGCTCAGGTTTTGGTAGACTATCCCCTTGCACCTAGTCTCTCCCCTTTCACCTGTATTTCTGTCTTGCTGCATGCAGAAATGCTGGTCTTCAAGAAATATTAACTCCCTAACTTTAGGTGACAAGATTCCGAGCCTGTATCTATTGCCTTGTGGTCCAGCTTTTGGGGTTTGTGGCTTGAGTGCGGTGCTTAGATGCACCGGGTCTTCTTTCGAGGTCATGTAGACCGTTGCCAAGCTACTGGGTTCTTTTCTCGAGTGGTCCTGAGCTTACCAGTCTCCCAAACTCCCTTGAAATTCCCTTTCGCAGACAATTTATATTTCAGAGACGCACGAGGTGAGGTGAGGAGCACAGTGGGCCCGTGTCCCAGCCCAGCCCCTGCCACCTCAGCCCGCCAGCACATCTGCGACCTCCGCCCTCTCACCCATCACTCCTCCCCATTAAATTATTTTGAAACAAAAATCATATTCATCCATAAATATTTTAGTATGTGTCTCTAAAAACAAGGGCCCTTTAAAGGAAAAAAACCAGAGCTGCACTGCCTAAAATATAGGCCATGTCGTTTAAAAATAAAAACAACCTGGGGCCTGTCTTAACTTTAGTTCGTTTTGTGGCCACATTATATCAGTTGCAGTACATACGCTTTTACACATTTTACTGACTTCAGAATCAGAGCGAAGGTTACAATCAGTGACATCTCGGTTTGATAAGCAGCATTTTTTCCTTGGCGTGGCATAAAATGTCAGGACATCTCACACATGAAATATGCTCAGTTATAGAATGATTTTCTTTGCATAAACACCTAAAACATTTTCAAGTCAGAATTTCCTTGCTTCGAGGCCTGAGTAACGAGGAGGGATTAGGGACCCTTATTTCTGATTTTTTTGTTGTTGTTGCTAGGGCCGCACCCGCGGCATATGGAGGTTCCCAGGCTACGGGTCGAATCTGAGCTGTAGCCGCCAGCCTACACCACAACCACAACTAACGCAGGATCCAAGCCGCATCTGCGACCTGCACCGCAGCTCACGGCAACGCCAGATCCTTAACCCACTGATCGAGGCCAGGGATCGAACCCACGTCCTCATGGATATTGGTCAGGTTCATTAACTGCTGAGCCACGACGGGAGCTCCAAGGGAGCCTTATTTCCATTTGAAGATATTTTCAGTCCCAGGTGAAGGAGTAGCATGTAGCCTCTTCATGCGTAAACATTTCCCAGGGTTTTAAATGCCGGCCAGTCTGTTTCTGCCTGGCCTCTGTCGTACTCCTTTCCCACCCGCGTGCAGTGACAGAAGCGAGGGCTAAGACCAGAGGAGCGGGAAAGGCTGCGTTACCCTGGGCTGAGACGGTTCTGAAACAGAAGCCGCAGGGGTGAAGCCACTTCTGAGGGTGCTGCGGGCCTGGGTCTCTAAGGGCTGCTGCACCCAGAGGGGAGCCTTTTGAGGTGCCCCCACCCTGCCCCCCTGCTCGTGGAGAGACTGTGTGCCGCAGAGGTTGAGGCGCCCCCAGGCAGCCACACCATCTGGGTCTTCCACGGAGGCAGAGTCGTTCCAGAGAAACTGAATTACAGCGACGGGAAAGGGGAAAGGGTGTGGTGAAATTCAGTAAAATGTTCCGCGGAATCTGGATTTTAAAATCTTCTGGAGGAGTTCCCTGGTAGCTCGGCAGGTTAAGGACCTGGTGTTGTCACTGCTGTGGCTCAGGTTGGATCCCCGGCCCGGGAACTTGTGCACGCCGCAGGTGCCGCCAAAATACAATCAGATCTTCTGGAAATCAAGATCACTTTATGACTTGGAAGATGTATTTCTTCCTTATGTTTCCGTGTGAGGCCTGGCTGTTCCTTTTCGTGTGTTCGTCCTTTCAAACCTAAACAGCTGTGTCCTGGGCATCATTCTTTCCAAGACACAGAGGTGGACCTGGGTGGGACTCTTGGAAGGAGTCCAACATGTGAGAGTCTGTGATGCCGGCCCTGGCATCGGGTTTCTGTGTGGGCGGGAGAAGTGTCCTGGGTACTGGCTGTGCCAGGCCTCAAGAAGGGAACCAAGCCTTCCAGGGACCACCTAAGCACTCAAAATGGGCGGAAAGTCAAAGATTCACGCCATCGGGGTTCAGAGACTCCGTGTCTTGTGTCTCTGGCTGGCACCTCACAGGTGCAACTGAATGCTGCATGGTGATTTTGTCATTTTATTTCTGTTTTGCTTTTAAATCAGGACGGGTTCTCCGGCAAGAGTCATTAGAAAACTCCTTAATGGCATTTTGTTGTTCCGTTTTCTGATCCTTTGGATGAATTGTGAATCGGCGGTTTGGAGAATAATGAAAACCCTTTTTGCGGAGAAGCAGCTCTCAATAAGCGTTGCTTATTATCTGCGCTGTACTCCGGGGAGGGGAGGTTGGGATGCATTTCTCTGGCTTTGCCCACAGACATCCGATATTAATAATCTCAAGGGCACCGCTCGCTACGTGTTAAGATGTTTGCTGCATTTTTGCTCAATAAATGATAGACGATTGAAGAAAATCTGAAACAGCACTGGAAAGCCTGACACTGAATTGAGTGCTGTCACCAGAAATTTGAAGTTTTCTGGACCTCGTTTAAGTCCCTGACGGTCATTTGCACAGAAGAGCTCTGGTCGGCCCAGACTTGAGTCTGCGGTTGCAGAGAAGGGCGCGTGGCCACGACAGGGGTGGCCGTGCTTGCAGTTTTTGGTGCTGTCCTGACAGCAAAGGGCGCTCTGTGCTCAAAGGACAATGAGTCAGGTCATGTCCTTGCTGACCACTGATGGAGCGGCCCGCGGGTCAGCAGCCTGGGCCCAGTGTCCTTAATTTGGTACCAAGCCAGGTAGCATTTGGAGGTAGCAACACCGGATAAGGAGTTTCTCCGACTGCCCCAAATAAAACCGGCTGGATGGGCGATTTTTTTTTTTTCACTGGTAACTCGAAGTACTGCTGTTTGCATGTGTCTGGGTGTGAATATTTAGGGCCTTTTTTTCTCTTCAGCTGTCCTCAAACAGACATGCGTACTGCAGTACAAACAGAAATACCCAGCTCTAACGTCTCACGGGTTGTTTTAGCGGGTGTTGTTTCTTGAGATGTGAATACCCCCGGACGGGATTTTTGGAATATGCTGGACATCCCAGACGAGTTGACTTTATTTACTATGGTCGTGAGGTTGCCTTTATTATGGTTATGAGGTCTGGAGTGCTCTAGAAATGCGTTTGTCCTCTCAGCTGGTGTTCTCGCCGAGGCTGGTCCTGTGCCAGTGGGTGGGCTGGGGGCGCACATCCTGGTAAGAGGCACTGTTTTATAGGTGAGCTTGTACCCACCCCAGCCTCCACCCCCGCCCCAACTCTCCCTCCCCCTCTTAATGGTGGTCTCCAATGCCCGGCAGCTTTCACATTCCGGGACCCCGTGCAGCCTTGCCATCTCCCCCCGGAGTCTGGACCCATCATAATAAGACTCTTCAGTGGTACCCGTGCTCCCACCCTCCGCCGCCACCCCACGATGTTGCTGCCAGGTGGGCCCTGGATTGTCGTTCCCGCACCCCAGCTGGCCCAGGTGATGGGCTCTGTTACAAAATCTCCTGGTGGCGTTGGCCTTGGAGAGCTCTGGGGGTTCACATCCTGACCCTTCCAGCTGTGTGACCCTGGACAGAGCTCCTTCCCTGTTTGAGCCTCGGGCGCCCGTGTCTGTAACCTGTGGGTGTCAGTCCCTCAGGTCGGTCGGCAGAGTTCCTGTGAGAAACAAATGTGTGAAGTCCCTCGCCCACCTGGCCACGCACTCGTGGCCCCTGCCCTTAACTTCCGCCCGAGACCCCCTCCCGTGTTGCTCCCCAGGCCTGTCTCCCCCGACCCCCCTCATATTCCCTGCAGCCTCTCCCCCCGCCACCTGCTCTCAGCTGCCCTCAGCGCTGTCATCCGTGGCAGCATTTGACACAGGTACCTTTTCCCTCTTGAAACTGCCTCCTATTTATTTATTTATTATTTATTCAGTGCGGAAGTTCCCGGGGCCAAGGATCGAACCCCACGCCACAGCAGTGACAACGCCGCCGCCGGATCCTTAACCCACTGAGCCCCCGGTGAAGCCCGAAACTGCGTCCTCTCAACCTGTGTTCTCCTGACCGCCCGCTGCTGCTCTGGGTTCTTGCTCTCCGAGCTCTCCCTCCAGCTCAGCGGCCTCAACCCTCTCTCCCAGGAGAGCCCAGATCTCTCAGGGCGTCCCTTAGCCCCGAGCTGCCCCATGTGGTGGCTGCCAGCCACACGAGGCTACGACGGGCCACCTGAGCGGCTGACAGCCCAAACTGAGATGTGGGGGAAACACGCCTCCGTTTTCAGAGACTCGGTACCAAAAAAGAAGGCGAACTGTCTTGTTCATAATTTTTATGTCGATTACGCAGGAGGTGATGATGTTTTGGATAGAACGGGTTAAGTGAAGCTAAAATGGATTTCATCCGTTGCTTTGTGCGCGTTGAGCGTAGCTCTAGACGTGTTAAGCCACACGGGTGGCCGGCACCCCATGGGCGCTGGCGGCACTGCCCTGGGGTGGGGAGCCCGGCCTCGAGGGCTCCCATCCGGGCCGCTCAGTCTCCCACTCGCCCGGTCCTACCGCTGTGTGAGAGATGGTTTGCGCTTTCAGTTATTCATTCAGCCTCCGCGTCGCATCCTCTGACTTTCCCCTCTGTGTGCCAGGCCCTGGTCTCTTTGCTGACCGGTCCGTGGGCCACCGAGGGAGCCTTGTGCAGTGGGCGGGGGGTGGGGTGGGGGGTTGCATCGGGGCCCCTCGGGGGAAAAAGGCACTGGCATGGAACGTGACCAGCTTCCACGGTCCAACCTTCCGGAGTTTTAAGGTCCCTCGTGCCTGGTTTCCTCAGCGAAATGTCACCCAGGCCTCCACTGGATGCTGGAGATGGGGGTTGGGGGTGGCGACAGGGACTAAAATCCATCTGCTGCCCTCCCGCAGCCCCAGTCTGGACGGAAGAAGATGTGGGGGCCTGGCTGCTTCCAGTTCTGCGGGACCCAGTCCAGGCCTGTTGGAGGTCTTCGGATCCCCTCTCAAGAGCCCAGGGGCCATCAGATGCTGCCAGCTGACGGACAGAGCCAGGCAGGCCCTCGGCCACCCCCAGGGCTCCCACACACGGGCCCCCGGAAAGCCAGGCCCCACGGTTCCCACAGCAGTTGGGAGGCAAGTGTCACGTGGAGGTTCTCGTCCTTGACCTGTTCCCGTCTTATTTTTAAATTAGATGAATGGGGGCCTGTGGCCTTTTGAGAGGAGCAGTCGGCACAGCTCTGGGCTAGCATGGGTGCGGTTCGGGAGACCGCAGGGGTAGGGTGACACCTCACAGGCGCGTCACCCTCATCAGAGTCAGCCTTTGGGAAACGGAGAATACGCTCCATCCATCATCTTGTGTTTGTGACCGCGGTGGCTCAGGGCGGTCGTCCTGCCTGTTTGTCCTTGCCTGGGGGAGGCGCGGGGAGTCCCGGGGGCTCTTCTGCCTTCATTCCCCCCTCCCCCGTCCCCGCCACGCAGAGAACCCAGGCCGGGCCACCCGCTCCCGGGTGAGCTCCCTGCGTTTAGATCTCCTGAGTCGTCGCCTGCGGTGGCTGCGTTTCTCCCCCAAAGTGAGGCTTGTTCCTTGTGAGGAAATGCAGGCTTCTCCGGTCCTTCATCAGCCCGGGGTCGGCCCCATCGCTCTTCGTCCTTTGCGTCCTGCTTCCCCTCAGCCTCCCGTCCGCCTGCGGTCTTACCTTCCGCAAAGCACAGGGCGCCGGAGGAGATGGCGGGTTAGGTTCCTGTTGCTGCTGCAGCAGACTCAGAAATTTGCCGTCCGACGGTGCTGGAGGCCAGGATCCAAAACGGGTCTCACTGGGCTGAAGCAGGGTGTCGGCAGCGCTGGGAGTGGCCCCGGCCTTTTGCAGCTTCTCGCCGCCCTCGGGCCTTGGCTGGGCCTTGGCCCGGACCCTCCATCGTCCTGGCTCCGCCTCCACCTCACAGCCCCTCCCACTCTCCCCCTCCTGCTCCCTCGCATAAGGACCATAGTGCACCGGGATAATCCAGGATCGTGTCCCCAGCTCAGGGTCCCCAACTTACTCATATCTGCCGAGTCCCCTCTACCGTGTGCCCCAGCGTGCTCACAGCTTCTGGGGGTTAGGATGCGCACGTCTTTGGGGCCGTTCTCGTGCCTACCGCAGGTAGCCTTATTTACCTAAGAAGAGACTGGCAAAGAGTGTAATTATTTTTGGTCTTGATCTTGGTGTAAAAACAGAGAAAATGACCCAGTAGAGGAACAGGACTTCCAAGGAAATCGTGGTGTGACCCCTAAGAATGCAACCTAGGAGTTTCTAGGTGCGGTTAAGGATCCGGCATTGTCAGCGCTGTGGCTCGGGTTCGATCCCTGGCCCGGGAATTTCTGCATGCCATGGGTGCGGCCAAATAAAAAAGAGAGAGAAAGCAATCTATAGGACAATGTATAATTAAAAGGGAAGTTATAATTCCTCTTGAGCAAACACCTTGATGAGGTCACAATACAGAGCAAGGTGGGTTAGTTTTGTGTGCCAGGGAGCTTCTGGTACAGCCCTGCTGTCGCATAGGTCACTCTGCAATGATGAGATGTTTGTCTGTATCTTGCTGTGCAGCCTTCAGTGGCTACTGAGTGCTTGAAATGTGGCTCCTGCAACTGAAGAACCAAAATTTTTAAACTTAATTAGGTTACATTTGAATATGAGCAGCTGGCCGCCATTGTGTGGACATCATGGGCTCGGAATAAGGGGCTGTCCCCTGGGTCTGTAGTGGGTTTTACGACACGCTCAGGGCAGTAAGTCAGGATCTCCTCCCGAAGAGCAGTAGCTTTGCTCAGTCTTAGAAGGGCTTCATGACCCCAAAAGGTTATGGACCCCGGTCGAGAGGAAAATCACAGGGAACCGTGCAGCACCGAGTCCCTGGGGCGGTTCCTCCTAACTGCCGCCAGACCGCCGGGGTCGCGTGCTGGGTTCAGAGCTGTGGTGGAGGCCCCCTTGATTTGGGTGCTCTTCAAAAGTAACACAAAATACAGTCAGACGGTTGTCAGAAGAGCAGGTGCCAAATGAGCCCATGTGTACGCACAGCTCAGCTTGGGGTCCGAGCAGGCCTGGGGTCGCGGCTCCGTGGAGGTGCGGGGCTGAGGGTTGTCCGCCCCCCGTCTCCTGTCCCCCACAAAGCTTGGGTGCCGCTTCCTCTGCAACACGGCTCTCCATCGCCTCTCGTGCTCTCCCACGGCCCCGGGGCCCTTTTTCTGAAATGATGCTTCACTTTGTCCCGGGTGATGGTTTGATCCGTGCGTCTTTACCGGTACGAGTCAGTTTCACTTAGGCAACTACATCGGCCTCGCAGCTTCCAAAACCGGTAGATGCTCAGGCCTTGGCCCGGACTTACTGAGCCTGACCTGGCACATAGGTGCCCCAGCCCTCAGTAAGGGAGACGTTGCCTCATTTGAGTCCTTTCAAGTGTTTGAAGCACTTAATCAATTCCTTTTTTTTTCTGCTTTTTTTTAAATTGAGATAAAATTGACATATTGTGTAAGGTGTACAACGTGTTGGTTTGATCCATTTATGTATTAAGTATTATTGGTGTAGTAGCATCATCTAACACCTTTATCTGTCACGTCGGAAGCATCCTTTATTTAGGGCCGCACCCGCGGCATATGGAGGTTCCCAGGCTAGGGGTCAAATCGGAGCTATAGCCGCCAGCCTACGCCACAGCCACAGCAACACCAGATCTGAGCCTCATCTGCAACCTACACCACAGCTCACTGGAATGATGGATCGTTAACCCACTGAGCGAGGCCAGGGATCGAACCTGGGTCCTCATGGATGCTAGTCAGATTGGATTCGTTACTGCCGAGTCACAACGGGAACTCTGTGGACGTGTGCTTTTTATGCTGAGAACAGTTAGGATCTAGTCTCTTAGCGACTAAAGTCTATAAACTAATATTGACTATAATCACCGTTTGTGCATTATTGAATTATTTCACTTTAAATGAAGTAAAATAAAATAAAATGTTCCCAGGGAGTTCCCGTCGTGGCGCAGCGGTTAATGAATCCGACTAGGAACCATGAGGTTGCGTGTTCGATCCCTGGCCTTGCTCAGTGGGTTAAGGATCCGGCGTTGCCGTGAGCTGTGGTGTAGGTTGCAGACGCGGCTTGGATCCTGCGTTGCTGTGGCTGTGGCGTAGGCCGGCAGCTACAGCTCCGATTAGACCCCTAGCCTGGGAACCTCCATATGCTGCGGGTGCGGCCCTAGAAAACAAGCAAACAAACAAAATGTTCCCATGTCCTGAAAGGGGCATGGTGGCTTAGGATAAAACTTCCAGTGACTGTGTCAGACACGGATTTAAAATCCACATATTTCCCATTGATGGCCCTCAAAAGCAGCAGCTCTAATGCAGGGTGGTAACCCAAATCCATTTCAGGTCCAGCCTACATTATAACATTTTATTCTGAGCAAATTATCTGAGGCTGACACCAGCAAAAACTTCAGTTGATAGCACACTGAAAGCAAGGTGTGTGTAACCAGGACTCCGAGGGAATCAAGTCCATGATATTTTTTTCTCAAGAAGGTTCATTTAAACTGTGCGGGCACCACCAGCGGCCGTCATTTCTGTCGTACGAGTGAGGGGCCGGAACAGGGGAGGCACGGGCTTGCTTTATGCCCAGATAACCGGCACTGAATCCGAAGCTGTTTTTTCAGAGACCTTAACGAATCTTTTCCTTCTCTTTTCTTTTCAATGGCTGTTTCCCGACCCACCTTCTCACCCCAGGATTTGCGCAAGCAGGTAGCGCCGCTGCTGAAGAGCTTCCAAGGGGAGGTAAGCATTTCTGTTTATTTTCCGTCCCGAGCCACCTTCCTGGATCAGCCCACTAAGGCAGCGCCCCTGGCGCAAGGTGCTAGCCAGCTGTGCCTGCCCGATGGCGTGCAGCTTATGGTCCTCAGAGTCTCGTGTCCCACACTCAGAGCCCGCGAGCAGGGGAGACCGGGGTCGGGGTGTCGGAGGGGCAGCGGAACTGGGGAGAAGCGGCCGGCGGTGCACTTGTGTCACTTTGTCTCGATTCCCTTTTCATCTGTGAAATGTACGAAGGCGGCCGCCGGGTGTTGGCCTGCTGGCCCCCGTGTTCCTGGCACCCGACACAGCAACCGAGAAGCAGAAAGTATTTGGGTTCTCAAAACGGTTATTGATAAATGATTGAATAGCCGGGTTCCCCTGGAGGCAGTTTTTAAAACACTACCTCTGTCCTGTCTTCAGGAATCTGTTCATAAGGGGAAAGGGACCCGGAAGGCATGCTGGGAAGCAGCTTTAGAAGAACTGGGTGACCAACGATTTGTTGTCCTTGATTGAAAGGTCTGGGCTAGTATAATCACCATGGTTATTCATAATTATTATAACAATGTTGCCAAGTTTATTTTTTTAGTTAATGAATTTTATTACATTTATAGTTGCACCGTGATCGTCCCAGCCCAGTTTTATAGCATTTCCATCCCAAACCTCCACCAAGACGCCAAGTTTAACTCACACTGAAATTAGATTTAATTATTGCTCTACCTAAATTTGTGTTTCATCTGCCCAGCCAGCTGATGGGGGGCGGGAGGGTCAATCCTATTTAAGGCTTATTTTAGTTCCAGTGATTCAGACAGTCCCCTCTGTGGAGCGACGCTCACTCTCTAGGAAAATGCTGAGTCTCCCGAAGGGTCTCCGTCCGTCCCGGCTCCTCTCCCTGAGAAGCGTCCTCGTATAGAGGTTGAGGGGAAGGAGTGGGCTCAGGCCCTGTTCCTCTTGGCTGTAGGCGGGCAGCATACTTAACCCAAGCGTCTTCAGGAAGGAAAATCCTCTTAAGGAATTTACTTGCTGATGTTAGAAGGGAAATAAAAGACTGAAAATCCATGAACTGAGTTAGCATCCAGCTTTAAAAAGTGATAAAAGTACGGTAGAATAAGCTCCAAAAAAACAGGAAGAAGGAAATTAAAAATATAATTAATAATGATATATACATTAAAATGAATGAAAAAGAAAGACCCAAGAGAGAAACAGCCCAAAAGTTGGTTCATTGAAAAAACTGCCGCAGTAGACCAAAGTGTTCCTAAATCAAGGAAAAATTGGTGAGGACTGAAAACAGGATAACTTTGCAGCTGCAGCAGAGATGAGAAAGATGATAAGGGAGTTCCCGGCCCTGCCACAGTGGCCTAATGATCCGGCTTGTCTCTGTGGAGGTGCTAGTTCAGTCCCCAGCCTGGCGCTGTGTGTTAAGGATCTGACGTTGCTGCAGCTGTGGTGTAGGTCCCAGCTCCAGCTCAGATTCAGTCCCTGGTCCAGGAACTTTCACATACTGCAGTCGTGGCCAAAAAAAAAAAAAAAAAAGGCTAATAAGAGGAGTTCCCGTCATGTCTCAGTGTAAACGAGTCTGACTAGGATCCATGAGGACGCAGGTTCGATCCCTGGCCTCATTCAGTGGGTTAAGGACCTGGCATTGCCGTGAGCTGTGGTGTAGGTCACAGATGCAGCTTGGATCTGGCTTTGCTGTGACTATGTTGTAGACCAGCAGCTATAGCTCCGATTTGACCCCTAAGCCTGGGAACCTCCATATGCCACAGGGGCAGCCCTAGAAAAGCAAAAAGAAAAAAAGATAAGAGAATATTATAATCAGTTGTATGCCAATACATTTTTAAACATGACAAAATAGATACATTTGTAGAACACTGTGCTGTACCAAAGCTGATTATAGAAGTAGAAAACCTGAATAGCCTTCCAACTATTACAAAAATGTTCCCACAAGATCTAGACAGTTTTATGGGAGAGTCCTATCAATGCTTCATGACACAGTTCTAATCTTTTGCAAACTCCTTCAGAAAATAGAAAAAGAGAACAATTCCTAACTCATTTTATGAGGCTAGTGTAACCTTCATACTAAAACCAGACAAGAATAGTTTAGGAAAGGAAAGCTGAAGTCAGTCATGTTTATGAATAGGTAGGTGGAATTCTTTAAAAAGGTATTAGTAGATTGAATCCATCAAACTGCGGGTATCCCAAGAATGCTGTTTGGTTTAGCTGAAAAAATTATTAATGCAAATTAATATCATTCCATGATTAAAAAGGGGAAAATCTCACAGAAAAGAATTCGGTAAACATCAACATCCATTCATGATTTAAAAAATAAAAATAAAAATACCAGCAAACCAGGAATAGAGGGGAAATTTGTTAACCTGAGAAAGGGATTTCTCAAAAACCTACATCAATCATCATACTCAATGATATTAAAATCGTTTCCTATAAAATCAAGATCAAGACAAACATGCCTACTATTGCTACTTTAGCATTGTAGTGGAATCTTAGCTAGCATGGAAGCAAGAAAAAGAAATAAAGTATAAGTATTGGAGCAGAAGAAATAAAACTGCCATTTTTCAAGTGAGCCTCAATTATTTAACAAGGTTGCTAGATACAAAATCAATATACAAAAGTAATTACATAACTCTGCATCAATAGCAAGCCGAAAAAGGATACCACTGCAGATAGAAACAAGAAAAGGATACTTAGAAATAAAACATTGCATAAGAATTCTTCGTGAAGAAATGTATAACGTTCTTATTGAAATTATTATTTCTATTGTTGCTTTTTAGGACCACACCCACGGCATATGGAAGTTCCCATAGGCGTTGAATCAGAGCTGCAGCAGCTGGCCTACACCACAGCCATAGCAACACAGGATCTGAGCCATGTCTGCGACCCCCGCCCCAGCCCACAGCAACACCAGATCCTTAACCCACTGAGCGAAGCCAGGGATCAAGCCCCATCCTCAGGGGTACTGGTCAGGTTTGCAACCCGCTGAGCCGCAGTGGGAACTCCCTTACTGAACAATGTTAAAGAAGATTTAAATGGAGAGAGTTACGGTATTTAAGGATAGAATTCCAACTATTATTAAAGACATCAGAATTCCAATAGGATTTTTCCTGAAACTTGAAAAGCTGATTCCAGAATTTGTATCTAAGAGCAAATGGTCAATAATGATGAAGTTAATATTAAATAAGACGAGGATTTGCCCTACCAGGTTATCAAAGCTCCAGTAATTGGCATGGGGACAGATAAATATGAATGGACCCGTGCAGATACAGAAGCCAGATATATTGCAGAGATGGTATTACGGATCAGCAAAGAAAGGGTGGGCTTTTCAATAAATGGTCCCCTGTCCACTGGTTAGCCTTATGGAATTAAAGGAAATCGGATCCCTGCCTCACACTATATGGAAAATTACAGGTAAATAGAAATGACAGGTGAAGACTTAATGTAAAACTTTAAACCTTTCAGAAGAAGATAATAAAATATGGTGACTCTCGGTTGGGTAGGATTTATTAAACAGGAGGCCATAAAGAAAAGCACTGTTACATTCTACTGCATTAACATTTTAAAGTAAAAGCTTTCTGCCCCCATGGAAAGACACCCTAAAGAAATGAGAGGTGAGGACTTCCCGTCGTGGCTCAGGGGTAAACAAATCCGACTAGTATCCATGAGGATGCGAGTTCGATTCCTGGCCTCGCTCAGTGAGTTAAGGATCTGGCATTGCTGTGAGCTGTGGTGCAGGTCACAGACACAGCTCGGATCCTGCCTTGCTGTGGCTGTGGCGTAGGCTGGCAGCTGTAGCTCTAGTTTGACACCTAGCCTGGGAACCTCCAGATGCCACAGATGTGGCCCTAAAAAGACAACACAAAAAAAGGAATTGAAAGGTGAGCCCAGGGCTGCAAGCTCAGTTTAACTTTTGTCAACTAGGAAAAGGCACCACGTCTCTCAGGACATTTTCATTATTGTTGGAAGCTTATGGCAATAAAGATTCAAACCTATCTGAACCTTTTTCATAATAAAGATCAAATGCCCCTGAAGCGGATGGTGTCCCCTAAGGCCTTCCTGTGAAGGGATCCTACCTGGGGCATCGTTGGTCACAGCTCACAAACTGGGACCTGGTAGTTGCCACACACGTAGCTGACAAATGACTAGGATTCAGAAAAGTTTTTTTTTTTTTTTAAACTTTCACCTATCGATAAGAAAAAGACAGACATCCCAGTATGGAAAATGAGCAAGAGCATTGTCAGAAGAGAAAATGAATAGCCATCCACCTTGAAAGAGGTACCCAGCCTTGCAGTCAGGGACATGCAGATTAATCTGTATGCAGTCTGTTCATATCTGCCAGATTGGTCAAAATTCGAAAGTAAAGATAAGCCCGTAAATGGGTACAGCCTTTCTGAAAACCGGTCTGGCACCAGATTCCAGAGCTGAAGAAGCACCTAGACTTTGACCCAGCAGCTCCACTCCCAAGAATACGGCCTAAATCAGCTCGCCCGTGCGCCCCAGGACACGAGCTCCTTCCACAGCTGCTGAAATCCGCTCCTCCCCCGGCCGTGACCTTCTCAGGAATAACTCCCTGGTCCTCCTGGTTGCCTCGGCCGGGAGCCTGGGACACTTCGTCTCTCCCGGGTGCTCCCAACCCCTCCATCCTTCCTCCAAAAGACACCCTAGATCTGCTGGTTGTCTCTGCTGCCAGCACCCGCGCACTCACCCACAGCCATGCTGTGTGTCGCCGAGACGGTGGCAGTGGTTCCCTAACTGGTCGCCCTGTCCCCTCTCACCCAGTCCACCCCGCCTCTCCTCTGTGCATCCGCCAGGATCCCATAACTCCGTTGCTTACTGGGCCTCCGCAGTGCCCTAGGCCTTCGGGGTGCCCTGGCCTGGCCGCTGCCCGCCTCCCAGCCTCAGCTAGTCCCCCAGCCCTGCTGTGTACTTGGTACCTGCCCTAGTGAGTATGAGGAAGGGGCCCGCTGGGCAGGTAGAAGCAGCATCTTCATTTCACAGAGTAGGCAGGTAAACCGCCCGTAGTCATGTAGGTGACAGTGGCAGGACTGGGCCGTCTGGCCTCCCAGCCCGTGCTCCCTGGTGCTGGAGCTTGGGGAGCGGGGATCTCAGCCGACCTCCCCGGCTTGGCCGAGGACAGTTGATGTTCGTTTAGTGTACGGTGCTTGGCAAGCCCAGCTGCAGTCTCCCTCGCCTTCTGGCGAGCCCCTCCTGGCTCAGAGCTGGCGCTTCGTGCCTTGTCCCCATGTTCGTAAATATCCGTAATTATGTGCAGACCTGATCTGCGCCCCTTGGAGGAATGGGGTGCAAGTTAACAGTGGGCTGTGACTTCATCACAATATCACCTGCTGACACGGCCCGCAGGAGGGATCAGTCACTTGGAACTTCCTTTGTACTGAAGGCCCACTGTGTATATAACACGCCAGTGATGTTCAGAGCTGAGGTCCAGCCGTGTGAAACCCCACACGGCCTCTGATGTGGGGTTTTACTCTGATATCCTTTCATTTTTTTCATTCACTAAAACTCTCCAGAGCCGACTGTGTGCAGCTCTGGGCCAAATAGGAGCTCAGAATGTAGCCTCGGGTACAGGCGACAGGTGCATGTATTCTAGAGGAGGGATGCAGGAGCGGTGTCGGGGGGTGATGAGTGCTGAGGGAAGTGATGGGAACAGAGCGGGAGGGCGGGGGCTCCTGCAGAGACTGGCGTCATGGAGGTGACATTGGAGTGAGCCCTGAGTGATGAGAAGGGCCAGCCAAGCAGGGAGCCGGGCAGAGCCTGGCACATGCCAAGGCTCCGAGGAGAACGGTGCTGGGGATGACTGGGGGCCACCCAGGGGCGGGGGGGGGTGTCTCGTGGGCCATGTCAGAAGCTACCTTGAAAGGCTGTGATCGACAGAAGGAGTCGGAGTGCAGAGCAAAGCAAAGGACTGCTCACACTTACAGGGCTGTCTGACATTTTAATTAAATAATAGACGGAATGGATTAAGTTGGCTAAATATCCCATGAACTAGTTAAAAGTGACTGAGAGTTTCAAGGGTGCCTTGAAGCCCCGCTCTGCTGCACTGCAGCGTATTTAAGCGCTCAGATCTAAAGGCCATGACTAAATAAAGCCGGGGTGTCTGAGCGCTTCACTCCCAGCAAGGTTTCGCGGGGAGTTAGAGGCACCGGGCGCTGACCCAGGTGCTGCCACCCTCCCGTGACCTCGGCGGCTCCCGGGCGTCTTTCTGTCTGACTTTGCTCAGCTGTAAAGTGAGCGGGCGAGCGAGGGGGTCAGCGGGGACCCCCGGAGCTCTGAAGTCCGGCATGGCTCAGTGGCCGAATAGGTGAGTGACAGCAGTGGAACAGAAGAGGGGACATTTCCCAGCAACTGGAGTTGTTCAAAAATGGAATGAGCTGCCATTCAAGGTACTGAGTTTCCCATCACTGGGAGTGTTCAAACAAAGGCCAGAGGACCACCTGTCAGGGGTATTGTCAGCTCTTACCTTTATCCTAAGGCCCAGCCCAAATGCTGGCGCCCCCGAGTCACCCCAGAACACCCCCCACCAGAAACAAAACTCCCCCCTCCTCGTCGCTGCCTGGGCTTGATTTTTACCTGCCTCGTGATTTTGAGCCTGAAGACATTCAGCCTTTATTTTTTAGCTGTTGGAACATTTTTTAACTGGCTGTATACTAATGTGCCTCTGAAATCTAGAGGGTAGGGGCTGTGTGTTACACACACACGCACACTCGTATTTATGCCCCCATCATGCCTGTATTTAGCAAGTATTTAGCTTTAAGTGTCCACAGCAGGATGGTATCTGAAAAGGTGGGACCTGGCCAATGCTCCTGAAGCTGGTCCTCAGACAGCCCAGCTGACTGCTTGAGAATTACCCACGTTTCCATGGATACAGCTCCCTGGGCTCCTCCCTCCAAAGTTTTGATTCAGCGGACTGGGGACCAGGACCTAAGACTGTCGTTTTACAAGGTCCCCATCGGATTATCATGCGTGGCTGGTTGTACAGTCTCCTGGCTGGGTCGTCTCCCCTACCCCGCCCCAAGGACGGTTCCTCTAGGTCAAGTTCGGGGCCTCAGCGCCCACTCAGGCACCTTAGGTTGGTGTGTAAGAAGCTCTGTGATTTAGCTTTAAAATGTATTTCCAGGCGTTGAGTCCTTGGCTTCTGCTCCAGCCAGGCCGGGCTATTTACTGTCGCCAAACATGCCTTGCGGTTTCCTCTTCCGCCCTCTTCCTAAAGTCACGGCCTCCGTTATTATAACCTTTTGCTCTTCCTCACCTATAAAAATCGTTTCCATCCTCTACGACCAACTAAAAGGCTGCCTCCTCTGCTCCGTTTCCAGACCGTCTCAGCCCGTTGCTAACTTTTTCCTGTCAAGGACCCGCATCTTCTCTCCGACTGCGCCTCTCCCTCTGCCAGACCGAGCTGGTTGTGGGCGGTGTTCTCGGCTGAGTTGCTCTCCCTCTCACCTTCTGCCCGTTGACAAGGACTCACTGGAAGTTCCCTGGTGGTCCAGTGGTTAGGACTTGGCGCTTTCACCGCTGTAGCCCAGGTTCAAGCCCTGGCCTGGGAACTGAGATCCCTCATCAGGCTATTGCCTGCCAGGCCCCAAAAATCAAAAAGCAAGGACTCGTTGAGTCCTGTGTTTACAGTGCACCAGGTTTCTAATGACCTACAAGAAAAATAAGTCAGGGAGTTGCTGTTGTGGCTCGGCGGTAACGAACCTGACTGGTATCCAGGAGGACGCAGTTTCAATCCCTGGCCTCGCTCAGTGGGTTAAGGATCTGGCGTTGCCATGAGTTGGGGTGTAGGTCGCAGATGCAGCTCAGATCTGGTGTTGCTGTGGCTGTGGCACAGGCCACAGCTGCAGCCGCAATTCAACCTGTAGTCTGGGAACTTCCATATGCCCTTCGTGCAGCCCTAAAAAGCAAAAAATTAAAAAAAAATTGTAATTTTAAAAAAGAATAGAAAAATAAGTCAGCCTCCCTTCCTGGGGGAACAGAGGCATCTGTGGACTTGTGGTCCAGGGTTCCTGGCAGGTGAGTGCAGGGTGCTGGGCACCCTGAGGACCCCGACACGCTCTGGCTGGAGGTCGGGGAGGCTGCTGTCCTGACCGTTTTGCAGGGAGAACATCCTTTTCAGCCAAGACAGCCTCTTCAGACTCTTGGGGCTCTGTACTCATCTGGTAGTTGGGGTGACAGTGGTGGCAGTCCTGGTGGTGACAACGACGGCATGTCCCAATGCTCTTACACCAACACCCGACGGCCTGGTGACTCGAGCATCTTCCCCCCGGCCCTGCTCCGTGATGGCTCAATTAGGGGAGCCGCTGGACTGTGGTTCCATATCCAGGCCAGCTTCCTAATTGAAAACACATTTTCCCCTCCAAAGCTGCAGCTGGTTTGGTTCTGCTCATGCAGAAAAGGATATAACCTTGCATAACATAGGAAATGAACGGTTGAGAGAGAAGCCAAATTCAATTTCAGTCAGATATGTTGAGGCGCAGCCGTGATCTATGGAAGCCGGGGAGCGAGCCGGCTGCGCCTGGAGAGGGGCGCGCTCAGCAGTCTATTCATCACGGCCGCCCGCCCGGCGCTGCCGCCGCCGCCGCCGCCTGTGCCACCGCGCCCGCCCGCCCGCGCCTCGGCCGGGGCTGGACCGCGGCCAAGCGCTCCAGAAGTTAACCTCTTAAAGACCCGGAGCTGCTTTCTGTTGAATAAATGTAATTTTGTGGTCAGAAATAAATGCTTGTGATGGAGCAGGAGCTTTGAAAACAGCAGCCAGCCAAAGCTATTACAAATTGCTCCGCGTCGGAGAAGTCAACAGCATACATCAAAGTTCCGAGGGTACGGCAAATTGATTTCGGCCCAGAGCTCTGCAGCTATTCAATAAAAGTCCTATTAAGCCATTGTTTGTAATGAACAATCCAGAGCAAATCTAATCTCTTCAGCAGATAATTGTTTTTAACATCCTCTCGGTAACCATCGGCAGAGTTCTTGGATGTTCACCACAGCTGGCAGCCCATGTGCAGCCGGCCCTCCTCGGTCTCTCCTGGCCTCTCTGCCCAAGACCCTGTGTCAGGCAGGTGCCCCTGGGTGTGGGGCTCCCCGAGGGTTCAACGGCAGACCCTGCTCCAGAACAAGGCCAACGACGGGGTGGGGGGCACGGAGGGGGCTCTGGGCCGGTCTCCCGGTGCCCGGAGCACTGCGGGTGCCTGGGAAATGTTTGTGGAAATGAACTGAGTTGAAATGGAGAAAGCGGAGCTCAGAGCACTCTCAAATAAATTGGTAAAATGAGGCGTTCTTATCATGGTTCAGGAGGTTAAGAACCCAGCTGGTATCCATGAGGACATGGGTTCGATCCCTGACCTCCCTCAGAGAGTTAAGGATCCTGTGTTGATGTGAGCTGTAGAGTAGACATGTCTCGGAACCCGAGTTTGCTGTGGTATAGGCTGGTGACTATAACTCTGATTTGACCCCTACCCTGGGAACCTCCATATGCCTCAGGTGCAGCCCTAAAAAGAAGAAAAAAAAAATGACACGTTGGCAAATTTGAGAACTCGAGGCTCGGAGTTCCCTTCGTGGCTCAGTGGTTAACGAATCCGACTAAGAACCTGCTGTGAGCTGTGGTGTAGGTTGCAGACGCGGCTCGGATCCTGCGTTTCTGTGGCTGTGGCGAAGGCCGGCAGCTACAGCTCCTGTTAGACCCCTAGCCTGGGAACCTCCATATGCCACGGGTGCGGCTCTAGATAAAAGACAAAAAGACAAAAAAAAAAAGAACTCGAGGCTCTAGAGATCAGAGGGTCACAGGTAACAAATTCGAGGTCCCATATGACAGGGGCACTGGTGCCAAGGGCCTAGAGGTGTCCCAGGACTCGCCCATTGTACTTCCGCTCCCTGAAAGCTTGGGGAACAGGGTCTGTGTCAGGGACCCTGCACTGATGGAGCCACCAGAGTCGTCTTGTAGCCAGCTGGGTGGGGGTCCCCTCTGCAGCTCCCCCCCTCCCCCCACACTCCTCAGCTGCCCTCCTGGTCACACAGAATTATGTCATTCTCCCAGACCATGACCTTCTGGAGGGCAGGGTCTACTCATTCACTCTTTCATTCAGCGTTTACTGAACATGCACCGTGTGCCAGACTAGACCTGAACTAGACCCTAGTAGTGGTAGTGGGTAATTAACTCAGGTGCCGCTTGCAGGACGCTTTCCAGTTGAGCAGGGTCTGCATCCCGACGTGGCACAGTGCTTGGCACACAGCAGGCACTCTGGAAATGATGGATAGACAGGAGGGGTGGATAAGGGAAGGAGGGATGGGCAGACACATAGGTGGGCAATAGGCTGGTGGATGGGTGGGTGGGTGGAGGGAGCGTTAACACCCCTGGTGTATAAATCAAACGCGTTCTCTGTTGCTTCAAAAAAAGGCTCAATTCTGTCTGCTTATGCTCCCAGCCCATTCAGAGAATCATGTGACACCAGGAGGTAGTTGTAATATGAAGGGACGAGCACTGGACCTGGAGTTACACGACCTAGGTTTGTGACCCGACTTGCCAATGACTTTGACCTTCCCCGAGTCAGCTGATTTCTCCCAGTGCCTGTTTCCTCATGATAACAGTGAAGAATCGGGGGGAGCAGATTTGAGAATTCGAACTAGTACTTGTCTGTGAGAAGAGAGTGACTCTAATAGTCCCCCCCGTCCACCTGTCCCGGACTAAAACTGTCCAACTGGTAAAATTCAGTCATGTAGTATTTATTCGAATACTCTGGAATTCAGATTATGAGGGTATTTTATTTTCTGCAGGTCTCTCTCTTCCCTTGGAAAAACTCAATCTGGATGTTAATTAGGTTTTACTAATGTCCCATCAATTTAATGCAGTAATTCCTTAAGTGAAACTGACACCAAGGACCAGATGGTCAAAAGAAGGACTGTGAACGCACGCGTGTGATGGGTGGCGGGGACTGGGCTGCTGACAATAGCGGGGAGCCCGGAGCAGTTCTGTTGTTTGAACGTGGAGTATTTATTCCACCTTGCGCCCCCCCCAGATCTGTTTCAGACTGCCACCCCGCCGTCTTTGCTAATAATTATTTGCACAGCATGTTATGTCTGTAAATCACCGTTTCCATGACTTCGCGAAGCCTCCCCCAACCGTGTTCTGAGGACATTGTCACCAACCGGAGCAGACAGGGTGGGAGGACAGCAGTGAGTGTGAGGAGTGGAGCGGGCGCCTCGAGGGGGGTCTGCGGCCCCTCGGCTCCAGGGTCTCCGCTCTCCTGGCCTCTCGCCGTCTCCTGGTCCCGTCCTGGGATCGGTGGCTCCCTCGTCGTGCCCAGCCAAACACCAGCTTCCTGTCACTCCTTACTCACCACCTCCAGCAAGCATCCCAGACTGCGGGAGCCACCTTCCAGTAATATCCAGCCCCACCCATGTTGGCCACTACAGGCAAGCCTCCCAGCCTCCCTCAAGGGCAGAGGGGGACTGAACAGGGTTCCCTGGGTTGGAACCCAGGTGGCTGGACTCGGTCAGATGCTCATTTCACTCACCCCATGGAAGGCGGCATGATCACTGCTTCATCTGTGCCCCGCTAAGTGCAACTTTCAGAAACTTCTAAGTAGCCAGCCAGGAAGAGGCAACGAGCCAGTTGGACAGCGGCTTCCAGGCTCCCCTTCTCCCTGGGGTGGAACAGGCATCTTCTACTTGTTCCGCCTATTGGGGCTGCTCCTCGGCCCTCTCTCCCGGGACCATCTGTGAAGACCCCGAGCAGCAAGACCGGAGTTAGGAGCTGGGGAGGTTCCCCTGCCAAGCCCCCCGTGAGAAATGGGACTAAGCCGGGGCACAGTCTCTGCCGAGACACGGCCGACCGCAGGTGCAGAAGGAGAGGGAGGAGCGTGTCTCTCCCTCCCTGAGAGGTTTTCTGCTCACTTCTGTAAAGAGGAGATGGGCCCAGAGAAGTCAAGTAACTTGCTCAAAGCCACACAGCTCATCGGCCTTTGACCTTAGACTTGAACTCCAACCTCTGACTCTAAAGCCAGCACTTACTCCAGAAAGCTTGAGACCTAAGGGGTCAGGGGGAGACCTGTGAGAGGACAGCTTGCCGTCCAGCGAACAGGAGTGAGAAACCTACGGGCTTACAGTAGAGCGCGGCCGAGGAGGGGACCAGTTCCCAGGGGCGGAGGCTGGAGTCTGGGGAGTCCGGGGACCCACCTGGGGTGTACCTGGATCCTCGGGGAGCCCCTCCAGCTCCTGGTTCACATCCCACCCCGCCCCCTGCTGCCCTGGACCCTCAAGCCCCATTCGCCCTCAGGTCTGAGGCCACTCGAGTTTGGGGACCGGGGAGGGTGAGTCTGGCACAGCCACCGGGGCCTGGCCTTGCCCAGGAGCAGCGTGTGTTCGGGAGAAGCGGCAGACTTGTGCCCCGCTGGCCACGCAGGGCTCAGGGACCCGGCTCGGAGCGCCTCCCGGCTGTGGGCCAGCCCCTCTAGGGGTGCAGGAGAGCTTTGGGAGGCGCGGGGGTGGGGGCCCGGGGGGGGGGGGCCTGGGCCTGCCCCACTCCTTCCTCCTGTCTCTCCCTGGCTTCTCTCCTTTGTACGCGCCCGCCCCTCTGGCGCCTCCTCTCCGGGGAGACAGCTTCGAGTAGCAGCGAAAAGCAAACAGACAAAGCGCGCAGATCCTGAAATCAGACAGATCTGGATTAGAGTCCTGACATCACCGTTTACCAGGGTGACCCTGAGTGAGTCATTTTAGCTGCTCGGCGTCTCTTTCTGGAAAATCCACCCCGCGGAGCAGAGACGTTGTGTGTGCGTATGTGTTTAAAGATGCTGTAAAGCGGGGCTGGAAAATGGCAGTTCTAATTATGACCTCAGAATCCTCCAGTTCCTTCGACCTCTTAAAGCCCGGTGCTCCCCGGGAATCGGCACCTCCTCTTCCAAGACCCTCACCGCACACCTGCCCCACCCCTGGTACCCTCCTCCGGGCCTCTCTTCACCATCAGGACTCCCTCTGCTCCCCCTTCGGGCCCCTCCAAACTGAAAATCTCCACGGACACCCCCAGACACACTCAGCTCTGCCCACGTCGGGGAGGGGACAAGCCCCCAGCCACCCTGGCCAGGGCCCACGTCTGCCCTCAGACCTGCGTATTCTGCCGCCCCATGTCGCTCAGATGGGCCGCAACCCCCTCAAGGACTCCCTGCCCCCTGGGACGTTGTCTTCCCAGGTCACTTCAGAGTTGACAGCCTCTGGGACTCCCAGTATCTTTCAGCATCAAGTTGCCGCCCCTGGCTTCACCCCCAGGCCCTCCCTCCCCAGCTCAGGTCCCTGCACCTCTGAACAGCCCATTCTGTCTTTGCACAAATTCCCCTTCCCTTCCCACCACAAAGGAAGCTGACCTCAAGTGTGCAAAACACGGTCTCTGACGTCCTACCGTGTGTGTGTGTGTGTGTGTGTGTGTGTGTGTGTGTGTGTGTGTGTATGTTAAGGCAGACATTGTGTGTATACGAGCTGCTTGTAAATGCATATTTCTAGAAAGATAGTCAAATGAATCTTTGCCTCCAGGCCAGGCAGCTGAGTGACAGGTGCACATGGATGGGAAGAAGACCTGCTTTTCACTGTATTTACAGATATACAGTGAAAAGTACAGTATATTTTTGTATATATACAAAATATAATACATAGCATAGTATATTTTTGTTTTTCTCTTGTTTTACAATTCAGTGGCCTTTAGTATATTCACAGAGTTGAGCAGCCATCACCACAGTCCAATTCCAGAACATTTCCAGTTTCCTCGCCTCACAAAGAAAGCCCCCTACCCATTAGCAGTCACGCCCCACCCTCCGCCCCGGCGACCAGTGCTGGCTCACTTTCCATCTCTAGATTTGATCATTCTCGACATTTCATGTGAATGAAATCATTCAGCAGGTGTTCTTCTCTGACCGACTTCCTTCACTTAGCGTGTGTTGGAGATTCACCCATGTGGCAGCGAGTATCAGTGCTTCATTCCTTTTTATGGCTGAGTAGTATTCCACTATGGATATGTCACTTTTTGTTTATCCACTGTCAGTTGAGGGCCAGTTGGGCTTTTTCTGCCCTTTGGCTGTTTGTTTTGTTTTGGTGTTTTGTTTTGTTTTTTTGTCTTTTTAGGGCCGTACCTGCGGCATATGAAGGTTCCCAGGCTAAGGGTTGAATCGGCGCTGTAGCCACTGGCCTACACCACAGACCTAGCAACATGGGATCTGAGCCACGTCTGCGACCTACACCACAGCTCATGGCAATGCTGGATCCTTAACCCACTGAGCGAGGCCAGGGATCAAACCTGCGTCCTCATGGATACTAGTCAGATTCGTTTCCCCTGAGCCACAGCAGGAACTCTACCTTCGGCTGTTTTGATTCCTGCTGCTAAGAACATTCTTTGAGTGTCTTTTCAAGTGCTTAGTGACCATTTTATATCTTCTTTGGAGAATATATTCAGCTCTTTTGTCCATTTTTAAATTCAGTGTTTTTATTGGTGGGTTGTAGGGGTCTTTATATATTCTGGATACTAGTCCCTTATCAGGTATATAAGTTGCAAAAACTTTCTCCTATTTGGGATCTTTTTGATGGTGTCCTTTAAGCGCAAAAGTTTTAAATTTAATAGAACCCAGTTTATCCATTTTTCACTAGTTGTTTGTGCTTTTGGTGTCATATTTAAAGTCATGAAGGTTACCCGTGTCTTTCCCTTTGTTTTGGCTTTTCAAGGTCCCTTGCATTTGCAAATGAATCTTAGGATCAATTTGTCTTATTCTGCCATGAAGCCAGCTGGGATTTTGAAAGGCATGGCATAGTACCTGTACACCGATTGGGAATTTTTGCCATCTTAAGCCTTCCAATCCCTAAACCTCTCATAATTTCTCTTCTAGATTGTTCATGGCTAGTGTACAGAAAGACTATTGATTTTTGAGTATTGATCTTGTGCAATTTTGTAGAACACTGTTTTTATTCTTAATTGTTTTACTTATACACATATCATCTATTCACAAAATAGTGTTTTAAAAATCTCAGGCATTCATCCCCACAGTCCTGGGATTTCCTTGTGGTGGGGGGCTGGGGGGAACGGCACCATCTACCCTGAGTCCTCTAAGAGTACAGGTAGAGTCTCTGGCTCCAGAGAACAAGCTCGCACACCTCCTGGCACATTTTCGCCACTCCTTAAACGCTTTTACTGACAAAGTGAACGAATGAACGAACTAGGAAGTAAGCATCAGCACATTCTGCCTCTGAGTGCTTTGCTGTTTGCAGAAGTTTTCCTGCTATTAAGCTGTGATCCGCCTTCCTGTAGCCTCTGCTGGGTGGCCCTGGCTTCGTGCTTCTTCCCCACAACAGCCCTTCAGATGTGCGCTGACAGCCAGAATGGCAGGTGCGTGCGAAAGGGCTTTGTAAACTGTAAAGAAAGATAGGAATGCTTGTTGCTCTTTTTATCGTCTTTACTGCCCTTCTCACGCTCGCCTCTGCCCTCAAGTCTCCTCCACAGCCCCACATGCCCACTCTCTCTTCGTGGCACTGTCTTCTGGAATTCTCCAGCCTTCTTCTCTTAGGAACTTTGGGGGGATAGCTAAGGAATATGTCGTCGCTGTATATAAGACATGATTCTGTGTCATACCCAGGTCCGCACTGCATTGCCTTTATAACCGACACTGCCCTCTGGGGTTCACGCCACCTGCCCTGAGCAGCACAGGGATTTCCATTCCGTCCTCTAAGGTGGGGAGTGTCTCCAGCGGGGTTCTTTGTCCCCGCGCTCTATCTGGGTGCTGGAAGACATGAAGGAACGTGACCTTGAGAACAAAGCTGGTGGCGGCAGCCGGGCCCCCACCCCCGTTTCCAGCCCTCTTCTTGCCACATCAGCCCCGGAGGTGGAGGGGGTAGGTTAGGAAAGCCCCCTCCCGCCAGGTCCGCCCGCGTCTCCCCGTGGAAGTCTCTCGGCGACAGCAGGACTGGGGCTTGCCAGGCGTTACGCAGACATGTACTTAGAGGAGAGGGACTGGGCTGTGCGCTACTGTGATCTTCTCTCAGAAAATTCCTCGTCCGGGGCTGGGTTCAGTTAAAATTAGAACTCGGAAGCTGCGGCTGCATCCCCGTCTGTTTTGGACAGGCCCTTGGTCATTCTCTGCTTCCTTCTGGAATTCCGCGTGGCTCTTCACATCATCTTTTGCTCCCAAAAGAATTCTGCAGCCAGACGGAGAGACAAAGCTGTCCTCTCCTCGCCCTGCCGCTCTTGCGGGTCCCCGGCGGCCGACAGTCCAGCCGTGCACGTTGGTCTGAAAATCCCGTTAATGGTCTGCGCTTATCGCCAAACCAGGAGCTTGTAAATTCCAGGGTGTAGGTGGCGGAGTGTTCCCGAGTGCCCCCTTGCCACCGTGGTGTCTTAAATGTCGTGTAAGCGTCTCTGTCCCCCGAGACCTTAAGCATTTTGGCTTTCTGCTCAGTCTGCTGGTGGAGGGGGCCAGCCGGTGGTGTAGTGAGGACGGACTGATGGTTCGGATTTATCTGAAAAGGCACGAACGTCCGCTCGCTGTCCGCACGCTCCGGCCGTACCAGATACACTTCGCTTCACTGCGGCTGAGCAGGGAGGGAGCTAATCACTAAACGGATGAAGAGACCGAGGCGTAAATGAAGTAACCTGCCTCCAGCCCCTCCAGCAGGCCAGCCCCAGGGCTGGATTCAGACCCAAGTCTGCATTCCTCCAGGGCACGCAGTCCATCCCCAGGTCTGAGTGACTTGGTCAGTTTCTGCATCTGACAAGTGGTGTGGCCAGTTGGGCAGCCCCATCACCACTCACAGCACAAGAGTTCTTCTCCCCATTTTGCAGATAAAGAAACTGAGGCACAGAGAGGCTGACTCGGGGGCCGAGGTAGCACAGCTCTGTTAGTGCTCCAGCTCGGAATATCGTAGCCTGCCTCCCACCTGTGCCTGGCAAGGCCGGGCGATGCCCCAAAAGAAGGAGGCTTTTCTGTTTCAAAATACACCGCACTGGGCAGCCCTCAAGCCCCATGTTTCTGATTCATATTTCTTTGGTGATCCCTGGCCCCTGCACCAAGTCCACGCCGTTGTATGTCCGTGCCTCGCAGATGCTGTGACAAGGCATTCTGTGTGTGGCCCAAGGTTGGGATGGCCCAACTGGGCCGTGCCCAGTGTCCGTAGCAACCTGCTCAGGGTACCCAGCAAGTAGCATCCTTTTTACTGGGAGGTGAGTGTGCAACTGTCGTGGCCCCCAGACTCAGGCCACCCCCAGGGAGATGCTGGAGTCACCGGCCCACAAGCAGAGCCCCGACTGTGACAGCCGCTGCTGCCTCAGGGGCTCCACCGCCCACGCACCGGGCCCAGCTGCAGGCACTCCACACGCATTCCTTTAATACTTAGGAAAAGCCCGTGGAGAGGTCTTATTTTCTGTGTTTTAGAGAAGACATCACTTGGCAGGTTTTATCTCCACCCCGTCCTTCTGGCGCCACTTCCCCCGGGTCCTCTAGTTCTCACAGGGACAGTCGGTCCCCCTGAACCGGATCAGAGCTCGGCTCGCCACTTCTTAGACTAGACTAAACTGCCGTGGATACTGAAAGCCTTCTTGAAGCATTTAGAGACCGCCTTCTCCAGCCTCGTCTTCCGAGGTGCTCGATGCCGGAGCGGTCACCCGCGAGCCTCGAGGGATCCTAGGCCTGGGCAGCCTTCTCAGCCTGGGGGCCACCCTCGTCCCTTCACAGTCACCCCAGGAGCCTCCGTGTTAGTCAGGACCTGGGTGCTGGGGCTCAGAAAGGAAGGCGCCGCTGGCCTGGGACGGACCCCGGGCGGCGGAGAGGGAGGTCGCAGCTGTGACGCATTGTCACTCGCTGCAGGAAGTGGGCACAGAGGGAGTCGCCAAGGGCGGGCGGGGGTGGCACAAAGACCAGGTGACCAGCGGCATCACCTAGGCCAACCCACGAAGGGAGACCTGGATCCCCCATGTCTGGGCCGAAGAACATTCCAGGTAGAGGACCTGGTGTGTGAAAATCAGAGGCGGGAGGGGGCCGAGGCCTGGGGCGGGGACGCACGGCAGTGGCGGGGTCTGGAGGGAGGTGGTGTAGGAGGTGCAGTCAAGGGCCGGACTGGGAACGGTTCTGGAAGCCCAGCCTAAGGAGTATGGATCGCAGTCTGGCGGTTAGGGCAGGGTGGTTGCACGTCCCTTCTGGGCTCTGGACCGCAGACCCGGGGCCACCGTGGAGGACGCCTCGCACCCCGCAGCAGGGAGAGGCCACGGCCAGGGACATCCTGTGAGGGCTGGTCTGCAGTGTCCAAACTGGAAGGAGGGGGCGGGGGGGCTTCCAGGAAGGCTGAAGCATCAAGGAAGCAAAGAGCTGAAAATTCTGAAATGGATTTCTGAGGCCGGGGGAGCAGGACCCCTTAATCAGTTGGTGCTCGAGGCTGGAGGAGGTGGGGACTCAACACCATTGGGAATATGACGTTGTTTTAGCCTTTCTCAGTGCTCAGCATAGCGTCTTCCAGTTAAAATTCAGGCTTGCATGTGATCTCTCCTCTGCCTTTCCTTCCTCCGCAGAAAACTGGAGGCTCCTACTGAAAATTCGAGTAGCAGACCCCAAAGCCTCAAACCCATAGATGTCCTGAGGTGTAGGTGTCTGAGGGCGTTTCTGCAGAGCATGTCGTTTTAAGACATAAACAAGCCCCTGAAACGTTGTAGCCCCCCACACACACCGCAAGTGCTGCATGAGGGGCGGTCTGAACAGGTTAAAGCTTTTTTAAAAGCAGTGGTTTCTTTTGTACAAAAACTAATGCCATGAGTGTGTGAATTCTCCTCTAACCCCTTGACATTTTGAGGCTTAATTAAGATGATATTTGTGTGCTGTTTCTCCTGAATACAGCACGGGTCAGTAATTATCACCCACACTGCAGACCAGCTTGGGACTAGCTCTGCACTTTTGTCCCATCTTCTGTCTCATTCGATTCTCCCGGGGTTCCTCCAAGGCAGACCTTCTCATCAGCATCTTTCCCTAGACATAGGAAACGAAATTCAGAGAGGCAGAGGGTCCCTAACTGGCTCTGTATTCCAGACTACACGGGAGAGTCATAGCTTCAATCCGGTGTTCTGATTTTAATCCTGTGCCCCTTCCCCTCTCATCATATACCATCCCCTCCCCCGCCCCTGGCAGAATAACACAATCAAGCTTCGAAACAAACGAACAGATCCTCTGGCTCTCACAACACTGGTCGCTTATTACTTATGTTGACTTTGTGTTGTCATCTTAGAGTTGTGGCCACCTCTTAGGATTTGCAGTAGTCAGCTTTGCTTAACAGCACTGCAGTAACAAGCAGCCCCACATCTCCGCAACAGTATCTCATTTTTGTAACATGGGGGCTTTGGGTCAGTGGGACGACTCTGGAGCCACGTGTTGTCCTTACTCTGAGATCTCAGTGGAAGAAGTGGCTCCTGAGGCCACGTCGTTCTCACTGCAGAGAAAAAGCACACCAGAGCCAAACCACCCGTTTTTACATCTTAGGGTCAGATGTAGTGTGTGGCGCCACCACATATACTCCTTGTGGTCAAGCCCCCGCCCCCACCCCCGGGGGCTGGGATGCCCCCCCCAAGTCACATGGCTGTGGGCAGAGACCTGCAATGACCCTCACAGGCAGGGCAGTGAGGGGAGCAGTGACCCCACACTCCACATGACACCCCTAGCCCCACAGCACAGCTCTGCTGACACAGGAACAGCTGGGCGCTCTCTCGCCTCTTCTAAATCCCGGCCTGAGTTGCCTGAACTTGGCCTCTAACCCTGGCCTCTGAAACAAATATTGAGATTTCGAGTGAGATACCTTAATGTGGACCTTTATCTTGAAATTTAATCCTTATTACAGAAAAATCAAGCTCAGCATTATAAAAGTGATGTTGTTGAAAGGATAACTGTTGGATCCAGGGACCTCGCGGTGGAAGCACTGGGTGTCCGAGTAGAGTGGGGTCGGGAGCTCGCTGCACGAGGGGAGACACCGGGCGGGTGGGACAGGGTGCCTCCTGCACGCCCGCTCCAGCCCAGCCGCTCTGGTCACGTGAGCACGCGAAACACATGCTGACAAATCAGAGAATTCTCTACATATTAATCATTTTCATAAAGATTTAAGTCTGCATCTCTTGATCCTTTATTCACCTCTGCAGATGAAACAATTGATCCATTTTGGTAAATTTTCATTCGCACCCAAAAAAATGCATTAAGCGCCTCCTCTGTGCTAGCTGCTGACGGGAGAGCCTAGTGTGGGCTCTCCGGGAACCCAGGGCCTCCCCTCGGAGCCTCATCTGCGGTCCTGGAGCTTCAGGACAATCCCATATGGTGAAGGGAGTGGCCCGAGGCCGGGACAAGGATCAGCTGAGCCCCGAGGACCAGGGAACATTCCAAGGAGGCGCCTTCCCGGCTGCGGGGAAATTGCTCGTGTATTCAGGGAACAGGGAGTAACCGGGCGCGGCTGGCTGTGAGGCGTGGCGGGAGGTGAGGCCCGCGATCCCTGGAGCAGAACAGGTTTGACGCGGCCGGGCCTGAGCGCACTTAGAGCTCCCAGCTTTGCCACCAGAAGCCACTCTGTCCTTTGTCCGCGCTCAGAATGGCCTTGCAGGGGCGGGAGTGGCAGACGGAACCTCCCCTCTGGCGGTCTTTGCACGTGAAGTAGCCAGAGTGTCTGACCTAGGATCCTGCTTTCAATTTCAAGCATCTGTGCCTAAGACCTCAGCCCAGACCTCTTCTCGTTCGCAAATCTCTTCTCCCGTTGGAGGGGCTGCCGTGCCAAGCCCTGGCTCGCCGTCTCACCTGAGACAGGCAGGCCTGGAGGGCACGAGGATGAGGGTGACACTCTCCTCCCTCCCAGAATGACAAGCGGGGGACAGACAGGGCCCCACTTCGCTCAGCCAGGCACTGGGTGCTTCTTCACCCAAGGAACACCCGCCGCCCTCCACCCAAGCGCTGCAGGTGGGTGCTGTTACCCCCGGTACAGATGCAGTGGGGTTGGCATGCAAGGCCAACAGCCTGGCCCCGGGGCGCCCTCCCTCCCTCCAGACTCCGGACCCCCTAGCAGCAGGGAACCCGGCACCGCGTGGGGCCAGCGGAGCTGCCCCGGGTCCTGAAGCCCGCTGGGTCCTCAGAGGCAGAGATGCCGGAGGAGGGTCTTCAAGTAGGTGAAAGCGTGGAGCCGGGACGGCGCAGCTGCAGCAAGGGAAAGCCCACCCCAGAAAAGGTGGGGAAGGGAGGGGAGAGACCAGAACTCCCACCCCAAGGCCCGAACTCAGACGGGGCGGGGGTGGGGGGGAGGTGTCCCTGGGGTCGTCAAAAGAATGAGCGAGCAGAGCAAGTCTCAGAATCACCAGAATCCACGGATTCTTCTGGATTTGGAAATCGTAGGCAGCCCTGGGGACCTCATCAAGCAGGGACCCAAGCACACGGGGCGTCCTCACCGCCTCTCTTAAGAAACCTCGCCATCCAGCTACCTAATGAGTAAATTAAACTCGGCGGCCTGGCCTCGTTCTCTCAGGACCGGGTTGGCTGTTCTTGCCTGTGTGGAGAGGGGGCGGGAAGAAAGCTTAGACTCGTGGTTCCTGTATGAATTTGTTCAAGCTGACGGCACAGCCGAAACGATGGACGTTCAGTTCTCAGGGTCTGGAAACCGGAAGCCCGTGATCAAGGCGTAGGCAGGGCTGGTTCCTTCTGAGGGCGGGTCTGTCCCTGCCTCTCCACCGGCTCTCGGTGGTTTGCCGATGACCTTGGCGTCCTTGGTTTGCAGGTGCATCGCCCCGATCCCTGCCTTCACGTCCACAGGGGCTTCTCCTGTGTGCGCAGCCATCTCTGTGTCTCATTTTCCCCTTTTGTAAGGACGGGTCGTGTTGGATTAGGGCTCACCGTAATGGCCTCGTCTGCAGAGACACTCATTCCAAGTCCAGTCACAGGACTTTCAGGGAGGGGACACTGTTCAGCCTAGAACGGTCCCCAAGTGTCCTGCGGTAGATTGCTAACCCTCCCCCTGTGTCCCCATCAATAACCCAGTAAGAGAGGACAGGGTTCGGGATCCCTCCACATTCCATCCCCTGCCCACCGCAGAGGCAGCCACCTTTGTGGGCTCAGGTCAGAATTCCTGGGAAGCGGGGACCCCTCCCGAGGCTGATCCGGAACCGAGCCCAGAGGCCCCTGGGTGTGTCGAGAGGCGTGGAGGGCAGCCAGGGCCTCTGCCTTGCTTTCTGGGCAGACTCTGCTGCCCATGGGCATGGCACTCAGGAGGCAGCAGAAAGGCCTGGAGCGTAGGGAAAATTACAGACAATCTGGAAAGGCTACTCCAAATCCACTTGTATTCAAAAGGTCTGTATTTGCAGTGGTTAGGTGGCGTTGAGATGATACTATTAAGACATTTTCCAAATTTTCTAATAGATTTTAGGAGTTCCCTGGTGGCGCTGCAAGTTCAGCATCTAGCATTGTCACTGCTGTGGTCTGGGTTCAATCCCTGCCCCAGGAACTTCCACATGCTACGGGTGCCCCACCCTCCCAAAAAAGAAAAAACTTTTATATGTTCATGGAAGCACAATACAAAATTTTCCCTGTAGTTTGATTTCAAATAGTCTGACACACATGTTTTTCACAGACTTATTAAGATATAATTCACATACCAGGAGTTCCCACTATAGCTTAGCAGGTTAAGAAACTGACTAGTGTCCATGAGAATGCGGGTTCAATCCCTGGCCTCACCCAGTGGGTTAGGATGCGGCGTTGCCGTGAGCTGTGGTGCATGTCACAGACTCGGCTAAGATCCCTCATTGCTGTGGCTGTGGTGTAACGGTAGCTGCAGCTCTGATTCGATCCTAGCCTGGGAATTTCTGTATGCAGCAGGTGCAGTCCTAAAAAGAAAAAAAAAATTCACATATAATTCACCCATACCCGAGTATTCACCCAAAACTCGCCAGTCCGTTGCGTTTTACTAGTCACGATCAATTGTAGACCATTTCATCACTTCCAAGAAGCATCCCACACCTCTCAGCCGTCATCCTCCAAACCCACCCTTCCCGTCCCCAGCCCTAGACAGCCACTAAGCTACTACCTCTGTAGTGTGCTGCATGTCTGCATTTCATTCAGAATTAAAGACAGCTACAGAGGGATGACTTCCACTGGTGAATGGCAGAATTAGGGTTTTAATTTTCCTCTTTATTTTTCGACATATTTCTAATTATACAGTGAGCATGAACTGCTCATAGTCGGGGGGTGGGGAAAGCCCATTTTATTTTAAAAGTAGAAGAGTTATCTTGGGGATTTTTTTAGGGCCGCACCTACAGCATATGGAAGTTCCCAGGCTAGGTGTCGAATCGGAGCTACAGCGACCAGCCTACACCACAGCCACAGCAACACCGGATCCGAGCCGCGTCTGTGACCTACACCACAGCTCACGGCAATGCTGGATCCTTAACCCACTGAGCGAGGCCAGGGATAAGACCTGTGTCCTCGTGGCCACTAGTCCGCTTCGTTACCGCTGAGCCACAATGGGAACTCCTGTCTTGTCATTTTTTAAGTAGTCTTTGTGGATTGCTCGGAAAACTTGCCCAGCACCTAAATCCTATCTTATTTTTTCAGGGGAGAAATGTGTCTGAGTTTTTCGCAACTGACTCCAAGTAGGCCTTTTGCAGCCCGACATGGTAGACGTTGGAAATGCACGCGTCGCACTTTTTTGCTCTGCCTTGGCTTTCCTGAGACGGGCCGTGCCCCGCGCCCCAGCCCTCGGGTCCCACGCCCACCCCCAGGGGCTTCCCGTCCTTAGCAGGTGACCTCGCTCAGCCCTTAACAAATTGTTGGTCGGCTCAGGTGAGAGGCCCTGTAATTACGCCACATCCTTTTTTACCTCTTTAATAATATCGGAGACAGAGTATAATTCCGTGAGGGGACAGAGGAATATGTAATTTAGCGTCCTTTTCCTGAGCCAGTGTGAGCTCCGCGCATGTAGTGTCTTGCACGCTTCAGGGGTAAAAAGCCATCTGCTGTCTCAGCAAGGGCGTCCTGGGAGCAAAATGCATTCCGAGTCCATTCTCGGGAGGCTCCGTGGCCGTGTGTCCGGCCTGCCCGGGGTTTCCCACGTCGCCCTTCCTCGACGAACAGCCCTTTCACCAGAGGGAAACCAGCTGGGCAGCGACCCCGGCCGTGGTTGCAGGAGCTTGCTGCCTCCGCTGAGACCCAGGCGCCGTCCTGAACCCACCTCGAAGCCTCCGCCACCCAGGGCAGCCCAGCTGGACCGAGGCTCTGACTGGCCTCTTTCCCTCAGTCCCCAGCGCCATGGCCCTGCACATGGTCACCTGCACACGGTCCCCCCCTCCTGCCCCTCCTGTCCTGCTTCCGCTGCGACCGGGCCCAGCAGGGGAGGCCATCCTGCTGCCCGGGCACTGAGCCTTTGCCGCCGCGGACGCGTGTCCCCCCGGCCGCCCCCACCTTCCCCGGCGTGTTACAGCCCCGTCTGCGGGCTCGATCTGGATTCTCTGGACACGTGAGCATCCTAGAGCGTGTCACCCTGTGTGTGTCCAGGAGGAGGGTCCTTGGCTTCCACAGAATTCTTGGAGAGGACCTGTGGGCCCCCAGATTTCAGAGCTTTGGTGTTGGGGTGTCTGCCTCCCCTTTCGTGTCCCCTCTGCCCCTGGTGAGCTGCTCTCGATTACTTGCCCCAGATGTCACCTACCTTCTTGCTCATTGTCCCCGTGGCTCTGTTTGCCCAGCACTTTTGTGGCTGGGATTGCCTTGATTCCTTACCTGTTCCCCTACTGGGACACGAGCCCCCGGGGCTGAGACTGTCCCTCTGGGCCCTACCTCCGGCACAGTGTCTGGCACGTGGTCAGCTCTTAGTCGGCACCCGCAGAAGGGGGACGGAGCCCGTGTTCTCCGTGGAGAGCCCCCACTCCCTCGGGCGAAACGCTTGGTAGTCTCGCAGCCCCACTCCCACCCCCCACCCCCGCCCGGCCCGGCCCGGCCCGGCCCGGCCCCCGAGCTTGCCTCCCTCTCTCCTCTCAGCCTTGCAGATGTTTCCACTGAGGTTGAAGGCCCAGCTGTCCGGCGTTTACACGGAGCAATCAGACGTCCATTCGCCGGGGGACTCACTAGACGCGTGATGATTTTCAAATTACCTCTCGACAAATTTTGAGCTCTTTGTTTTACTTACCTTTCTTTCCATTCGCTTTCAGATTGATGCACTGAGTAAAAGAAGCAAAGAAGCTGAGGCAGCCTTCTTGAATGTCTACAAAAGATTGATCGATGTTCCAGGTAAGCCCAGCCCTGGCAGCCCAGCTGCGGGCCTCGTGTCTGGTGAGTTGGTGGGTTTAGGGCTTACTCTCCTCGGCCTCGCTAAGGCAACTTGCCCAGGAAATTGGGGGGTTCTGGCCATATGGCTTCTCCACAACCCAGACTGAAGGTGGGTATGGAACTCAGATGCATTGTTGCTAAAATAATCAAGTAACCTCTGAGTCGGCAGAAACTCAGATCTGTGGGGCTGCCTTTAGCTTTGGCTTAAAATGCTGCACATTTTTCAGAGAAGAAATAGAACGTGTGCGCGCGCATGCCTGTGCGCTACGTGGATATTGTGGACGTTCGCGGTTCTGACCAACTCCACGTTCAGGAACGGCCCCGCTGGGGCACCTGGAATGCCACCCTGCCCTCCCGGGTCACTGGGGGGTCGGTCACCTCTGGCCGGGTCTTTCATTCAACATCCAAGGACATGTGGTAGCTTGTGTAACTACTAAGAATTTGGGCTGTTTTTTCTTTGGAAGGACCTAGAGTTAACCTGTTAGCGGTGCTCGCTATGCACTCAGAGAGATAATGGCTTCCTATTCCCTATTTGAGAAAAGTGAGGCAGAATTGAGAGCGCCCGGGGCCCGCTGGTGCCATCGATCCTGTTCCTGGGTGGTCGGCTCACCTAACCCGTGGGAAGGTGGAGGATGTGATCGCATGGGCCCCAAGTCAGTCCTGAAAAGACTCGGATCAGAAACTTAGGAAAGTCATTCGAATGTCATCCTCTGCTGACCAAGAAAACCCAAGTGGCACCACCCTCCCCTCGCCACCCAGAGCGTTGCTCCCTTGCCCTCATTAGGGATTGTCTGTACGTCACCGACATGACTAGAACTGCTTTAACAAAGCTCAGCGGAAGCAGGTCTCCTTTGTGTCTGTACTGTATTCTAGTTCAGCTCCACCGAGGGCCTTGCTGTCCTCTCTGGGAGCTGCGGTTGACAGAGGCCACCCCCAGCGAGGGGCAGCAGAAAGCACTTTGGACACTTGGACAGGGGTCGGGGAGATCCAGAGCCTCCTGCCAGGGCCTCGTTGTGAGGTCCTAGTCACATGCCTTTTTCCTCTGTGACCCTCGGTTTCCTCATCTGTAAATGGAACAAGGAAGGGGAACAGCCTGGTGATGGACAGGGTTCGCGTCTCTTCTAACCTCTTGCTGTCTTAGGACCTCATCCAGCTCTTAATTCCGAATTCTGGCCCTTTGGTTTTCTGCAGGAGTTTGCATCCACCTAGGGGTTTCCTGAATACTCTGAAGCTCCTGTGGAGGCTCCCTCCCACTAACCAGATGTTGGATGCCCGGGTGCTCTGTTTCCCAGGGGGCACCTTGGTGGGCCACTTTTCATCTTCTTGTGCAAGTGCTAATTTTATTTTCTCCCTTAGTGAGGTTTCTCCACTGGGAAGCCACTTGAACAAGTTGTTGGCTTTCTGTTTGTGGTTATTTTCCATCTTAACTTCCCATAGACAAGAAAGAGACCACTCTGCTCATCGATGCTCCTCGTTGCCTGAGCTGGCCTTATTCACACACACAAATCATTTTGATCATAACATGAGTGTATAGTTATGTGCTGCTTTTCCTCACTAAATATTACCCCATCAGCATTTTCCTTATATTGGTGATGTAGTTCATAACTATCGTTTTGGGCTGGCAGCTTTCATTTCAAGCAGTGGGAGCAAATAATGTTTGATGTTTTCTATAATCACAAGCTAATCAAAGGACATTGGCGTGCCACGTAGGTCGCTTTTACCCACGTCCCACGTATTTCTTTCTTACAAATGCCATAGGCTGACACATCTAACAAATACTTGAAAAGCAGGGATGGAGCTTAGAGCCCTTGGCCTGTGTTTTGAAGTCTGCATATCACTCAGATGAAGTAATTGTGTGGCTGAGGCTTACAGGAAGGGCCTGGTCAATAGCAATGCATTCGCTGCCGGTCAGTCACATAGCTCGGGGAGAGTCAGGGGCCCTTAACTGTCTCTGTGCTCCAGGCTTCAATGCAGTCGAATCCAGAAACGTAGGTGGGGTGTGTTAAGTTCCAGTTTCAAGAACCAACTTATTGTATCTCAGAAAAATGCAGGAAGCCCTTAGAAATAATGGGACAGGTATTCTGCTCCGTGCCTCGTGGACCAGGAAGAGGCGGAGGCTGTCACCCCAACCCCCACCCCACCCGCTTCTGGACATTTTATCTGTGTGTTTTCTTATCTCTTATCTGCTCATCCTGCTAGGATGAAAGCTCCCCGAGGACGGCTTTGCTCGATTGTCCTTTGCCCAGCACCTGGAGCAGGGCCTGGCCGAGCACAGGCGTGACATGTTGAATGAGTCTGTTGACCCCCCAGGTCCTCGGCAGCAAAGCAAAGCAGAATTCACCAGGGGTCACGCTGGTGGCTCTTGAGGGTTTGTCTCATTTCAGTTCTCTGTCGGGTGTCAGCCCCCATATCCGGCGTCCTCCTGGACAGCCCCGCGGGGGTGATCGAGGGACACCCGGAACCACCCAGTGTGTCCAGAGGAAAGCGCCTCCTCCTTTCAGGCCAGAGCCCTGGGTCACCAAGTCCTGGCCGTGCTGCCCCCAGAAGGTCCCATCTGCTTCTCCCTGCCCAACCTCTGCCCTCCACCCCGAGGTTCGGGCCACCTCTCCTGTGTCTACAGTGGGTGACCCCGGGCTTCCTGCCCACAGGAGCGGGTGCTCCTCCTCGCCATGGCCCAGCTAGGCCCTTCTCGGCTGACCTCTTCCCACTTGTCCAGGCTGACCTTCTGACGCAGTGTCCTGACCTCCAGGTCTGGCTCAGGTGTGCCCCTGTCACACGCACGCCCTGCTGCTGCCGCCGCTGCGTCTGTTCACCTCTGCTCTCGCGGCTGGCTCCTCGGCTCTGTTCCCACCTGGCTGGGCACAGACCGGCAGGGTGGTCTTGTCCCTGCTTATGTCCCCCAGCGTCTACCGCCAGGTGCCTGCCACGGAGAAGAAGCTCTGTAAATGTTTGTCAAATGAATGACTAAATTAATAGATTGGGGTGTTCCCATTGTGGCTCAGCAGGTTATGAAATTGACTAGTATCCGTGAGGAAACAAGTTCGATCCCTGGCCTCACTCAGTGGGTTAACGATCCAGTGTCACCACAGATGGTGGTGTAGTGGCAGACATGGCTCAGATTCCCGCATTGCTGTGGCTGTGGCGTAGGCCGCTGGCTGCAGCTCCGATTTGACCCCTAGCCTGGGAGCCTCCACATGCTGCGGGTGCGGCCTGAAAAAGGAAATAAAAAAAGACCACGTGTTTACCTCCTTTTTCATCTGCCGCCAGATCACTCTTCATCCCGTCATCAGTTCTGAGAGTATTTGAACTTTTGATCAGAAACATCCTGCCCCTTTCGGGCAGCGTGCTGTCCTTCTCCGCTGCCGTGACCCTCGTCTCCGAAGGCCCCCCCCTAGTCAGCACCTAAGACGCCATCCCTGTGCGGCGTCTCAGGAACCGTCTCAGCCAGGCAGCTTCCTGTCCCCATGGACTCGAGTGTCTGGTAGAGTGTGGGCATCCAATAGACACTACACGGGTAATGGATGAGGTTTAGGTCTGATAGGACTGCGAGGTAGAGCCCACTGGGCACGGGCACGGGCACTCCCGGCGCCAGGCCGGGTGCCACACACCCAAGATGCAAGTGCACTCGAGTGGTGCGAGTCTGTGCAGCACCTTTGAGAAGATATCCCATAATTAAACAGGTGAAACGGCCGCCTCATTCTTTTACTGTAATGCGAGGAGAAATAAATGTCTCCACTGTCACAGTGTGACCCTCTCGGAGAGCTGGAAATATTGTGGAATGACCCCTCCTTAAAGGCCCTTGCATAACTGGAATTTTCCTGTGTTCTGAGCAGAATTATCATGGTATGCATAATCTGCCGGGAATTAACCTTGCGTGGGTGACTTGTTCTTGCCTCTTGATACTTTTGAGATTTTTTTTTTTTTTTTTACAATGAGCATGTCTTTATCTCCACAATCGGGGGTGGCGGAGAGCATAAATTTGTAAAATATTCAGCTTGCTATCTCAGTTTCTGAATAGTCCGCAGCAACGGGTTTCAGATAAGGACGTCAGCTGTAGTCGGTGGAGAATTTGTCCACACTCAGTAATGGTATCGAACACAACTGTGCCTTTTCAGTCCCAGAAACATCGTGGCAAAGGTTTTTTGGTTTTTTTTTTTTTTATTTAAGTTCTTAGAAAGGAGACAAAGTTAGTGATCCGAGTGTTGGTGTTGCAGAACTCCTGTGCTCTGGCTGCAGAGTCCGGTGGAAGAGCCTCTGCAGTTCCCATGACCTCCTGGCCTCGCTCTGGGTCCCCTACCCCCTCAAGAGAGAGACCTCTGTCACTCCTTGCTAGACGTGGTTTAGGTCCTACAGAAGTGCCCCGAGAAGGGTTTATAAAGAGTACATAACCAGGGATGTAAAATATTCACGGACCGGCCCTGAGTGTCTCGTGACTGCCGCCACCCGCTTCATTCCCCGGGATGACGGGCCCGCGACCGGAAGCAGGATGTGTTAGTTTCCCGATGTCTTGGTTGAGAACTAGCGGAACGGAGCCCGTCTGTAGGATGCTCCTGGGGGGAGCAGGAGGTCTTGGGTGGGATTTAGGAAAACCTTCTCTGCTGGAGAATATCCCGTCCAGCCTCGCGTCTGAGGATCCGGAATTCAAGAGGGACGTCATAGACTGGAGAGCCGCTTTTTAATGCTCGTCCGTGAGAATAAAGCCAGGAGTCGGTCCTTGGTGCCCGTCAGACTGGTTTAAGTAAGGACACACTGTCAGTTCCAACTAGAAAATGCTGTTAATCGCATTCTTTTTCCTTCTTCCCTGCCTGTCCCCTGATCAAGGATGCTTAGTAAGACTCCTGGCAAAAGGTGACAAAAATCTTACGTTTTAGGTCAAAACACTCCTTGCCTCTCACACCAAGGTTTTCACCGATGTGCATCTTGGTGGCGTTTCTTTCTGGAGGCTGCGGGATGTGGCCGCCCCCGCCTGATCCCGTCAGGCGGCTCCAGTCCGTGTCTTCTGGGTCTCCCAGGGTTGGCAGCCGTGGGTGCCCAGGCCCCTCCAGAGAGAACTCTAACCTCTGAGCAAGCTCCGCTTTGCAGTCTTCAGTTTATCTTCCTGAAGCATCTTCATTCACATGTGAGACTCAACCACCAGCACCAAAATGGGACAGGAGAGGGGCTGCAGCCGTGGGCTGAAGCCTTGGGTGGCAGAGGCCACCCCCCCCCCACCACTGGGCTGCAGGACCAGAGCTGGTCAGCCTCAGGGAACAGGAGCACAAGTGGACAAGGGACAGGCACGCTCCGCCCAATTCTGGGGTACCTGTAACCCAGACAAGGAGGCAGCCTGGCCACCCTCCTCGACCAGCCTAAGACAAACTTGGGGCCAGAGCGGCCTCTCCGGTTTGTGCACCGAATGTTTGTACGCCGAGGAGGCAGCTGACATGTGTTAAAGAAAGGCCGGCCCGACAGGATGGGCGCCCGGGCCACTTCCTGCCCCATCTTCAGGGCTCTCCCTCTGGACTCCTGTCCCCGTCCCCTGGCCCGGTGGGAGAACTCACTGGAGGGGACCTGGGATCCTTGGTTTGCTCTGAGGGGGGCGTGTGGGGGTTGCCCCGGGGGTGGGGGGATCCCATCTTCCCCCCTTTGCCATGACTGGGGTGGTCCTGGCACACTCGCTATCTAGACAGCTTCCCATCAGTTGCTCATCAGCATGCTAATTGCCGTATGACTAATTATGCCCTGAATTCCAGTTGATTTTCTTAATGAGACAGCTGGGTTAATTATGTAATCGTATGATTACATTAGCCTAGAGTGCCCTGGCGCAGAGGAGCGGCTGCTGCGCTCTGATGTCATCGCGGGGATGGCACTCATGGGCCACATCCACCCTCTGGCGTGGCCGGTGGCGGGGGCCTCTGTGCACACGTGAGCCGGGGTCCAGGCAGGCGGGGCCTTGCGGTCCTCACAACGTGCGGAGAAGCAGCCGCCACCCCGCTCCCCAGCCGCCCAACACAGACACCCCCAGCACTCCGTGCGCCCGGCTTCCCAGCCCCGCAGGGCTCCGTGCGGTTCATCAGCGCCCTCTTCCTCCTCCCAGAACATCCCCGCCCCAGCGGATCCACACCAGTGTCCCCCAGTCCCTGCAGGACCACGTGACGTTGGTTTACGCAAAGCCTGAGCAGCCCAGACCAGCCCCGGCCTCGTCGCCACCGGCCCCCTTACAGGTGCTGTTTCACACCCGCTTCCGCCCTGATCTCCATACAGCTCCTTGTTCCACTCTCCCCTCTGAGGGTCCTGTGCCAGCCAAACCCACCTCCCACCAGGTCATGGTCCTTGGACCCCCTCTCCCTCTGCCGGACCCTGAGTGTGGGACACCCCGGGACTGTCCCTGGGTGACTCTGAGTCTTAGACTCTCACGCTGTGCGTGGCCGCCAGGAAGCAGCTGATTCTTCCCGCAGTCGCTGAGGTCACAGAGGCAGGAGTGACCCACCCACCCACCTTAGAGCCAGTCCTTCTGTGAGTCTTGCAGACCCAGCCTCTGCAATGCACCCCAATTCGAGCGCGCCTCCCGTCGACCACCCCTATGCAAGCCACGGTTACATCTCACGACCTTCACTTCACGCAACCCAAGGGGCAGAGTGGCTTTTTAGCCACTTTGTTCATGTCCCCCGACAGTAAAATATTTTTAATTTGGATCCCCCAATAGATACTATTTATTTAAATGATGTGCATATGTAATTACAGTAGTGTGTGAAGTACATGGCAAATCACACACTAAAAACAGAATTAAAAGGGTGTGAGGAAGACAAAAAAGGACTTAAAATTTACATTTTTTGGAGTTCCCGTCATGGCTCAGCAGAAACGAACCTAACTATTATCCATGAGGACGCAGGTTCGATCCCTGGCCTTGTTCAGTGGGTTAAGGACCTGGCGTTGCTATGAGCTGTGGTGTAGGTCACAGATGCAGCTCACATCCCCAGTTGCTGTGGCTGTGGTGTAGGCTGGCAGCTGCAGCTCTGATTGGACCCCTAGACTGGGAACCTCCATATGCTGTAGGTGTGGCCCTAAAAAGACAGAAAAAAAAGAGAGAGAAAAATTTACCTTTTTTTTTTTTTTTTTGGCCATACCTGTAGCATATGGAAGTTCAGGGCCAGGGATTGAACCTACACTACAGCAACAACCTAGGTTGCAGTGACAACACCAGATCCTTAAACTTTTACGCCACCAGGAGAACGCCAAAATTTACATTTTACTAGCATACAAAAAAATGCCCCAAAAAATGCCTCGGAGTTCCCGTTGTGGCTCAGCAAAAACGAATCCAACTAGGAACCATGAGGTTGCAGGTTCAATCCCCGGCCTCGCTCAGTGGGTTAAGGATCCGGCATTGCTGCAAGCTGCGGTGTAGGTTGCAGATACATCTTGGATATGGCGTGGCTGTGGCTGTGGTATAGGCTGGCAGCTATAGCTCCAGTTAGACCCCTGGCCTGGGAACCTCCATATGCCACGGGTGTGGCCCTAAAACGACTAAAGACAACAAAAAAAGTCTCGCTAAAGAATATATTTTTAAATCAACTTCATTGAGACATAATTTATGTACAATAAAACACACTGGTTTTAAGTGTGCAATTTGATAGTACGGCCAGCCAACCAATCAGGATATACACTATTTCTGTCACCTCGAAAGGTCCCTTAAGATCCCAAACACCAGCAACCTCTGACCTGCTTTCTGTCACTCTCGAGGAGATCCGGCATGTCTGGAATTTCACTTGAATGGAGCCCTCAGACAGGTGCTCTCGTGCGTCCAGCTTGCTTCGTTGGGCATGGTGTGTTGGAATTCTTCACCCGTGTTTGGGGGGCATGGTACCCCCCTGTGTGGATGTGTAAGAGCTTGCTCACCTGTCCACCTGTTGATGCACACTGGATTATTTCCAGTGTGTGGCTGTCGTGAGTAAACCCGCTATGAGCACTCGTAGACAATTGTACGTGGACGTTTATTTTGAGCTCTTTCAGGTGAATACCTAGGACTGGAATCGCTGGAGCATGGATGGATGCATGTTTAGCTTGATAAGAAACCGCCAAATGGTTTTTTCCAAGTAGTTGTGTCATCCCCCCCCCTCCGCCTGCCACCAAATATGAGTGGTAGTTCCAGTTGCTCCGCGTCTTCTGCACCATTTGGTATTGTCAGTTTTGGATTTTAGGCATTCTAGCAAGTGCAGAGCGTACTTCATTGTGATTTTCATTTGCATACTCCTTGATGACCAATTATGCTGAATATTTTTTTTAGGTGCCTTTGGACCTTCATAGATCTTCACTTATCAAGTGTCTCTTTAAATATTTTACCTGTTTTTTTAAAATGGATCCTTTGTCTTACTATTGAATTGTAGTTTTTACATATTCTAGACCCAAATCCTTTGTCAGATATATGCACTGCAGATATTTTCACCAGTTTCTTGTCACTTGAAGAGCAGAAGTTTTTTGTTCTAATAAAGTCCAGTTTTTTAGTTTTTTCTTCTAATGGTTATTGCTTTTTATGTTCTCAGAAATCGTTGCCTAGTCCAAGGTCATACTTTTTTTTTTTCTACTGTGTTTGTGTGTAGGGTTCCTTTTTTTTTTAAGTGAAGTTATATAGTTTTATCTTTTACCTTTAGGCCTATGATACATTTTGAGTTAATTTTTATGTTTGGTACGAGGTAAGAGTTGAGTTTCATTGAAAGCTAATGGGATGATATATGTGTGAGTTTTTTTTCTGTGCTCTCTTTTTCATTTCATTGATCTGTGTATCTATTCTTATGTTAATATTATGTATCCTGTCTTGATTCTTTTCTGTTTTTCTTTTTGTCTTTTGTCTTTTTAGGGCTGCACCCAAACCTGGTATGGAGGTTCCCAGGCTAGGGGTCGAATCTGACCTATAAGCTGCTGGCCTACACCACAGCCACAGCCACAGCAACTCGGGATCCAAACCTTGTCTGTGACCTATACCACAGCTCACGGCAACGCTGGATCCTTAACCCACCAAGTAAGGTCAGGGATTGAACCCACGTCCTCATGGATGATAGTCGGGTTCGTTAACCACTGAGCCATGATGGGAACTCCCAGTATCTCGATTCTTGTAGCATTATAATCAGTCTTGAAATCAGAAGATCTTTATTGTTGATCTTCTTTTTCAAAATTGTTTTAGCTGATTGAGTTCCTATGTAAATTTTAGATGTGGCTTGTCGGTTTTTGCAAACAAGCCTATCAGGATTTAGATCTAGATTCCACTGTCTCTGTAAATCGATTTGAGGAAAACTGACAGCTCAAGACTATTGGGTCCTCCAATCCAAACATGTTTTATGTCTTTACTTTCCCTCAGCAGTATTTTATAGTTTTCAGCATAATAACCCTGGCACATAATTGTGTTCAGTTTACGTCTAAGTAAGTCATGTCTTTGGATGCTACAGTAAATGGTATTTTTTTTGTAATTTTCTTTTCCAGTTCTTTGTGGCTTTAATATAGAAACTGATTAAATTTTATATAATGATATTCTATTCATGACCTTTTAAAATGTACTTCTTAGTTCTGGAAGGTTTTTTTTGTTGTGTTTTTTGAGAGTCCCTAGAATGTTCTATCTTGAATGTTCCTTGTGCCCTTGAAGAGATTATGTACTTTATAGTTGTTGTATGGAATGTTCTGTGCATATCAGGTCAAATTGATTGATAGCATTATTCAAGTTTGTTATGTTCATATTGATTCCCAACCTATAGTAGTATCATATCTTATACTTCTTTTTCTGTTTCTTTTTTTTTTTCTTCACTTCTCAGTACAATGGTGAATAAATGTAGAAAAAGCAGACATCCCTGTGTTGTTCCTAACCTTAAGGAAATCATCCAGTCTTTCACCATTAAATATGATGTTAGTTATAATGGGTTTTTATGGACACCCTTAAAGGGTTCAGAGTTTTCCTTTATATTCCTAGTTTGCTGAATTTTTGTCATACATGGGTATTGAATTTTTCAGATTTTTCTTCTGCGTTTATTGAGATAATCATGATTTTCTCTTTTATTCTCTTAAAATAGTGAAATAGTTTAATGTACTAGTGTTAAGCCAACTTTGCCTTCCTAGGATAAGTCTTCACGTGGCTATGTTGTATTGTGCTTTATAAAATTTTCTGTATTTAATTTACTGATATTTTTACTGAGAGTTTTGCGTTTAAATTCATAAGGAATATAGCACTATAGTTTTTTGCCTGTTTTTGTTTTCTTTTAATGTTTTTATGAGTTTTGGCATCAAGGTAGTAGTGCTGGTTTTGTAAAATAAGTGAAGTGCTGAAAGAGTTTATGTAAGATTGCCTGTTGTTGTTGTTGTTGTCTTTTTAGGGCCAAACCCACAACATTTGGAGGTTCCCAGGCTAAGGGACAAATTGGAGCTTCAGCTGCCAGCCTACACCACAGCCACAGCTATGCCAGATCTGAGCCATGTCTGCGACCTACACCACAGCTCACAGCAGTGCCAGATCCTTTTAACCCACTGAGCGAGGCCAGGGATCAGACCTGCATCCTCATGGACACTAGTTGTATTCATTCCCACTGAGCCACGACGGGAACTCCTAAGATCGCTGTTGATCTTCCTTAGAACATCTCTAGTTCACCGGTGAGGCCATCCATCCAGGCCTGGAATTTCCCTTTTTTGCTAGGTTTTTAGTTACAAATTTAACTTCTTTAACAGAGAGAGGGCTATTATTTTTTTTTTTTATTTCTTCTTGAGTCAGTTTTGGTAATTTTTCAAGGAATAATTCCTTTCATGAAGTTATCAAATTTATTGGCATAATATTGATGATATTTCACTACCTTTTAAATATCTGAGGATGTGTAGTCATGTTCATTTTTTCATTCCTGATCTTGGAATCTGTGAATTCTCTCTCTTTTTTTTTTCTCTCTTTTTTTCACTTCATTTCTTGGTCAGTCTGGATCGAGGCTTATCCATTTTACTTTGGTTACTATGCTCTTTCTTCTTGAGTTTCTTAAAATGGAGGCTTAGGTCATTGATTTATTCCGTTTTAGTCAGAGCATGTGCTTTGTATGATTTATGTTCTTTTAAATTTACTGAGACTTGTTTTATGACCTAGTGTATGTTCTATCTTGACGAGTGTCCCAGGCACACTTGAAGGGAGTGTGAGTTCTGTAGTTGCTGAGTGGAGTGTTCTATGAATGTCAATTAAGTCGAGTGGGTCAATAATGTCATTCACATCTTTTGTATCCATACTGATTTTATATCAAACTCTGCTATTAATTAGCAAGAACAGAGTTTTGAAATCTTTATTATTGTGGATTTTTCTTTTTCTTCCACTTATATTAGTTCTTACTGCATGTTTTTGAGACTTTGTCTTATAGTACAAGTACTTTTAGGATCATTATATCTTCTTAATGATTTGATACTCTTCAGTTTATATAGTGATTTTATTTTTGTTAATAGTCCTTGCACTAAAGTTTCCATCATCTCATTTTTATATAGGCACTCCAGCTTTCTTTCTTTCTTTTCTTTCTTTCAGGCTGCACCCACAGCATACAGAAGTTCCCAGCCTTATTTTATCTCCCAAATTGTCTTATTAGCTATAACTCTGGCTTTTTTCTTAATGGTTACTTCGAGATTTACATTAAGCATCTTCCATCACACTGTACCTTTAAATAATATTCTACTACTTCGCATACAATGTAATAATCTCACGATACATTTTCATTTTCGCCTTCCTGTCCTCTGTGTATTGTTACTCATTTTACTTCTACGTATGTTATAACCCTGCAATACATTGTACTATTTTTGCTATTAAAAAGTCATAAAGATTTAAACATGAGAGATGTAGTATTTTGTTTTTACCCATATATCTGCCATCTCCAGTGTTGTTTATTCCTTTATGTAGATCCAGGTTTCCATCTGGCATCAGTTTCTTTCAGTTTATAGCATTTCCTTTAACATATAGTTTCGGTACACTGGCAATGAATTCTGCCAGCTTTTGTTCATCTGCAACAAACAAAAAATGTCTATCTCTTCCTCATTTTGGAAGGATATTTTTTGTTGGCTATAAAACTAGATGTTGGCTGTTTCTGTTTCTGTTTTTCCTCTCTTAGGTCTCCATCAGCCTTACCTTTCTTACCCCTAAGAGTTTTCTTTTCTTGGATTTGTAATATTTCCTTTTTAATCTTGTCAGCAATTTGATTGTGCTATTTGGTGTTCTTTGCATTTATCCTGCTTGGATTTTTTTTGAGTTTCTTGGATTTGGGGGATAATAGCTTTTGCCAAATTTGGAAAATTTTTGCTACTATTCCTTCAAATACATCCTTTGCCCATTCTGGGACATGTATGTTAGATTGCTTGATAATGTTTCACAGGTTGCTGAGGTTTTAGCAGTTTTTTTCCCAGTCTCTTCTCTGTGCTTCTGTTTAGACAGTTTCTGTGACTATGACTTTGAGTTAGTTCTCTGATCTTTTTTATTTCTCAATGTCTAATCTGCTTAAACCAGTTAGGGGATTGTTTTTTTTTTCATTTCAGATACTGTATTTTAAGCTCTAGAATTCTCTCTGGCTCTTTATAGCTCCTCTTTTTCTCCTAATTGTGTTCATGTTTTTCTTCAAATCCTTGAGATGCTTATAATAGCTGTTTTAGTCTTTGTAAGGCACTGCCATTATTTCTTGTCATCTCTGGTTCCTTTTTTTTTTTAATTAATTTTCCCCCTTATTATCCTGCTTTGTCTGGTAATTTTTGATTGGATGTTGAACATCATAATTATTAATTGGATTTTGTTGTCTTTCTTAAGAGTATTAAAATTCATTTGGGCAGACAGTTAAATTACTTGTACATCAACTCAAGTTATTCTGAGACATGTCTTGAAGCTTTTGGGGGCAGGTCTAGACTAGCCTTTACTTTAGGATCAGCTCAGCCCTCCACTGGTGTGGCCCTCTGGTGTCTCTACCAAATGTCCTGGTTGTCCAGCAAGTCTCTCTTCACTGGCTGGTTGCAACTTGAAAGCCTCCCAACTCTCTGAATCCTGGGAGTTGTGTACTTCAACCTTCCTTCCTTGTAGTTCTTTACCCAGCCCTGTGGAATCTCACCCTACATGTAGGAATGCACCTCATCTTTTTTTTTTTTTTTTTTTTTTTTTTTGCATTATAGCTGGTTTACAGATTTCTGTCAGATTTTCCAACTGCACCATGTGGTGACCCGATTACATGTACATATATGGATTTGTCACATGTAATTAGATATAGTTCCCCGTGCATTACAGTTGGAGCACCTCATCTTTTAACAACAGACTTTTGATCACTCCTCTGCAGATATCTCTAACTCTTTCTCTCCCTCCTTTCCAGTGCTCTTCCCTATAAATTCCATGTGCCTCAGCCTCCTGATCTTCTGGTCTCCTTCTTCTCAACCCAAGAAGAATGTCGTGCTCTGCTTGGGCTCCCCCTTCCCTGTGCTACAGTCCAGAAAGTGTTTCCTGGCAGAGATTCAGGGTGATTAGGACTCAGCTTGTTTGTTTCCCTTCTCTCAGGGATTGTCGTCTTGCTCTGCTGCTTGTTGTTTGTTTGAGATGGTTGTTTCTATATCAAGTCTATACAGAATGGTTGTCTCACATAGATTGCCTGGTATTGCGGTTGTTTACAGCCAGAGGGCCGGTCGGTGCCGGTTACACTGTATGGCCAGAAGTGGAGATCTCCAAGTTTTATAAATTTTGGTCTTGGTTTTAATGGCCATCATAAATGCCTGGGAAAGAGAACTCACAAAGATACAGAGGTCCAAACCAAAGCAGTGCATTATTTGTGCAAAAATATGATTCCTATTTTTGAAGCCTGCATCCCAGTTCTGAGAAAGTACTAGTTGAAATTTAGCTAGTAAATTTTTATTTACCCTAATAGTCAGTTTTTCTTGCTAACTAGTCAGAAGAAGACATTGTGGGGTTTTTTTTTTTCTGAGGGAAGAGAGGTTGGTTTTTTCTGGCCATGCCCACAGCATGTGGAAGGTCCCAGGCGAGGGATCGAACCTGTACCGCGGCAGTGACCTTAGCTGCTGCGCCACAAAAGACAACCCTAAAAGGTAATGTTTTTTCTTTTTAATATTATCAGCAAATGGTTTGAAACTATTTTTGGCAAATATTTCATCTGGTTGGAGTTGATTGATAATAGATAACATTTACTGAGTATTAACTCTGTGCCTGGCAGTGTGTACACATACCATCGTAGTGAAATACTCCTGCCTAATGGTACAGGCACAATTATTGTGCCCAATTTATAGATGAAGACGGTAAGATAGGGAGATAATAAGTACCTTGCCTAATGCTGCACAACCAGTAAGTGGCAGAGCTGGGACTTGATTGCACACAGTCCAGCCTACACACTAAACCATTATGCTGTCCTCTCTCTCATCTGATAGGAGGCACTGGGACATTTTTGTAGGAGTGTTGTCTTTGCCCGTAAGTTTATATGATGATGGGAACATCTCCAAATCGCCGCTTTTAGAATGCTGTCCCTGTAGATGAGTGTCATTCAGGAAGGCATTTTTTTTTCCCAAGTATTAAAACATCACATTTACTTCAAAGACATAGATTATGTGTTTATTTTTTTTAAGTGTCTGCCAGGCAGCATATTACTGATAGCCATCTGCCATCACAGAACAGGGCAGCAAATTTGAAACACTTAGCTTTTTAAAAGAAAATCATCTTTAAGCTAAAAACTAAAAAATCAACACACCTTTTTGTGGTTCAGAGTACCACGTTCTCTTCTCCCACCCCAGTGGCTTATCATACAGGAGTGCTAGTCTCTGAAAGTTTTTTTCCCATCAGGAGCAGAATTGAATCCAGACTGTCTTCTAGTTATTTCAGATGCTGCTTTTCTTTTTTTTTTTTTTTTTTTTTTTTTTTTTTTTTTTGTCTTTTTGCCTTTTATGCAGAGCCACACCCGCGGCATATGGAGGTTCCCAGGCTAGGGGTCTAACAGGAGCTGTAGCTGCCGGCCTTCACCACAGCCACAGCAACGTGGGATCCGAGCCGCGTCTGCAGCCTACACCACAGCTCACGGCAACGCCGGATCCTTAACCCACTGAGCAAGGCCAGGGATTGAACCTGCAACCTCAGGGTTCTTAGTTGGATTCGTTAACCACTGAGCCACGAAGGGAACTCCTCAGATGCTGCATTTTTGAGACTGATACACTACCTGCTGCACAGCAGGGCACCTCAGGCGTTGTATTTTCAGCTCTAGAATTCAGTTTTTCTTCTTCTTTGTATTTTCTCTTTGTCTCAATTGTGTTCATATTTTTCTTTAAATCCTTGAGCATAGACCTCCGTCTCTGACCACTGGTTCCTTTGAGGCTTTCCCTTCATTGTTCCTCACTGGCTTCTCCCTGTTCTTTGTATGTGCCATCCTCACGCCCACCTCTGGACTTGGCACTGCTGTTCCATCTGCCAGGAGTCTTCGCTTCTCTCCTGTCCGACATCAGGATCTCAGTCCCAGCGTCGCCTCCTCAGAGGCCCTTGGGTCCAGCTGCCTCCAGGACCCACTCACCACTCTCCACACCCCGTGTTCCTCTTCTTCGTGCTTGGCAGCAATGAGTGTTCTGTTTTGTTAGGTTCTGCTGTTTGTCTCCCTCACTTCAGTAGAATGCCAAGTCTCTGAGGACAAGGATTTTGTCTTGTTCACCCTCATGTCCCACCAGCACCTAAAACAGTCCCAATGTCATGGAACATGCCATGGGCACCAGCCATGGGATGGAACCGTTCTTCTGGCTGTGCCAGGCTTCCCTCCTCCTCCTTCCACATGGACTGGCCGCCCCATGGTCTCCACGGGTCTAAACCCTGACCCCTGTGGTTTAAAAAAAATCAATAAATAAATAAACCACAACAACAACCACTTTCCCAGTTTCTCTGTCTGGGAATGGCCTTCCACGTGGTCCTTCTTGCATTATCTTTCTTGTCTGTGAACGTGGCTTACCTCTGTGAGGCTGGTCCCGGCCGCCTGGGCCGAGCGCCCACCCCTAGGCCTCGGTGGGCCGTACCCAGAGCAGACAGATGCTTAGGGATTACTTGGTACCTCTGCACCTGAAGAGACAGTATAATTTAGTCAGCTGCTGGTTCGGGATGCAGAAATCTTAATTAGACTTTTGCGTACCTGTTTGCCTGTCCGACCCCCCCGCTCCCCGGCCCTGGGTGAGATGCCAGCTTCTAATGTGCTGCGGAGGCCCCTCCCCGACCTCTGGCTGTGCCGGCTGGAGTCACCCGCAGGCTACAGGTACTTAGGGGAAGGTGCTGAAGAAATGCCAGCGACGGTCTTGTTGTTTGTTATAATCATGTTGAGCCTTGTGTCGTGTGATGAGCCCTAGAATGCCTCACAGAGTGTCCAGGAATGAAGTGTGAGGTGACCGTGGAGCACTCTGCAAGTGTGTCCCGCCAGGTGGAGGCTCTGGCAGGAGAGCGTGTCTCATTAGAGGCGGCAGGGAAGGTGGGCTGCAGGATCTGGAGCGTTCCTTCCTGTCCCACGTGTGTGGGTGTGTGCTCTTGCCCCCCCCCCCCCCCGCCTCGACAGCTCCCTAACTGAGCAGCTGAGATCGGAGGCTTGTGACGTTCAGAATAGGACCTCACAATACTTGTGTGGGGTTTAAATGGCATTGGAAATCATTAAGGAGACAAACAGCTATGATTTCCCCTAGATTAACGTGCAGGCTGGGGTTTGGCATGCCGAAATTCATTGTTTTGGTCTCCAGCCCAAACATGCTAGAGTCATTACATTGTCATGTGGTAATTAGCTGTTCCTTTAATACAAGTAATAAAAATTAAGCCTAAGAGGTACTTTAGCAATGCCTTTTACATAATCCAAAACAATATTCAAATGCTGTAGGCGTTGAGTCATTCAGCTGTACTGTAGTAAAGTTTGAAGTTTAATGCATAGAGATGTTTGAACATTCAGTTCATTCTTTATTCTGTGACCAGTTCTGCTACTTAGGCATTAACCTTTAATTGTGTTAAATTAAATATACATGCCATAATGAATAATTATGAGATTGCCAGAATTTTCATTTACAGTACGATGCTTGGAAAATTTGTCTAGAGGTCCTAGTTACCATTCACTTGATAATGTGCATGTTGTTTTTATATGTCACTGAATTCCTTGCTGAATCGAACAAGAGAAACGATTTTTTATTCCAAGCAGACACGGTAGGTCCTGGCCTCGTAAAAGGAATGGCCTGGAAAAGCTGTCAACCCAAGTTTTAGGGTGGAGGTCACTCTGCTAGCTTAGCTCTTTAAAAATATAATCGGTACCAGCAGCTGTGCAGGGGAACCTGCAGCAGTGAACAGTAATAGGATTTTATACAAGCACCGTGGTTCTCTTCCTCGGTTCTTCCCTGACCTCTGTTTCAAGTTCAAGTTGTCGTTCAACACGGAGGGGCCGTGGGCACGCTGTCCGTCTTCTTCAGGCCATTTGTCCAGCATGAGGCCGTGGGGGGAGGGGGCGGAAGGGTGGAGCTGGGAAGGTATCCAGGGAAGGTACTGTAATTAAAAAAAAAAAAAGAAAGGCATACCTGGAATGTTCCAAGGGTATTCATTCTTCAGTGTTTTTACGACTCCTCCTTATGAGGAACCATCTCCCCTAAATAGCTTTTGAAATCTGATTTAACATAAATATTTTAATGCTGAAGAAAATAATGAGAGGCCACAAACGAGAAAGCTGTGATGTAGTCATAAACTGTATATACACAGAGGATCAGTGCCCGGCCGCTGGGCTTTCACGGGACGGGCAGTGTTGGTGCTGGACGCTGTGCTGGGGCTGCCCCGGAGCCTGCCTTTTGTAAACCCCACGACGACGCTGGCATCTCGGGGCATTGCTGCTCCTGGTGGACGCGCCAACTGAGGCAACAGTCGACCCAGGCCCTCATTTCCAGGAACCAAGGGTGGTCTGAGAAATGACCGGGTCTGGTATTTGAAAATTAAATTAGCTCTTGAATATATACCCTTGTTGATCCACTGGGCTTGGTGTTTAGCATTCCTCAACCAGAGACTAAATCTTTGCAGCCGTCTCACAAGTGATGCTGGCATCCATACCAGAAATATCTTCCATAATCTTTTCTAAGCCTGGCAGACTGGGGTATTCTACTCTGACGGGGCCCTGGAGCCCTAGAGGAAGTGCCCCACTGGTGCCTAACAGGTGGATTATAAGTGCCTTTCAGGCAGCAGAAATAAAAATAAAGGCCCAGTTGACGCCAGAAGAACACTTACTGTCTCTCCATTTTGTGCTGAATTAATGCTGAAGGCAAGCGCCACGCCAGTGCTGTAAATTCCACGTCTGCCATTTCCGATTTTAGGTTCAAACCCAGTTTTTTTGGAAGTGAATCTGATGGCGCATAGCACATCAAATTGGCTGCAAGACCTTTCCTAACTGCCCAGAAACTGTTCTCCTGCTGTTTGTACCATGACCAGGAGAGCGGTGGCCTCCTGGCTGGCTGCCCTGCTGGCCCCGGATGGGTCCCAGCGATTGGGTCACCCTCTGTGCTTCTGGGGAAAGGCAGAACTGCCGAGAGCAGAAAGCCAGGGTTTTCCTGTCTTCGGACCGCCAGCAGCTAAGCCTGACCTTCTCCTGAGCATCCTGCATCAGCAAAGGAGGACCGTGATGGAAAGTGGTCCTTTCTGAATAGGGCGCCCTCTTACAGAGCCACCCCTCAGAGGACCTTCCTCTTCGGAGGGACCGTCACTGGGTCTCACAGACCTGGGTCTGAGTCTCTCTGCTCACTGACCAGCCTGAAACCCGGGCGCATCAACCCCTCCCTGAGCTTCACGTTCCGTTTCCGTGAATATCCACAGGCGTGTTCTGTGAGGGCCGGACGCTCCCTGGGCACATCAGGTGTAAGAACTATTGGCGTCTTGAGGCCTTTGGTTCCTTCCCACTCGCTGCCGCCTCCAGCCCTTTTCCCCGCTCCTTCCCTCGCCTGTGTCTCTTCCGGTCAGACCAGGGAATGAAAGACCCGTCAGGTGGCACACACGCCTGGGCGATGAGCACATTGCAGGGAGCTCACGGGCCCCCCGCTGACCCCGGGTGGGTCTGCGTCATCTTCCCTTAGGGGCCGCGGAGAAGCGCTGTCCATCCAGCCGCGGAGCCGACTCCCCGGATGCCGGGCGACCTGCCCCGAGCCTCCCTGAGGCCAGGAAGGTGCTGGTCTGTGTCTAGATTGAGGTGACGTGTGTTTCCCTCTCGTGCAGACCCCGTACCAGCTCTGGACCTCGGACAGCAGCTCCAACTCAAGGTACAGCGCCTACACGACATCGAAACGGAGAACCAGAAACTTAGGGAAACGCTGGAAGAATACAACAAAGAGTTTGCTGAAGTGAAAAATCAAGGTTGGTGGACAATGTCTTCGTTCTTGGCTTTTTCTTTTCTTTTTCTTTTTTCTTTCTTTTTTTTATTTTTTATTTTTTAAGTTGCCTTTCCCATGCTGTTGGGACTAGCTCTCATTGTCACCTCGATCATAAAGGCTGGGTGGGACGAGACTCAGAGTCTTTAAAGGAGATAATAATAATGTTTAGCTATTGAGAAGGAAAACTTTCTCGCTGCACAGTCACTGCCCATGTTTTTACGGCCCTCCCGACGGGACCGATCAGGACTCTTTTTAACATTCTTCCTGAATCATCATGTGATAGGATCTGTCTTTTAAAAGACTGATTGATGCATTGCCTGCGGGTGACACCTGTCAGAGAGCCAGCTTATGATCAAAGGGTCACAGTCAGTAAGTCACTTAATAATTGCTGCCGATACATTAAGGCCTGAGACGCAGCCTCCACGTCCCCACACTTAAGCACCTCAGTGTCCTTGTCAGCGTCACCTATTCATTACGCACTTAACGAAGGAAAACAAAACAGCCTCTTGGCGTGGTTGTCCAGACAGCAGCGAGGAGAGAAGGCGGAGGCTGCCTGGCTCTGCCCGTCAGGGAAGAACAAAGCGTTCGCTCCCACACCGCAGATCCAGACGCGTCCCGGTCGGGAGCCCCGTGGCTGCCTGTCTTGGAGAAAAATCGCAGCCGCATGTGACAGCTGCGGCAGGTCTTTAGCCAAGTCCGAGCAGAAGTGGGGCTGTTTGTTTGGGTTTGGGGTGTGGGTGAGGAAGGTGACAGCAGAGCAGGCGATGTGGGGGCTTCCCCGAGGGCCGGGGGAGGAGTTCCTTGATAAAGATTCTAGAAAGCATTTTTGAGTGTTGAGACCTTCCGACGTGGGCTGGCGAGGACGGACTGTCCACGCAAAGGACCTGGCCCGGGCGCGAGGGCAGCAGCCCCGAGGGCCCCTTCCGTCCTCGAGGACGCCACCTCGGGACCCCACAGGGCGCGCTGAGCCTGCGGGACTCCAGGGACGGTTCAGCCCTGCTGGGGAGCAAGGTGGGACCCTCGGCTTAATTGGGTTTTGCCAGGAGGACGTGGTCGCCCTCCCCTCCTGCCTCATCAGTGTCATCGGGCCACCTCCCCGCAAAGACCTCACCCGACGGGCATTTTTAAGTGAAAGGCAGAGCCCAGGACTCGAGAACAGGAACTCCGGAGGCAGGCGGACCAGGCCGGGGTCCCCCCGCCGCCACCACTTGGCTGTGCCGTCTGGAGCAGGAGGTCTCAGGTTGTCAAAGCCTTGTGTTCTTGGATGAGGGTTCTCCTCCCAACCCGGTGGGGCTGCTGTAGGATTAAATGAGGTGTAGACCAGGTGCCCAGAGCTGGTCCCGACACTCAGTAAGCAGCTGCTGCTGACAGCACTGTTGTTTTTTTCCAGAAATTGCCCCCCCCATCCTTTTATTTATTGGTATCCTTACAGATTTTCCCAACTGCCAGAAAAATGCCAGTTTCCTCTCTTTTCTCCCCAGTATAAAAATGATTTTAACTTTGAAGGGCTGGTGTGCATGCTACTTGTTTTAATCACCACAGCTGCAGTGGGGATAGATAAAACGCTAGAGTTTCTTCACCGTGTGCTCTAATGCCCCCACACACACCCTCTTTAAAGATGAGTAAAGGGGGCGTCCAGGCACAGCCAGTTGGCGCACAGCTCTCAGTGCCCCCCCACACGCCGCCCTCCCTCCTCAGGTGCTCCTCAGTGTCCCCACCCTTGGCCCAGACACTGGAGGAGGGCCAAAGGCTCCAGGACAGATCAGCCCCTGGCTCAATGGACAGCCTCCTCCCCCAGAGTGGTGGTGGGGAACAAAGAGGCCCCATCAGACAGAGTGCAAGCCCCCGTGGACGGCCCCCAACTCCCCTAGAAGGCACTCAGATGAGTCACACTGAGAAGCCCGTGGGAGTGAGCGCTGGGGTCCAGGGCTGGCCAGGGGGTTCCCGCCCATCGTTAAAGGCAGAAACGCTGCGTGTTTGTCGCGTAGACCGTCTACTAAAAAGAATGTCTCCAGAGGTGGCCTGTCACAGTGTCCACTGTGGAAGTGTTCCCTCCTGCCCAGCTTTGGCCCCGTCCCTCTGTGGATGACTGACCCTGTGTCACAGAGCATTTCTTCCAGGCCCCGCACAACCAGCCCGAAAGGCAGGACGCCCCCCGTTCTTCCCTAGATGCCCTGCCAGGGTCATGGCCTTATTTCCCTCTCTCCTCCTCCTCCTCTGAGGCGAGCTCTCTGGTTCCACTGAATGAAAAGGGCTAAATGCCTTGTCTTAAGCAGAGAGCTCTAGCTTTTCTTCACTAAGCCACGTGGGTATGCCCGCCTGGCTGACGTGCACCTGCCTTCGCAGCGTGTCTGTGCAGCCCAGGGAGCAGAAGTGGGCGTGAGCTCCAGCCGCAAGGAACCAGGGCAGCCAGTCCAGGCGCTCCTGGGGCAGAGACCTGGCAGTCGGCGGCGCGTGAGCCTGGAGTCCCATTGTCACAGCCCCGCTGGGGCCTCACCCTGCTCAGTCCGGCCTCAACGCCCCTGTCCATTCCTGCTCAGCCGTGTCAGGGGCTGGGATCCCTGGGAAATGCAGCCTCGCCTTCTCCCACATGGATCTGTGCCCGGCAGCTTGGGTGCCCCGGGAGCTCTTCTCTCCTCAGAGCTGGGGCCACAGTGCTGCCACAGCAGAGGCCTGCATCCATGGGGCGGGGATGTCTCTGAGGGGGAAAAGGGGGAGCAGTTCTGCCCCAGAGCCACCCACAGGTCTGAGCTGGGACCCTGCTCTGTTCATCGCATTTGCTCTGGTGGTCCCACTCTGGGTCATGGAAGCTGCAAGCGTGAACTCGGTGGTGATGGTGGGGCCTGGGTTTTCCAGGGACAGCCCTGCCGCCCCCCCCCCCCCAGGGCCCTTGGGTCCTGAGGACCCGCACCGCAGGGCTTCCTCACACAGCACTGCCGCCCACGCCCCTGGTGTCCACCCTCCCTGAGACGCGGCTCCGCGGGGCCCGACATCATTGGCTGTACACACAGAGCCAGGATCCACCAGACTCTGGCCTGGATGGTGGGTGCTGTTGGCACCCAGGCCCGGGGCTGGTCCCTTCCGCCCGAGGAGGTGTGCGCCCTGTCCGCTGCAGCCTACAGCCAGGGGTGTCTGTAGGCTTCTTCTAAACTGTGCACACAAATTCTGAACTGTTTTCTTTGTAAGAAAGTACTTAAACCGACACGGAATCGTTATTAATCTTCCCTCAGTAGAGGACTAATTTAGGACTCATCAATAAGATGATATTATATTCTACCATTGATTTCCCCTCCTTTTTCTTAAGTTGTATTAGAGAGACATAGTTCTTCTGCCCAGCAAAATCCATTGATCCTCCTCAACCTAAATGTTTAAAGTTCAATTTAACATTTAGGGAATAAAAGGTCTCTGAAGGGACTCGTAACCATTGATTTTGTGCCAGAGTTGAAAAGCTAAAGTTTGAAACACACTGATCCTCCTAGGTTACGAAAGCCTAGTATATACAGCCGCATGGAACCACGCTTGTCTTACTGGAGTTTTTTTTCTCCGCCCTTCTGCAGAGGTTACGATAAAAGCACTTAAAGAGAAAATCCGAGAATATGAACAGTCTCTGAAGAACCAAGCTGAGACCATAGCTCTCGAAAAGGAACAAAAGCTACAAAATGATTTTGCCGAAAAGGAGAGGTGAGCACGCGTCGAGGTCTGCACGCGCTGACGCAGCGTTCAGGCGCTGCGTGCGTCGGCGTTCAGGCGCTACAGCAGTGACACAGGTTCTACTGTTTTCACATCACAGCACAGTTTTCTGAAATGGGCCTGTGAAATGAATGAGCCCAGGCTGGAAACCAAAACCCTAGGGGCTCTCAAGGCACAGCTTTTTTTTTCTTTTTTGGCTGCCCCACAGCACATGGAGTTCTGGGGCCAGGGATCGGATCTGAGCCACAGGTGCAACAACGCCTGATCCTTAACCCACTGTGCCAGGCCTGGGAGCAAACCTGCATCCCAGTGCTCCAGAGACACCGTCTAAGTCACAAATTTGTTTGAAAAACAAAGGTATCCCTTGTTCTGTCATTTCTGAGATGACCTTGAGTCAAATGTGCCAGTCTTTTCCCGTTGGTGGGTGGTGTCAGGTGGTCCACGGACATACCAGTCCGGGCCACGTGGGGTTGGGGCTCGAGCACAAAACTCTGTGGTTGGCAGAAGGCTTGTGATGGGCGGGGGTGGGGGGGGCGGCAAGACTGCCCTCTGCTGCGAGTCCTGTCTGAGGAGCCCCAGGCGACGCCACGCTCCTGCTACCTTCTTAAGTGAATTTTGATGTTTAATATCTCACGCACATATAATGTCCTGGCTTTCTTTTTTCTTTTCTTTTTTTTCTTTTTTTGGCTTTTTGTATTTTAGGGCCACACCTACGACATACGGAGGTTCCCAGGCTAGGGGTCTAATATGAGCTGTACCCGCCTACACCAGAGCCACAGCAACACGGGATCCGAGCCACGTCTGCAACCTAACCACAGCTCACGGCAACGCCGGATCCTTAACCCACTGAGCAAGCCAGGGATCCAACCCACAACCTCATAGTTCCTAGTCGGATTCATTTATGCTGCAGCACAACGGAAGCTCTTGTCCCGTTTTTGTTTTTTTTTTTTGTCCTTTTCCTCTTCTCATTACATCACAGTGCTTCATATATCAGGGAGCTGGTATCAGTAAAATGTTTAATGCACCATCCAGGTGCCTTGAGTGTTAGGTTCCGATGGTCCACTGCCCCCAGATCTTGGTCAAAAATTGTGACGATTTAATGAAAGTTAGATTTCTTGTAAAAAATAAAAATAAAAAAACCGTAAGTGCTATTGAACTTTCCAATTCAAATTGCGTAAGTCAGGTTTCTCAGGGTTGTGCTGAGGGTAAGGTTTAAAGTTTTAACCCGATCGGGAAGAAATGAGTCCATTAAAGAGAGGGATTCAGTGTCTGGTTACAGGGGAGAGGCAGGCCTGGCGACGGGGTTGCGAGGGTGTTTAACACTGAGGCAGAGTGAGTGTGGCCGGTTGGGCTTCTAGGAGGCGGGCTCCATGGGGCTCTCGGGCATCAGCCAGGCCTCTCCGGGGCACCGTTAAGCTGGCTTCGTTGAGAAAAAAAGAGTGTGCGCTCTCCCCCCTACTTTTGTCTCCTAGGAAAGCACTTTATGCCCAGAGAGATGTCTGATCATGCTCTTGATCCCTGGGGGGTGGGAGGAATGGAAGCGTCAAAAGGCCCTGCCAGCAAGAAATGGGTCGGTGCAAGAGGCCGTCCTTAAATGGGACGTTATGCAGCCCTTAAAATAATAGTTGTGTCAAGTTTGTAATAACACCAGAAATGTATCTGACAATATGCAGGAGAAAATGCAGGAAACAAAATTATATACAGCGTGATTATATCTGCATAGAGCCAACTCACACATTACGGAAGTTTAGAAATAAATTCATATGGGAATTTAATGTTACTAAGTTGACTTTTGCAAATTAGGTAAAAGGGATAATTATATTAAATGATGCAAATGACTGACCCCTGGGGGTGGGGAATAAAGCTGGATTTTTACCTCTTTACAACAAAAAATTGAAATGGATCTAGGATTTAAATATTAATAATTATGTGCACGCCGAAAGAAAACGTGAACAAATATTTTGTTTTTAGTTTTTTTTTTTTGTTTTTTTTTTTTTTTTGCTTTTTAGGCCACATCCACCGCATATGGAAGTACCCAGGCTAGGGGTCGAATCTGAGCTATAGCCACTAACTTGCACCACAGCAACGCGGGATCCAAGCCACGACTGCAACCTGCACCACACCTCATGACAATGCCAGATCCTTAATCCACTGATCGAGGCCAGGGATCAAACCCACAACCTCATGGTTTCTAGTCGATTCATTTCTGCTGTGCCACGACGGGAACTCCTGTTTTTAGTAATTTTGGAATGGGGAAATCCTTCTAGGCATAAAGGAAACATCACATAAATATGACTGCCTAAAATGTAATACAGACTTTTAAAAACAAATAACGGTGAACAACATTTCTCAGCCATTAAAAACCTGGGAAGAAATGTTTGCACCACATAAGAAAAAAGAGCTAATTTTCTTTATAAACAAAGAGCTCTTACAAATTAGTAAGAAAAAGATCAGTGTTACCAAAAAAACGGGCAAAGGAGGTGAGCAGACAGTTCATACAAAGAGCTGCTCAGCTTCACTCCGCAGTAAAATTCAGTTTCATTTTACCGGGTGTTGACACAGCAGACACTCTCAAACGTTGTTGGCAAGAGTTTAAATTGGTAAGGGTTTTCGTTGGAAAGTTTTTCAATATCTATCAAAACAAAACAAGCAAAAGTTGCCCATGCCTTTTGATCATTGTAATCCCTCTGTTAGAATTTTATCCAACAGATTCACTCTCAGAATTCTGCAACAGAAGTTCCCAGCGTGGCTCAGTGGAAATGAATCTGACTAGCATCCATGAGGCGTGGGTTCGATCCCTGGCCTCGCTCAGTGGGTTAAGGATCCAGAGTTGCTGTGAGCTGTGGTGTATGTCACAGACATGGCTTGGATCTGGAGTTGCTGTGGCTGTGGCGTAGGCCAATGACTACAGTTTTGATTTGACCCCTAGCCTGGGAACCTTCTTATGCCAACGGTGCGACCCCAAAAAGACCAAAAAAAAAAAAATGAGAGAGAATTATGCAACAATACGTACATAATGATCACTGTGGAACTGTTTAGTAGGAAGAAATGGTCTGCCATCTACATGTCCGTAGAGGCCTGGTTAAGTCAGTTATTTAATAAGAATGAGGAAAAGCTGTGTACGCTGCTGTAGACCATTCCCCCAGCCCAGAGCTAGTGAAAAGGCTAGAGTGTGCTCTGACCCCTTTTGTATTAAAAGAAAGGGCCAGGGAGTGTACATTACACTGTCCCATCTGAGTTTTATATTACACTACGGCATATTGCATTGCGTTTTTATATATACAGGAAAATGCCAGAAAGCTGCAGAGGGACTCTATCTAAGGCGTGGAAATAGAGCTGAGGAAGTGACAGGCATTGTAGCTGTGGTGCTCTTAGAATATTTGTGGTGTTTGTTTGTTTTTAAACTCAGAGCACTTACTAGTTTTGTAAGTGAAGCACATGAAAATGTGAGCAATACTTTTCCATGGATGATGGAAATTCAGGTAATTTTTTTGTGACCGTACATGTGGCCTCCGGAAGTCCTGGGTTGGGGATGGAATCCAGGCCGCAGCTGCAGCTTGTGCCATGGCTGCAGCAATGCCAGATCCTTAACCCACGGTGCTGGGCTGGGCATCAAACCCGTGCCACCTCAGAGACAATGCCGGGTCTTAAACCACTGCACTACAGCAGGAACTCCATGACTTTTTTTTTTTGAGATGGGGGGACTTTTTAGGGCCACACCCATGACCTGTGAAAGCTCCCAGGCTAGGGGTCAAATTGGAGGCACAGCTGCTGGCCTATACCATAGCAATGTGGGATCCATGCCGCATCTGCGACCTACACCACAGCAACACCGGATCCTTAACCCACTGAGCAAGGCCAGGGATTGAACCCAAGTCTTCATGGATACTAGTTAGATTCTTAACCTCCTGAGCCACAGCGGGAACTCCCCATGACTTTTTAAACTGTCCTTTCTACTTTTCTGTAGTCCAAGCTTTCTTCTTGTGAGAGCATGTGTTATAGTCATTCGATGTAAAAATAATAAACTTATTTTTAGAGATTTTTCTGCAGATGAGGAGGAAGGAATGCCATTTATTGACCAGGGAATTCATTTGGAAATCACGGGACATATAAATACGTGGAATGTGGCTGAAAACATTCCGAATGTCCCCATTAGGTATCAGAGTTGCGCTCGCATTCCATTCCAACAGAAACAGAACAGCTGTCACATCTCTTTAGTACATCCTTTATTCCAACAAATTCCTTCATTGTGTCAGCAGAATGTAAATGTGTCCTTCCTGGGCTCACTTCGGAAAACAATGAGTGTGTGATGATGATTTTCCTTGTTTTTTTTTAATATCTGGCATTTCAAGAACAAGCTACATTTAGGGTAACCTACATCAGCTGCCTCACGTCCAGTCCCACAGGATCCCACTTCCCCTCATGTGATGCGTGGGCACAAAGGCGAGCCTTCAAGACCCAGGCGCGTGGCATTATGAGCGGTACCTAGCCGTGCACCTGCCACCAGCTCTGTGGGTCCCAGCTCGTCGCCGTGGCTCCCACACAGAGGATGCAATTGGGAGACAAGATGACCAGTCCGGCTCTTTCCTCTTCCTTTTCAGAAAGCTGCAGGAGACCCAGGTGTCCACCACCTCAAAGCTGGAAGAAGCCGAGCGTAAAGTTCAGACTCTGCAAACAGGTGTGCTCTTCTGCCTATAAGGCAAGCCTCCGCAGGGGAGACTGACCTGGGCGGGTTTGCTCCATCTCCCAGCCCCTCCAGGTCCCCTCTGACACCTGTCGCTCTCCCCGTGGTGAGCCTGGAGTTGGGGGGTGCGCCGCAGCGAGCCTCGGAGCCCCCCACCCAGCTTCTCCCTCCCCCACCTCGACCCGTGAGTCACTGCCACTGAGCCATTGCTGTCGCGGTGGCGGGGCTGTGAATCCCATTTGCATCACCGCCACAAGCTTTCCTTTCTTCCTGCTCTCTTTCCAACAAACCCATCGGAATCACCAAACTGACAAGGGCTGACATCTCTTTGGGAAGAATAATAGGGCGGCGGGGGGGGGTGGGGGGGAGCCTTCTTTCTACCCCGTGAAGTTAAGGAGAACAGTCATAGCCAACCTTTGAAACTTTAAAGACACCAAAAAAGGTTACCCTGAGGTTTTCATCACGTCTTTAAACTTCTTTTGGCCTCTTTTCTTTCTTGTGTGCTGGAAGGGAAACGGCACAATGTATTTAATTTAAACGGGGCGGGGGGTATCAGCAGACGTCAGAATCCAAGTCTGAATAAAACACAGATGACAAAGTGGGAGAAAATAATCACAGTGACTTCACAGACACACACTGTCCCAAAAGGCATCACGATCGCCCACCAATCAATAAAAATAGATAGCCAGGCCAGGAGAGCAGTAAGGGGGTAAGGGTGGGAACGGGCAGTTTGCAGAAGAAAGGCACGCGGCTGACACGCATGTGAAAAAATGTGAGTTCGAACAGGCAGGTAAATGCCAGTTATATCAGTGAAAATTGTTTTGCCTGGCAGACTGTCGGAAGAAAAATTTTAATGGATAATATCCAGTGTCGGTGAGAGGCAGACAATGGTCCCAGTCTTCGTGCTGACGGGCGTGCAGACCGCCTCGTGCGACGCCTGCTGGGCGGTATTTACCTGGAGTCGGCCTGTCTGAGCTCCTTGCCCAGTGCCTCCCCTTCTAGGAAACCTGGAGCGCCAGGCGTGCGACAAGCCCTTTAGGACGGCCGGCTTGTTATTGTCGTGGCCACTGTCCCAACACGGGGTGATGTCCATGCTCCTGCTAGCGGAGAGTGGCTAACCTCAGAAGATATTTGATCCCCTATTTACGTGGGGTGGAAAAAATACTTGCATACGTAATACACTTAAGTATATATATGCAAATATTACAGGAATACCTTTGAATCGTAAAATGTATTTAAAAGCAGGAAATCTACACACTGAACTGGTATCAGTGGTTATCTTGGAAAAGGTACCAGGGATGGGGTGAGGGGGCCGTGGAAGGGGGTCCCTGTTCCATTCTGTGGAAATTTGGGGGACCGTTTCCCCCTTCGAAATGAGAATATTTTAGATGTATACTTTTTCTTTCTGACTTGATTTGAACAATTAGTATCTTATCCGCTGGTTTTGTGTCCTCTGCCTTTCAGCCCTGGAAAAAACTCGAACAGAATTATTTGACCTGAAAACCAAATACGATGAAGAAATTACTGCCAAGTAAGTCTCTGCCTGGATCCCTCTGTCTGCGCGCATTTGGTCAGGTGTCACCGAGTTTGCTAATCCGTAAAAGATCCCCCTGCTTTGCCCCGCTGTCTGTGGGCTTTGCAAAGCGGTACAGGGTTTAGAAGGTGCTCGGCCTCTGAGCTGCTGCGAGGAGCAGGGCGTCAATCCCATGACTCGCTTGCCTCAGTTTAAAATCCAAGATGTGACGGTAAGCTCAGTCTGCTGTCTCAGAGCCGTCCTTCTAGCATTATCGGGAAGCCTGGTTCCCCCTGTGCCTTCTTCTAGGAAAGCCTGCGGGAGTCGACTTCGTGGAGAGGGAATTTGGGGGCTGTTGGGTGGGGCCTGGTCTGTGCCAGTCTCATCACCTCTTACCTGTGCCTGGCCTTCATTCGCACACCTGTGTGTTTGTTCGGATCACACCCTGTAGTGCCGGGCGTCCGTGCGCAGACACACACGCACACAAAGGGAGCGTGCGCCTTTGGGCAGGTGCATCACACAGGGCTCTTGGGGGAAGTCCGTGATCCCGTCCGGGTACACTCGCCAGCCTGCCCTGCATGGAGAACTCCAGGAAGGGAGAGCTAATAACATTGACGTAAATCAAGAAAGCAGCAGCAACAGATTGTTCCTAGGCGATGCCCGGCTAGAGTTTGAACAGCTTTTCCCTGCCCCGGGAGGTTACTCCCATCCCCCCCGCAGAAACCCATGGCCCCCTCCCTCCCCGGCAGCCGTGTCTCTGGTTAGCGCCGCCCTCCTCCCCAGCTCCTGCCCCGTGGAGGCCCTGGTCCTTGGCATCTTTCTGTCCCATCACCCTGACCCATGTCTGCAGGTTTGCTTCTGGGCCAGCTGCTCTCAGGACACATAGAGGATGGGCCCTTGGCCTTTGCCGTGGGTGGCTCAGCAGCTCAGGAACCTGAGAGCCTAGCTACCCAGGCCTGGTGGTCAGAACCAATTTTGCTCACGAGCACAGACCTTCTTGGGCAAAGACTAAACCATCGTGGTCAGTCTCAGTGACTCCGGCTGACTTCCTGGCATATGTAAGCCGCGTGGAGCCCAGGGGGCCATTTGCCCCTCCAGGTATGCTGGACTGTGTGACTTCAGGCGGTACATAATGAGCAGGTGCTAAGGTACCGGACCAGCTAAAATTACACTTGGAAAGCTCGCGGTTCTGGTATTAACTCCTCCGGCCTCAGGCATCACTGTCGATGGGCTGGCAGGCGTGCGTCCTCCCCCCGACCCTCGAACCCACAGCCTGAGAGTTCCTCACGTGCAAATGTGCCCCCCAAGTTACCACACCAACTGCTGTCACCCTGGCGCTCCTCTGTGTCCACGTGCATGTCTGGGCCCCTCTCCTGCTTGCCCGTCGTCCTTGTTTTTCTATTATTTCTGCCTGGACTTTATTCTACTGTGTAGGTTGTCTTTCTTGGTAAATTAGATTTTAAAAAGTATAATATTCTAATCTGAGACATAGCTCCAGCCTTAGTCTGTAGCATTTCTTTTCTAAAATAGTTTGAAGATGATATGCTGATTTCTGATGCATTCACTCTTAGCCCCATCGTCTGATTTGCTGAGAAATTTCATAGTGACTTTGGTGATCACCATCACATGTTGAATTATTTCACTCACATGAAATAATTCACTTGTTATTAACTCACTTGTTAATTCATTTTTGTTAAACCACACCTCTTTCTAAAAGGCATGGATAGATCTTATGTATATAGTCGGTCAGAGTTTGCTTTGTTATTCACTTCGAAAAAAACTCTTGAGAGGCCCCCACGGGGTTCCCCAGACATGTGACATGTGAAAGGAGAATGGGGGGCCCCTCGGGCTGAGGGCAGTCGTGTCTGAGGGGCCCTGTCCTCACTGTACTTTTATTTTTCCCAGTTTCTGCCGTAGACCTGGGTTACTTTTATAATCCAAGAAGCATATGGTGTTTTTTCCTTAAAGTAATGATTAAAAAATACACCACCAAAAAAAAAAAAAAAACTTTTATGCAGCCAGCCTCTACATCTGTGGTTTTTGGAGTTCTTGTCGTGGCTCAGTGGTTAACGAACCAAGCTAGTATCCATGAGGATGCGGGTCAACCCCTGGCCTCGCTCAGTGGCTTAAAGATCCGGCATTGCCGTGAGCTGCAGTGTAGGTCGCAGACGCAGCTCGGATCTGGCGTTGCTGTTGCTGTGGCGTCGGCCAGCAGCTGTAGCTCCGATTTGACCCCTAGCCTGGGCATCTCCATATGCTGTGGGCACGGCCCTAAAAAGACAAAAAAAAAAAAAAACATGGTTTTCAAACTGAGTCACAATCATGAAATCAGTTTAGTGGGTAGTGACTGGCCGGTCGGATAAGAAGTAGAATATAAAACAATAGAATAGAAAGTGTCATGGCTCACGGCCCGTAGTAAAGTTAGGTATTGATTTGTGATACTTTTGTTTAAGTTATGTGTATAAATCTAAAACTACAGAGTTATTGGGCTACAATGTAAAATGAAGTTCTTCCTGTGGACCTCAGTCAAAAACCATTTTGAAAGCCGCTGCTCAGAGATTGTCACCAAAGCTCAGCTTCCGGAAGCTGGGGTCTCCGGCCATGCTGCCCCCGTGCACACCAGAGGTGCACCTGTTCCTGGTGACACGAGGCGTCTGCCGAAACCGTTGGGAATTGACAGTCAGGAATGTCACCTGTCACATGACAGCTCTGGCTTAGAGTCACAAGTTCTTATTTCCTTCTTGGGCTTCTAAAAACCCGCACGGAAAATCCGCGTCCGTGTAATTGGTTTGCTTTAGGGGTGAGGAAGCAGCGCCATAGAGAACAGCCGTCTGGGAAGGGCTTCATCGTCCCTGCCTGCTCGTGGGTGTTTGTCTCCTCTCGGGAGGGCTGTGGTGGCCAGGCAGTGACCAGGAGGCACAAGGAAGGAAGGAGGGACGCCTCCCTGTCCCCACCCTCTCCTGGCCTTGCTGTGCCCGGCGCCCGGGGCGAGCTCGGGCTGACTCCTGTCTCTCAGCAGAATGACGAGGAGCTCAGTCACCTGCCCCCAGGTGACCCTGCTTTCTGGGGGGGGGGGTGCCAGGTGCCTCTCGTGATGGAGGGATGGTTTCCAGTCTTCGGTATTGTCCTCAGTCACCGCTTATACGTGCAGTGTCCCCAGGCTGCCCCTGAGCAGCCGGCTCTGTTGTTTAACAGGTAAGATGGTCAAGTCTTGGGGTACCTGAATCAGCAAGACCACCCAAAGAAGCACCAGAGGCCAGTCCTGCCCCAGCGAGGGGAGGGGGAGCTTGGTGAAAAAGTCTCAGTAGACTGTTTCCCATTCATATCAGAGTATCTTAAGGCCAAAAGGATTTTTTTTCTTCCTCAAAACCTCATACTTGCTCATTTTCACTGAACTAGAGTAAATGGAAAATATAATCAAAAAGCATGCGGGGAGTTCCCGTCGTGGCTCAGTGGTAATGAATCCGCCTCTAATATCCATGAGGACGCGGGTTCGATCCCTGACCTCACTCAGTGGGTTAAGGATCCAGCGTTGCCATGAGTTGCGGTGTAGGTTGCAGACGTGGCCCGGATTCTGCATTGCTTTGGGGGTGGTGTAGGCAGGCAACTGTAGCTCTGATTCGACCCCTTGCCTGGGAACTTCCATGTGCCATGGGTGTAGCCCTAAAAAGATACCAAAAAAAAGCAAAAAGGCATGGGGATCAATTGTTGTGATACGCAAGCGTGCTTTGCTTCTGGCCTGCGCTGTTGTGACAAACAGCTGGGCACTCTTGGGGCGTGTCCCCTCGTGTGATCACAGCAGGAAACCCTCACCTTCTCCAGTGATGAGGGAGGCGGGTGTGGCATGCATGTGGGCCCAGGGAATGCGAGCGTGATGGGCACAGCTCAGAGATCACAGATCCACCTGTTGGTTCCGCTTACGTTCCTAGAGGCCGCCTCTGGGGAGGCTCAGCCAGGGGGGCGGGGGGAGCCGTCGCAATCCAGCATGATCACTGCTGTCATAGAGGGGTCATCAGCTAGCACAGCACAGGGTCCCCGTAGGAGACAGATGGCCCACTCCAGCTGGGATGGTCAGAAAAGGAGGGAGGCCGGGGTCGGGGCTGGGCCTCACCTCGCCTGCGTTTGGAGGGGCCACCTGGAGAGGACGTGTGGCCTTTGGGAGTGGACAGCCATCCTGGGCAGCACCAGCCACTCCGGCCTTACCCTCCTCCCTCCGCCCGGACTCCCCTCGGCCATGGGAGGGGCGGGCGAGGGAGCTGGCGGTGCGGGTGGCGGGTCTCCAGCCAAAGGAGAGGATTGTCAGGGAGGCCTTCCCGGAGGGGGTCGCATGTGACTTAAGCCGGAAGATGAGCCGAGGTGGGGTGGACCAGGGCTCCCATGGGGACGTGGAGGCTAGCACGAGGCGGCCTAGGGCCAAGCGCGGGCTGTGAATGGTCCCTGAGTAGATAATCCACAAAAAATGTAGCGAATGCCCTGAGGTAGTAATTGCTACTTTCTTTTAACTTTGGAGACAGTTGCTTCAGTCTTGGAGATGGGGCTGTCACTCCCATTGGCTCCAGGCCCGACCCAGGTGCATTGTATTAGACGAGACACCTCTTCATTGATCTATGTGAATATAAGCCCGCCAGGGGCAAACCTTTTCAGGGACGGCTTTAAAACATTTCAAAACAGTGTATTTTCTCACTTCAGACGGAGGGAGTCTTGGAGTTCCCATAGTAGTGCAGCAGAAACGATTCCGACTAGGAACCATGAGGTTGTGGGTTCAATCCCTGGCCTTGCTCAGCGGGTTAAGGATCCGGCGTTGCCGTGAGCTGTGGTGTAGGTTGCAGACACGGCTCGGATCCTGCGTTGCTGTGGCTGTGGTGTAGGCAGGTGGCTACAGCTCCGATTCGACCCCTAGCCTGGGAACCTCCATATGCCGCGGGTACAACCGTAAAAAGACAAAAAGAAAAGGAGGCGTCTTAAACATTTCTTAAGGAAAACTGCGGAAGGGATGGGGGTGGTATCAGGGAACACGGGCTTTGCGTGGGTCGCCGGGCCCACCACTCGCCCTCTGTGTCCTTGGACCTGCTCCCCGACCTCTGCGCCTCTCTTTCCTCACCCGTACGCTGGGCCTAGCGGTCAGGACCCTGGCTGAATGTAGAGGGAGTGCAGCACCCAGCACGGTGACAGCCGGGGTTGCCGGCACTAATGGCGCTCAGCTCTTCCGTTGTGCAGGAGAGGCTTGTCCCCGACAAGCCTGCACGGGGCGTGGGGTGTGCGCGTTTCTGAAATTCTCAGGCCCTGGATGGGATTGACCTGAGCAGCCTGGTCTCCCCCAGGAGGTCCCTGGGAGGCGTCCCTGAGTGACCGTCCCTTGCCCCCGCTCGGGACGCCGCTGGGAGCCCCCGCTTGCCGGGCGCAGCCCTCGGGCCGCGTCGGCTGGGCCAGCCCTGCTGGCTGTGACGGGGCAGCAACGGCGAAGTTTTCCGTGTGTAGGCTTGAAGCGAAATGTAATTAGCCTTTATGTGCAGAACAAGGACCCATTGATGAATACAGCTGGTCTTTGTTTTGTCCTGTCATTGAGAGTGGGAGGTAAAGTGTTCTTCTTCATGTTTATTAATGCAAGATTCTGTAGACAAACGGCGAGCACAGTTTAATATTTGTTGGAACATTGAGGGGGAGGGGCTTGCCAAAACAGTTGTTGTGTAAGAGGATTGCAGCATTTCGGGTTATAACTGTTTCTGGGTTAAATAAATGAATTAGTTCTCTGCTCCTTTTTTTTTTTTTCAAGTTAAAAATGTACCTCCACCGCAGATGGTCTCAGCTCCCCGTTCTCTTAGCAAATAAAGGTCTCGCACCCTAGTTGATGTTGACCTGGAGACTCTAGCAAAATCGAGTGAGCTGGATTTTAAGATTGAAGGGGCTCCCCCAGATGGCCTCGGAGGTGGGCAGATATCTCTTGGGCCCCGGGAGAGAGGCCTGGGCGGCTCCCACTGCCCCAAGCTCCAAGCCCGGCCTGCACAGCTGTCTGCTTGTGGTTGAGCTTAGGTCACCGCTGCCCATGCGGGAGGAACGTGGCCCTCCCGGCCGAGAGGCCAGCATTCTGGGCGAAAGTGCAGGAATTCCCATTTTTGCTCAAGTCCGCGGCCACCAGGTTGCAAAAGGAGCTTCAGTTGTAACACACAGTCAGCTTGTTCCATTCCTCTGAGCTCGCGGGCTGAGGCTCTGAGCAGCCGATGAAAGAAAATATTGAATTGCACTGAAATGCTGCATTTTTTTATAGCTAATGTGAGTCTTCGGAGAATTTGCACCTCCCAAACCCTTCTTGCCAGTAACATTCATATTTCTTAAGGTTACTCATGCTGTGTTCCTTGCCCATAGGCTTTTTTAAATAGAACCACACTGTAAGCACATGCACTCACATAGGACGTTACAAAAGAGACATTTAAGAGGAACTTCACTTGGGTTCATTTTTAGAGTATTTTCTTTCTGTCGTATATATAAAACCAGCGTTCGATCACAAAATACAGTATGCTCTGAGAAGGCAGAAAACGTTCCCAGGCGAGCTCGGCTCAGGGCTTTACTGCGCTTGTTGAGGGGAGCCTGTGCCCCGCCCAGCATTGTGGAGAGACAGAATTCTGTGTCACAGCAGTGGGCACGGAGGACCTAAAACGAGCTTTGAAAGTGGGAGGATGCCAGCAGTTGAAGATGCAGCTCTGCCAGTGAGAGATGCAGCCGGTGTGCGGGGTGGCCGGGGAGGAGGTGCCAGTGGGGGGGACCCAAACTGTCCACGCATCCAGACGGCTCTGGGCCGTGTCACGGCACTTTCTTGCCTGATACCTTGTTTGCTCTTTCCAGCGGTTGTGGAGGAAGTGTCTGCTGTGCTCGTTCGTTGCGCAAAGAAACAGCCCAGGGGACACCGAGTCGGGTCCCAAATGCAGTCCTTTGGACTCGAAGTCCGGTGCTCTCTGCCCACTCCTGCCGTGGGCTGGAAAATCTCTCCCTTCCTAAGAGAGCAGTGTTACCTGTGAGCAGGCACGCCAGGTGCCGGGCTTTCTTGGCTTTCGAGGCTTCCCTCCCTCTCCACAAGCCCTCCCACCCCGTATCTACCTTCGCAGACTGGTTGCCCTTTTATTATCCTTTTACTGTTTGTTCCACAGGCGCGACTCAGGAAGCTGGGCCAGGTAGGGCCCAGTACTCAGAATTCCCCCCATAGGCACGCGTCACTTCCCCCAATGGAACTTGAAGGGACCCCAACCTCAGTGCCCTGAAACGGAGTCTCTCTGCTGTACCTTTAAGAATGTAACATTTTCTATTTCCTGGCTTTTTGATGAGTCATCAATTTCCAGTACGGGTTGCTGTAATTATCCTGGTTAGATTAATTTCCCTAAAAATAGAGAAGCAGTTACTTTGATGGTTTCGAGGGGATGGCCTTGAATAAAGAAGCTACTGTCCCTTAAACCTTAGAGAGAGATCAGACTTGCCAGGAATAACTGATGCCTTTTTTTCCCCCTGTACTTATCTGCGAAAGAGTGCATGCATTTTCTAGAATTCCTGGAGTTTTCCATCTCTGTGCAAGCATTTTGCTTCACACCTAACATTAGATGCCTGGGCGAGCCCTAAAGAGCTTTCCTTGGCTTTTGCACTGACTGCATCTGTTTTGCCTTCTCCAGCCCCAAGGTGGAATTCTCCCAGTTTGGGGAACTGCGCAGAAAGAGGTGCTTGGCTTCCTATCTTCAAAGCCAGGTAGATAGAGATTCTTCTGAGTGTCAGAGTCTTCACCTGTCCCACGGACTCCGGGCAGGTCTAGAAATTACAAGGCACCCATGAGAACTGGCAGTCTGCTCCTCCCCCGTTTAGCTAATCTTCAAACGCTACATTAAAACACAGGCGTTGGAGTTCCTGCCATGGCACAGTGGGTTAAGAACCTGACTGCAGCAGCTCAGGTCTCTGTAAAGGTGTGGCTTTGAAACCCGGCCGCACGCAAAGGGTTAAAGGATCTTGCGTGGACACGACTGTGGCTCGGATTCAGGAAGTTCCATATGCTGTGAATGCGGCCATAAAAGTACGTAAATAACGCAGGCGTGGTTACAGGTGCTAGAACTGCAGGGTAAGGAGGGCACTTACGATGTGCACACCGCCCACCCGGCCTGTACACACAGACACGTACCACAAGTGTGTGCGTGTAGCTACGCCGTGTGCACGTGTGTATAAACGTGGTTATGAGCAGAGAGGTAGGGCTCACATCCGCCCAGCGTCCTGAGAGGATAGTGGAGAGAAGAGCATTATTCATAGGCGGTCACCTGGCTTTGGCACGCTTTTATAAAAATTCTGGCTTGTTAGAGATCCTTGAAGCTTTTCTGATTCACTCTGAGGGGCAGTGTTGGAGAACTCACAGTTTGAGGCTAAAGGAAGCGGGAAAGGGGACTGCTGGAAAAAACGTCCATCTGTAGGCGATCCTAGCACATCTAGTGACCTGCGAGGTGGCTGTCGTCACAGCACGCCTTGCTGCTTGCGGGGCCCGAGGAAGGAGCTGGGAGTGTCCCCAAACCGCACAGACTTGGCAGGTGTCACCTGGCCTACCCCCAAGGAGGGCCCTTATCTTGGACCCTGCACACCACATGGCTGTTGGCGTCCTCGCCCCCGAGGCTTCTGTTGAGTCAGCCTGCCTGCGCCTTCGCTGTGAAGACAGGTGGACCGGGGCGCGCGGAGGGACAGTCTCGCAGTACTCGGCCCACGGCCTGACCGGCAAGGCCGTGGTCTCCAGAAGGGCCAACCCAGGAAGCTGCTGGCGTCTAACAAGAAATCAGGAGCCACCCGAACCTTCGAAGTGCTTTACAAAGGATTATAACCGAGTTCCCACCGCCTCCTGTGCCCAGAGGAATCCCTCCCAGAGCCGAGCCGTGCCTTTCCGACCCCCGCCCCTGGGGAGACCCCGGCTGCACCGAGGGCCACGGCCACGTGGGTCATCGTGACGCAGCGCATCCCCTTTGCTTCCCAAGTGGCGGGAAGGAGATTTGGCGCAGGTGCCCGGTCAGGGGCCCTTCGAAGAGAGGCGGGAGGCTGGCGGAGTGAGAAACCCTCCTCCGTGGAATCGCCCCACTTCAGTGCGGCTCATTCCTTTTATGCGACTTTTTTTTCCTTTTTTTGGTCTTTTTAGGGCCACCCTTGTGGCATTTGGAGGTTCCCAGGCTAGGGGTCCAATTGGAGCTACAGCTGCCGGCCTACACAACAGCCACAGCGACACCAGATCCCAGCCGTGTCTTTGACCAACACCACAGCTGCGCCACAACATTTATACTTGACATTTATTATTTCAGATTACAAAAGTCATACATGTTTATTACACAAAATTTAGAAAATTCTAAAAGATTTTTAAAAACAGATCGGCATTCGTTATCCCACAACACAGAGGTGACTTTTACCATTTTGGCATGTTTCCTTCTAGTCTTTTCTCTACGGTGCTCGGTCTTTCTTCTTTTACTTTTCACAGGTGGCATCAGACTGATAGGGAATTTTCATTTCTAGGTTTGTTTGTTTGTTTTGAACTTGCTATGTGGCTGTTTCTTTTATTTGTCACTGCGTATTCTTCAGAAACATAATACAGGCTGCACAATATTCCATCCAGTAGGTGTCCCGTGAGATGCTTACGCGTCGAGTTCCCAGTTGTGTGGGAGCCCAGTTTGTCCACGCTGCCGTCATTACAGGTTTAAATCAGGAAGCTGCAGGCATGCCCTGTCGTTTGGTGGCTTTATATTCTGCCAGTGGCTGCCACTTCCCCGCGGCATCATCAGATGGGAGAATTTGGGCCCCAGAGTTCTCCAGGGGCTCCGTGACCAGAGCACTGCCTGGTGGCACTTACAGACATCCCGGCCTCCTCTGGTGTGCGGCCCATGGACAGTGCTGGGTCGGGAGTCAAGAGACCCTGGGTCAGGTCCCAGCTCTGTCCCTGGGGGTCGCCCAGGGCGGGTTCCTCCCTGGGCAGCAGCAGTGTCCTCATGAGCAAAATGGGAAGCTTGACTAGACCCCGGGTGGGTTCAAAGAGCCTGCGCATTTCTCAGCCTCTTGAATTGTATCACCCACTGTCTTCTCCAAAGCCCAGATTTTTCTCCGGGTCTGAGCGGCCGTCTGCAGAGCGGCCTTCAGGGAAGGAGCTGTCCAGGACGTGGGGGGCGGTGTGGGCATCGGAGGAAGAGCCCAGGTCGCAGGGTCACTGCAAGGTTGGAGTCCTGACTCCGTGCGTGCAGCAGCCTTGGGCAAGGCGCTCAGCTTCCTCACTCAGGCCCTGGTTTCCTCCTGAGTGAGGCACGGTCCCGCCAGAGGGCCGGGCACAGCGCTTGCACGCACACCCTCAGGAAACGGGGCTGCCGCTGTCTGCAAGGCCTGGCCCGTTTTAAAAGCATTGCTTCACTTCCCCCATCATCCGGTCTCCTCCAGCCCTAAAGAAGCCTGTCGTTTTCCCTGTTTGACCCGTGAAAAGCCATCCCTCTGCCCCGCAAGACCTCCGTCTGCATTAGCGTGCTGCCCCTGTGGGGTCGAGCGTGCCGTTCAGTGTCACTCAGTGTCCTGAGATTCTGAGTTTTAAAATCTTGGAGTTCCTGTCGTGGCACAGCAGAAACGAATCCAACTAGGAGCCAGGAGGTTGTGTGTTCGATCCTTGGCCTCGCTCAGTGGGTTAAGGATCTGGCATTGCTGTGAGCTGTGGTGTAGGTCACAGATGCGGCTCGGATCCCGTATTGCTGTGGCTGTGTTCTAGATAGGCAGCTGTAGCTCCGATTGGACCCCTAGCCTGGGAACCTCCATATGCCACGGGTGTGGCCCTAAAAAGCAAAAAAAATAAAAAATAAAATCTTAACTGAGTGGTTACCATTTGGGTGCTTTTAAGACTGGGGGCAAACAGTTCTGAGTTCAGACGATTGCCGGGCTGTTAGTGCCTTAACCCCCGGAGATTAATAACCACGGATAACTGCCTTCCAAAATCTACGTGCCATGTGTGTGCGGGACCCACCTTCTAAAGCGGAAACAGCGTGGTCCCCTCCAGCCACACGTCGGGGCGGCTCTTCCAGTTCATCGGAGACGTGACTCCACGTGGCCTGGAGAATCGAGGGCTCCCTAGGCTGAGATAAAACAAATGAGGAGAGGTGCCAGACACCTGGGCAGCGGCCAGGACGTCTAGGGCTCCTGTTCTGGGACAGCGTAAAAAAAAAAAAACCCAACTTTTTGGATCCAGTCTTCAGAATGAGAAGCTTCCTATAGGAAAGCGAGAAAGAGCTAGATAATTGAACTCATTGATTTCCTTCACGGCTTGTTTGCCCTTTCATTCTCTTCCTGAGGTGCTGTTTGTTGAGGAATGTCTCCAATTGCCAGAAAGACAGTGGGGTGTCTCATATTTCCCCGCCAGTTCTCCTTTCAGCTAGTTCTCCTTTCATGCGAGTCTGCAGCATGAATTTTTAATGCAGAACTTTATGGCATCGCTCTGGAAACTCTGCATTGCTCTCCTGAGCTTTGAGATTTCATGCTCCGCTAAACAGAGCAAAGACTCGGGGCATTCAACATCGGTGGGAATTAACCCGCGAGTGACCGCACATGCGCCCTCTGATTTCCCTAAAGGAGCTGGGGAGGGAAAAAAATTACAGTGACGTAGCGTTGGGAGTGTTAGCGACGGGGCCTGGGCGCAGAAACAGAACGTGTTCCTGATATTTCATTGGACGGCGTGTATTTTTAGCTTTTCATTTATCTTCTCTTCAGTTGGACTGTTTTCACTTTAATGCGTTTCTGTGATCTTTCTACCCTGAAAAAAGCGTCACAGTTTGTAGAGTTTACAGAACAGAAAGATCATTAGATACTTCCATTTTCCATGGAAAGCCCAACTGGAATTAGAAATACAGAATTTCACCAATCATGGAAAAAGGGACTGGTTATGTTAAGTGCCTAATTCTGTGTGTAGGCATATGGCTGATGGGCCTTTTTTTCCGGTAGCTTTCTGGTTTTGTTTTTTTTTTGACAGTTTTGAAATTAAGGGGGGAAATTTTTAGAAAAAGTCATCTGTTAAAGAAAACGGCTTGAGTTTGAATGAGTTAGAGAAGGATGGAGCCTTCAACCACTGGTGACCAAACAGCTCGCTAGCATCTGGAAGCCAGGAGTCAGGACAGAGCCCGGTGCAAAGTCAAGCCTAGATGCTTCAGATATTTACATATGGAAAAACAAAACCAGAAAAACACTCAGAAATTTTAGATGGATATTTACATAATGTGGGGATGGAAAAAATCTTTCTAAGCATGAGGCCAACGGTCAAGATCGCCAAGAAAATTCACAGCTTTCTTCTGGTGATTGGTGATTGACAGATATATTGTCCCCCCACCCCAAATTGCATTTTTCTAATGACAAAGAGTGTGTGAATGTGTGCATATACACAGGCACACCTCGTTTTATTGCACTCTGCTTTATTGTGCTTCACGATACTGAATTTTTCACAAAGTGAAGGTTTGTGGTGACCCTGCATTGAGCAAGTCTGTGGATGACATTTTCCAAAAATATTTGCTCACTTGGGACCTCTGTGTCACATGTTGGTAATATTCACAATATTTCAAGCTTTTTCATTATTACATTTGTTATGGCAATCTGTGATCAGTGGCCTTGGTGTTACCATTGCAAAAGGATTACAGCTTGCTGAAGGCTCAGTTGATGGTTAGCATTTTTCAGCATTAAAGTGTTTTCTTATGCACATTGATTTTTTAGACCTAATGTTATTGCACAGGTACTAAACTACAGTCTAATGTAAACAGAACTTTTGCATGCACCGGGAAACCTAAAAATTGTACTGCACTATTCACTTTGTGGCAGGGTCTGGAACCAAACCTGCGACCTCTCTGAGGTATGCCTGTGTATATAAAGAGCCCCTGCAAAGCAATAAGAAAAAATGTAATACACCAAGAGGGAAAGTCCTGTATTTTCAACTCCCAGTTCCTTGCTAGAATCAGGCATCTCAATCCCTAACTTTCTTCTTCCCTTAAGACAACTTCCAGGAGTTCCCGTCATGGCTCAGTGGTTAATGAATCCGACTAGGAACCATGAGGTTGCGGGTTCGATCCCTGGCCTTCCTCAGTGGGTTAAGGATCCAGCATTGCCATGAGCTGTGGTGTAGGTTGCAGACGCGGATCGGATTCCGCGTTTCTGTGGCTGTGGCAAAGGCCGGCGGCTGTAGCTCCGATTAGACCCCTAGCCTGGGAATCTCCACATGCCGCGGGTGTGGCCCTAGAAAAGGCAAAAAGACAACCTCCTTTCCGCTTTTTCCCTCCCCGAGGCATACGTGGTTCTCCTTTATTCCAGGGACAGAGGGGCTGCTTCTTGGCCCTGCTGTGTAATCTGTATTAATTCCTCCTCCTTAAGACCTTCTGTGTTCCTTGCATTCTCCACTCTCATGGCAATACTTAGGTTCTTTTCATCCCTTGGCCTCGCCCATTCAACACCTTCCCCACCGAGTTCCCTGCTGCCAGTCTCTCCTGGACTCATCCATCCTCCAGGATCTGCTGAAAGTGTCCTTCCAAAGTATAAATCCGATCCTGTTAAAAGCGTCCTCCTCAAAATCTTTCCCTGGCTCTTTCTTGCCTCCACTGAAAAGCAATGCCATGGTGCCTGAGATGTTTTGTAACTGGCCAGCCCTGCCTTCACGACCTCATCTCATTCCAACACTAGCCCCCCGTAGAACTGCGGGCCCGTCCCGGGCTCAGCAGCTCCCACCCCGGTTCGTCGTTACCCACCTTTCTTCACATCCCTGCCCCCTACCCCACGCCCTGTTCCTGTGCCCACGGCTTACCTGCGCCACCCTCTGCATGCATGTGAAGGGGGCCTCTGGTCTCTCCCGTGCCATGGAGGGAATTCAGGGTCATGACTCTGGACCCAGAAAACACTCCTCTTGACTGTGAAGTAACATTTCTGTCCATTGCAAATGAGTCAGTAGGCCAAAATAAGAACAGACCTGTGGGAGTTCCCTTTGTGGCTCAGTGGTTAACAATCCTGACTAGGATCCATGAGGATTCAGGTTCGATCCCTGGCCTCGCTCAATAGGTTAAGGATCTGGCGCTGCCGTGAGCTGTGGTGTAGGTCGCAGATGCAGCTCAGATCCCGAGTTGCTGTGGCTGTGGTGTAGGCTGGCAGCTGTATCTCCAGTTTGACCCCTAGCCTGGTAACTTCCATATGCTGCAAGTGCGGCCCTAAAAAGCAAAAAAAAAAAAAAAAAAAAAAAGGGACAGACCTGTGACTTTATTGCAAATCCTAAAATTTTCACATCACAGCACAGCCCCTGCAGATCCCTCAAATACTGTTCATAGTCATCACTTCTGCGAAACGTTAGTAGTTGTGCGACCCGCCACTGGCTTCATTATGTCAAGCACCGGTAAAGAATGTTTGTTACCAGGTCACAAATTTGGGGGTTTTCTAAGGATTGCAGTAACTGCATTTCAAGAAATATTTGTTTTCCTTAATAAACTTGTATATGTAAAACATTATTCCAGGAAGGGGTCCGTTCTCACCGGAGGGACCCCGGCACCAGAGGTTAAGCCGCGTCTCGAGGGCGGTGACTGGACCCTCCTAACTTTCTGCCGTGGCCCCCTGCACAGTGCTGCCTGCACCGCACGGGCTCTTAATAATAGTTCGTGGTTTTCACAAAACCTACCTCCTCCAGGTGCAAAAGGGTTGGGGCCGAGATGGGGCCTGGGCCGGATCCGCACACGCACTGAATCAGGCGGCCACCGCCGATGGCGTCTGGGGGTCTTTCCTCGAGGGCCGGGGCATGCCCGCCGGCCACTCTGGGTCTGCATCTCGTACGCCTGGACCCCTGGGCGGAGCAGCGCACCGGCCCTTGGCCAGACGTGGACCGTGATGTTAAGGCGGCCATGGGAAAAGGAGTAGCATCAGAGAGTCCGCGGCAGCGGCGGCGAGGCTTGGAAGGCGTCAGCGGATTTTCAGTCCAGGCTCAGGGCCATCTCTCCTTCCAGGAAACTGGAGGTGCCGCCCCCTGGGCTGCGAGGTAATTCGAACATTCCTGTTACTCACTGTCTCCTGAGGGCCTCCCTTGCGCGGAGCTCTCTCGGGGCTCGGTCTTTGCACTTGCTTTTCTCCCTCCCCGGGGGGCTCGCTCACCGCCGTGAACCAAATTCCGTGTGTGTGCCGCTGACTCCCGCCGTCCTGTTCCCAGCCCGCGCCCAGCAGCTGCCGCGGGCAGGCATCTCGGCTTCACCAGACGAAGGCCAGCTCCTGATCTTTCCCATCAAACCTGGCAGAAGAGCGGCCAGAGTGAGCCTCCCGCCTTGTAAGCTGGTCCCGTCGCTGCTCGCAGAGCCCCGATGGCCTCCCTCTTCTCTCAGAGTCAAGGGCAAAATCTCTCCGTGGCCAGCAGCCTGCGGCGGCCTGGCCTCCCCGCCTCCACCCCCGGCGGGCTCTGTCCTCACCCCCATGTTATTTTCCTCCCTGTGACACACCCTGTGCTTCCTGCCTCGCCGAGCTCCGTCTGCTCCCCAGGCTTCAAGTCCTGAGCACTTAGTACCTATTCGCCCCCGCGTTCCCCGTGCCTGGAACAGGGCCTGCTGGTGCCCAAAAGATGTTCCCCGGATGCCCAAAAACACAGGCCCTGCTCTCCTAGAGGCCGCCTCGAAGCAGGGGGGCCACCACGTAATAAAAGTCGAGGTGGTGTCCAGAGCTGCCAAGAAAATTAAAGCAAGTTACAGGAAGGCGGCAAGAGCTGTTGGGCTGAGCTAGGTGGTCAGGGGACACCACCTGGTTGAGAATTAAATGTCATGGCCTGTCTCGCGGGCTCCATGCTGTATGGTCTTCAAGTGGAATCCATGCGTGTCGACTCTGCCGTTGGTCTTGATTATGGGTATCTACTCACGGATTGTCTATAATGAGAGGGAACCTTGGGCCCGGCCCCAATGCAAGAAGGCTCGTGCTCAGACTCCCCGGGACGGTCAGACCCGAAGGCAGGGGGTCCTTCCAGCCGTCGTGTAGAAGCCGGGGAAGCACGACACGTCTGCAGCGTGCGACATGGCTAACCAGTTCCCCAGCTCCAGCCCGGCTTCAGACGCACTGGAATTCGGTCACTTGCCCCTCATCACAGTAACTCCTGGACTTGAGTGGGAGTCCTCAGGGCACTGGTTCGAAATGCAGGTCCCTGAGCTGTACCCCAGAATGTCTGACCCCGGAGGTCTGGGAGGGGACCCACGGCTGCGCAGCCCCCACACTTTGGAAAACTCCCGTCCGGTAGCTCTCGTTGGATGGTTGATTTTTGGCTTAAGTGAAGAGTTGTCCAAATAAGGACACAAGGACAGCACTGTGCCAGCCCTCCTGGAGCCCCTTATCTCCGGCCCAGAGCTTGGCCACCTACCTCTGCGGGCCCCGGCCCCCCGCCCCGCTGCGTCAGACCCGGTCTGACCGTCCCACCTGCTGCACCAGAACGGGCTCATCTCGGATCCGTCTGAGCTTTGATGGCTCAGTTAGTCTGTCTTCTCTTATTACTCTTAAGAAGTGAATGCAAGGAGGTCCCTGATGGCCCAGCGGGTTCAGGATCCGGCGTGGTCACTGCTGTGGCATGGGTTCGATCCCTGGCCCGGGAATTCCTGTATGCCGTGGGCGCCGTCAGAAAAAAGAAAAGAAAGTCTGAGCTGTGCTGCATCGCTCCCTCACCAGTTCTGTGACCGTTAACGCGCAGGTTTATACATACTTTGGATGAGCATGGCTGTGACACGTGTGTGTCACATGACTGTGGCCCCTTTGTCCTTTTGGCCTGACGTTATTTCATACAGTTTTTACCTGCCCTGCCTGTCTGCGGACTTGGCGTTTTGATGGCAGAATTTTCTTCTCCTGATACACGAGAGTGTAGTAACCATTCTGGATTTGCCAGAGCTTTGGTTATTTCTTTCTCTCATAATGAATTTTCTGTTTAGAAAAATAATCCATGAAAATATTTTCCCGGAAGAAAGGTCACTGGGGCAGAGGAGGTGCTGGTTTGAAGGCTCCTTAGCATGTCCTCTGCAGAGGAATGGACTTAATTGTGACGGGGGCCAAAGGTGCTGCAGGCTGTCCCCCACACCTCCCGCCACCTGAGTGTCCCAGGTGTGCCCAGAGCTCCCATCTGGCCTGAGGAGCTCACACTGCCTGTCTTAGACCTTCCGCCAAGTCCAGGAGAGAAGAAGTGGGCTGGAGTGGTTCCCACCGCTGTGCCATGCCAGGTGGAACCCTGTAGGTGCTTAACTTGGTATTTGTCAGCACAAAACAAAACTCAGCGTCTTCCCAGAGTTCCCATCATGGCTCAGAGGAAACGAATCTGACTAGTATCCATGAGGATGCAAGTTCGATCCCTGGCCTCGCTCAGTGGGTTAAGGATCCGGCGTTTGCCATGAGCTGTGGTGTAGGTCGCAGACGCGGCTCAGATCTGGCGTGGCTGTGGCTGCAGTGTAGGCCAGTGGCCATTGCTCTGATTCAACCCCTAGCCTGGGAGCCCTCATGTGCCATGACTGCGGCCCTAAAAAGACTAAAAACAAAAAACTCAGCATCTTCCAATCTGCCTAGTTACTCTCTGTTTCCTCGTATCCTGGGAGCGTGGGACACGACAGTGACAACAGGGTGGTCATTCCATATGTGTTCCTGGACTGTAACTACTTACATTCATTATGACGTTTACCTATCAACTCATTTTCTTTTCATTTGAGTTTTAGTGATTTCATTGTCCAGAAGTATCATAAATAGATGAGATAGGTCCCATCAACCTTGTCATTAATCATTTTTAATGTGGTTCCAATAATAGAAAATGGTCTTTCCTTCCCAATCCGTTTTCTTATTATTTTTTATGATTTGTTAAATCTTTAACCTGCCTGAAATTTATTATAGCATGTGAAGTAAGGTATATGTCTGCTTATTATTCTTCATAACAATTCTCAGTTTGCCCCATAGTATCACTGATTCCTTCCTCCAGGATTTAACATTGGACAAATTGATTGTAAATAATTAGATATTTCTCTGGATTTCTTTCTGAAATGTGACTCCATTGATCTGACTTTTCTCTCTGTAACACGCACCAAACTGTCCTAATAATGTTTCTTTGTTTTCTGTTTTGATACCTACAATTCGTTTAACGTGATTTGGGTCGCCTAATTTTTTCTATATGTATCTTACCATTTTACTAAGTTTTAGATAAGTCAGCTTGGGAGATAAACATATTTCGGTCTCTTTAACACAGCTGCAAAGCAGAAATGCCATCCTTAGCTTTCTTTGCCAGTAGCATTTTGCAATTTGATTTTCTGTAGATGAAATCGATACCATGCTATTTTCATTCCCCCACGTTTAATGTTTACATCCCTGTTGCAGATGAGGAAGTCTTTTATTTCATCTTCTAGGTATTTATTGCTGGTCCAGAGGAGTTTATTTGGGGGGCTTTACCAAGAAACGTGGGCTTTTGCTGAACTGATAGGTCGTCTCCTCCCATTTGCTCACGGGAGTCCCCGGATGGTGAGCCTGTGACCACGTAACCTACAAGGGGGCGCTGGGGCTTTTTTGTGACGGCCGGGCCGTCTGACCTTTGTCTTTCATTCCTGTTCTTAAAAGGAGCGTCTCTCTGATTTCCCTGTGGAAGGCAGTGGAGGCTCTTGGTTTAGGGCTCTCTTCCGTCTGAGGCCCGGAGCTCTTGTGTCGTCCCCCCCCCATTTAAGTCCCGCTGTGACCTGGGTTTCAGGCTCTGTGTGGCTGGAGCTCCTGACCTGTATCGTATTCACCGAGTGGCGTGGTGTGTTTTTGAGCAGGATGACACTTCCGTAGATTGTTTTTCTTTCCATTTTTATATTACGGATTTTATAGATTTTTCTGGGCTTATGATTTAAGACAAGTTCAAGCTTGTTGTGTTTTATTATTTACTGTACCTCTCGGTACAGCTTCTGTCTCTGTAATGTTATTTTGCTACATATAATATTGGTCAGTGTGGCTTCAAAGCCTTACCCTAGCCTTTAAGGAAAAATCTAATCAGCCTTTGCCTTTTTACGTGAAGTGTGTTTCTACTACATTTTGTTAGGTTTGGACTATTTTTTTTTCAAATATGTGTTTTCTTTTTATAGTGAATTTGGCCTAGCCACATTTACCAGTGCAACTCTTAACTCACGTTTTTCTTTATTGTTGATACTCTTTTTTTCTTTCCAATTCACAATACCCCTGTCCTAAGCTTTCTGATCTGTTTAAGGAAGATGAACCACAAAGCTTAACTGATTCTCTGAATGTCCTTAGTCTTCCAGGCCAGCCCTGCTCCAGGTCCCATCTTACTTCTGAAATTCAGTGCCAGGTGCAGGACCACTGAGCCCTCTGCAGACGTTTGTAGAACCATAGATTTATTTTCAGTTCTCACACTCTGCCGCTGTTAAGCACACCAGCGACATATAACACAGTTACACTTCACTGCATCCACCTCTGCAGTGAAACCCATCCTTTCTAGAACATTCTGAAGCTACAGGTTCCTGCTGGTGAACCCCTTAAAGTTATTTGAATTTTCCAAGGACCACCTTCTGTCTTCACAAAGCGGCTTCCGTTTAGCAGGATTATCAGCCAGTGAGAAGAATGCTTTATTCCCTGACATACGTACGGTAAATATTCTTCACAAACTTGAGGTGCAGCAGATACATCTAAGGCACAAATACGTTCTTATAATCAAATTATTGAATTTCTCCTAAACTCAGAAATTTACTGCCTGCGTCTCCTGGGTCGTCCCGTAAGGGTTAAACCCCCTACCCTGTCATTTGGCAAGTGACTGGATCTGATTTCCCATCCAGAATCACAGCCACATTGTCCATCAACGGTCACGAGCTTAGCTGAGCTGTAAGGCGGTTATTTGCTGAATGTGTCTTCCTGACAGCGGGCCCTCGGGGTTCTAGCAACTGAAGTTTCTCACCCAACCATGAATGTATGAAGAGGGTTTTTCTGGTCCACTAAGAATCCCTTCCAAAATGAATTCTCTAATGAAACCAGGACGGTGGTCTGTTTAACTTCAAATTTCCATCACACCTTCCTCCCCAAAGTGTTCCAAGCGGCTTTACAACAAGACGCAGAATCAGTGAGCCCCTTAGAGTGAAACCTGGGGGTTTGAGCAGAGCCTTGCGGGGAAGGTTCTGGAGGCTTGGATTTGGATTTAAAAGCTCGGTGAAAGGCTCAATGACCTGCTGTGATAAGGCGTTCCCTGCCTCGGATTCTCAGAGTTCCGTATGAACTGCGACGCCCTGATGGCCTGTTTGCTTGGCAACGGGGGAAAACTTTATGTTGCAATTAACCTTTCTATTTTTTGCCTACATCTAAGTATTGTGAACTTCCTTTGTGGTATTTTAGTGATTAGACAGGATGGAGGGTGTTCTTAAAGATTCATGGCCAAATCCGATGATGTCAGAACGAAGGGAAGGGACCGTCTTCGTGGGGCCAGCAAGTCTGGCCCCGTCTGAATTGTTTGTCTAACACTTCACAAGCAGAAGAGGAACCACTGAATTATTCATTTTCAAGTCGCCCTAAAAAAGGCACTTACGCTGCCGAAACGCAGACTCTCGGTGCCAGTGAGAGCAAGAGGAAGGATGCCGGCTCTCCTCAGACTGCGCTGCTGCCTTTGGCGGCCTGGTTCTCTAGTTTCACTTCCCAGCCCTGCGGGGTAGAGGAAACCAACCACCAGCGGCCTTAAGTGCAGAGCAGTTACAGGGGCGGGGGCTGTGGACAGATGCCGTGAGGGCCTCTGAAGCCACAGGTGAGCCAAGCACTGAACCGACTGGGGAAAGATCAGGTGTGGGGGGGAGTTCTGGCAGCAGCTCGAAGGACCAGCAAGAGCTACGTGTAGTCAGGAGTGGGTGTGAAAGGAGGAGAACGGCCCCAGCCTCTTCTTGGGCCCAGGAGGGCCCGGGAAGTTGTCTGGGCCTTGGGCCCAGCAGAGGGAGGGGAAGGGAGCCAAGAGTGACAACTGGAAAGCAGCTGGAGAGCTTTTTTTATTCCTAGTTTTTAGCTTCTCTGCCACAAAACCTTTTCTTAACAGCTCCTACCAAGCAGTGCTTAGGGCAGGAAGGGGGTAATTAGAATTCCTCACGTTGGGGAATAAGAGCAGGATTCTTATCCTAGACCGCTGCTCACTGTGACCTTGAGCTCCTTTGTCCCCACTCGCCGCTGGTGCCTGCGGGAGCGGAGAGAGCAGCAGGTGCAGCCTGGAAGCAAAAGCACCTGCCAGCTGCAGGCAGGGCCTTTACAGGTTAAGTCTACAGGAAGAAGGAACCGTCTGAAAGAGCGAAAGCTGTACGTGGGCAAGCAGCGCTCCAGCCGCCAGAAAGGCATCCTGGCACATTTTACCCTAAGTACAAGGAGAGCTTAACAGATATTTATACATGGCCTAACGGCAGCCCTTCCAAAATATTTGTGAACAATTGGAAAGTAAAGAAGCAGCAGCCTGGGTCCGCGGCCCTGCTGGCGTTGTCCTCTGCCCAAGATCCCTGAAACCTCCGCCAGTTCCTTGGGGACAGGCGCCCAGTGAACAGTGGGTGGCGGCCTCCATTCCCTCCAGAGCCCAGGCAGAGACCCTCCTGAGAGGCGCTCTCCTGGTGGGATGAAGGATGGGGCTCAGGTGTCCCTTCCAGAACCCACTTCTCCTCTACCAAAGAATATTCACATATGATTTTTCAATCATATGCTTTTTGTGCACCTTTTTTTTCTCTTCTCTTTGATGAGCGAGTAAAACAGATTCTGAGAGGTTAACTGACTTGACAAAAATTAGCCAAGAGCTGAATCTCGGACCCTAATCTGTATTCTTGCCCAGGGCCCCCCCTGCAGCCTCCTCCCGTGCACGGGCCTCCTTGCCACCGCTTTCCTATGCGAACCGTGGAGTGGCAGGCGTCATACATGCTGACTTTATAGTTGGCTAGTGGTGACGGAGAGACACAAAACGATCGAGATGGCCTGTGCTTTTCATCACCTTATACTTTAAAAAAAAAGCTTTCAGTATGTTAAATTTCCAACACACCACAGAGGCCAGAACCCGCAGGTGCCTGTTGGGCACAGCCAGCCAGGCCTTGCGTGGCCCACCTGTCCCCACCCCCACCCGCGTTTTATCCTGAGGCGTCCAGAACCCTTTCTTTTCACCTCTAAATGGTTTCGCATGTAAAGCCTCACATTAAGGACGCTTCTTCTTTAATGCAGCCACCATTCAATGATCACAGCAAAAAATGATCTCTTAAGAGCATCGATACTGAAATTTTGATTTACCCCTAAACATCCTAAATGAGGCGTTTTAAAATGGGTGTGAATCAGACCGAATGAGACCCCGTATTGCGACTGGCTGGCGTGCCTTTAAGTCTCCTTTGCTTTCCAGATCCCCCTCCGTCTCTTTTTCTTTTCTCTTCAGTCTGTTTGAAAGGGAAACCAGACTCTCCCACAGTTTAGATCTTGCCGTGACCATCCCCAGAGGCAGTTGACCGTCCTCAGATGCAGATGGCCTGTTCCTCGCGTTCCTGTACGTTTGTGGTTGAACCTAGAGGCTTGCTCAGATCCAGCCTGGAGATTTGGCGCCAAGCCCACTTCGTAGGTGGTTCCGATTATCTGCTCAAGGGAAAGATCCTGATTTTCATTCACCACAGCGATGATGGCTAGTGCATGGTCTTTGTGGCCCGCCGTTTTTTTAAGTCGTCCTCGTGGCAGTTTCTCTGAGAAAGGCTGCGTTATTCCTCCCATGCAGAGGCTGTCACGTGCCAAGCTCTGCCCAAGGTCCAAGGACCAGAAGGCAGGAGAAGAATCCGGCCCCTGTGTCCTCCCAGCCATGCTCGGGTGGCTCTAGCCCACGGCTCCGCTGGCTTCACCTCCAGTCACTCCATCCTACTCGTGACCCCGTGGCACTTGATGTGAGGAGAGAAAGGGATTTTCACATCCAGTCTGCTCCCCATTGCTTTTGAAGCAACGGTTCTGGAGAACGTTAGAGAAAGGGCGAGAAGCGTCCAAAGATTAATCGGGGCGTTTATCCCAAAGGCCTCACCAATCTCGGTAGCAGCTGTCTCGTAAATGAATGTTCCAGCCACAGCTGTCCCGTGTCCCTGCCCAGAGAGGACTGATGCCTGAGTGACAGTGGCGGCTGTCTCTGATCACACTGAGGGTCGCACTCTGGGGAGCGACCCACCTGGCGGAGCTGCCCCATCGGTTTGACGCAGGTGGGAAAGGCCCCAGGTGGGCTGTCGCAGGCCCCTTGATCCGTCAGCTAGACGCAGATTCAACTAAAGGAGGATTTTATTTCAATTACTTCATGTAAACAAGTCAGTTAAATAGTGAGGCAAGAAGGGAAATTTTCTTCCCATTTGGGATTGATGAGGCTTAACTAAAATTGATTTTAATGGTGACTTGTATCATTTAAATGTAAACATAACGGTCATGAAAGGGAACAAATGGTGGCTAATTCTGAGCAGGCAGAGATGACCTTCTGGGCACTTAACTGTCTCTCCGTACGGTTTCATTTCCAACAAGAGTGAAAACCGCTATTTCCAGGGGGCTGATGTAGCCGTCAGGCTCCACAGCCATCTCTTGATTTGATTGGAGAGGGTGGGGCTGCTCGGGGGTGACGCGTCTGATCGGGGGCTTGGAAGGTGCCCGGTGGTTTCACCCTAAGGCAGAGGTGGCTTAACCTGGGTGGACAGTGAGTGGACCGACCCTGATTGTCAGGAAAACCCTTCTGCGGAGGACACTTTCTCCCCGGGCTCCCGCCCGCCCTCCCTCCATCGCCTCCCGCCATCGTTGTTGGGTCCCTGGAAAAGCCAGGAGCCGGGCTGAGCGGCCGTGCCATTCAGGAGCTCGTGGTCCGCATACGCTTTTTCTTGCAGGGGGATTGTTGCCTTCTTTCCAAAGGCTGTGAGAAGTGGTAAGAAAAGCGATTTTCCTTCTGCCAAAAGAACTTACAGACGTTTTCCTTAAAAGTCATATTTACAGTTTGGCAAAACAGTCCAGCACTTTCTTTAAAAGACCAGCCAGCGAGCTGTTGCCTGCATCACGCGGGACCTGAGGACGGCGTCGCAGGCCTGCGTAGCTGGTCAGCCGGGATTTAGCGAGCACCTGCTGGGTTCTCTGCAGTCGTGGCCGTGAAAAAACAAGTAATCAATATCTGAGCAAGGTACTCGGAGGCAGAAAACGGGCAGTGAAGATAAATGAGCGGACAACAGGGCTCAGGGCTGCCGGGGTGGTGGGGGGAGGACTCAGCTGGGGCCTGGGTGGCGACAGTGGCCCCCGTGGGGATCTCAGCAGAGGGGACAGCCAGGCGGACAGGTGTGGTGGCTTCCAGGAACAGCATAAGACGAAAGAATCCATAAGAGTGTTTGTTGATTGAGCTACAGAAGGAGACCTGCCCAGAACACGTGTCACTAATGGGCTAACAGGGCTGGACCTCAGACCCCCGGCACTTAGGCCTCTTTGTCTGGTTGGAAAATCGAGAAACGAAGCTGGGAAAGGAGCCGAGGTGTTTATGGAAGAGAGCTCCCTTCTCCGTGCCGGGATCTGGGCCCAGAAGATGCTTTGAGTCCAAACAGGAGGGAGGGAGCCGAGGGGCAGTTCATGGAACCCCCCGTCACCTGACCGCAGGAGTGGCCTTGAACCTGCCCCCCACCCTGGGAGGCCGAAGACCTGGGAGGGGAGATGGTGGCCCTGGCACCACAGGCCTGGGGACAGTGGTGGGTGGCAGCCGAGGGGAACCAGGCCCGGTACAGACACCGCAGGGCTCGCCTGCCAGGCGGCACAGTGCCCCCGTACAGGTGGGATGTGGGTTCAGGCTTTTCTAGAGTCATATCATCAGATCTGTGATCGCTCACTTCGTCTATGGAAAGAAGGAAATGCTTTCAAAGTTTGTAGGACTTAACCTGACAAGGGCAAAAGAAACTAGAGGCCAGTCTCATTTATGAACATTTGTGGATAAAAATACTAAATAAAATATTAGCAAATAGAACCCAGGAGCGTGTTAAAAGCCTAATACCTGGAACCAAGCGGCAGCAGGTAGCTGTCAGTCTGGTTTACCATTTCAGTGGGTCAGAGGAGAAAAACCTTGTCGTTAGCTCTGTAAACGCTTAAAAGGTACTTAATGAAATCGGTGTCCATCTTTTATTAAAAATCCTGAATAAAATAGGAACAGTTGGCTGTTGCACTAACAAAATACAAACATATGGACCCAAAGTCCATGAGCAACATGCTTGACGGTGAACCGTAGGCCGTGACGTTGGACACCAGGCAGGCCCCGCTGTCACCCTGGCTTTGTGACAGGGCTCTGCATGGTCACTGCCATCATGGGAGAAAAAAATAGAAAGCTGTAAGGGGCGGGAAGAGACAGGCCAGTCACACCGTGAGGGGTGGCGGGATGCCGTGGGAACACGGGAGGGGACAGGAAGCTGTCACGGGGCTGAGCAGCGCCCCCACGCAGAGGCTTGGTTCTGCCTAGCCGTCCCTCCCGCTGCCCCCTGCCCAGCAGACCTGGCCTCATCCTCCGGCGCACACCCCTCCCGCTAAGGGGCTGTCTCCTCCAGTTTGCAAAGCCTGCTGTCCCTCGTCCTGGGCTGTCCCTGTACCAAACTTCCTTAGGTCTCCCCCCCCACACCCCGCACCCACCCCCGAGCGGGCAGTCGCAGGGTCTCTTGTCTGTGCGGCCCTGGGATGTGCGGCGTGGGTCCCGCGGGCTCCCAGTAAGGCGTCTGCACCTTATTGGGCTGCACCAGGGACATTAGCTTTCCCATCGGGTGTGGCACATGCCAGGTGCTCAGTGAGACTCACTGGGGGAGGTCCCGTTGTGGCATGGTGGAGACAAATCCGACTAGTATCCATGAGGACGCAGGTTCGATCCCTGGCCTCGCTCAGTGGGTTAAGGATCTGGCGTTGCCGTGAGCTGTGCTGTAGGTCGCAGACATGGCTTGGATCTGGCGTGACTGTGGCTGTGGCTGTGGCATAGGCCAGTAGCTGCAAGCTCTATTTCAACCCCTGGAAACCTCCATATGCCGCAGGTGCGGCCCTAAAAAGCAAAAAAAACAAATAAATAAAAGTCATTGAGGGGACTATAGCAGAAATCGGCACAATATTGTAAATCGACTCTAATTTTTAAAAGTAAATAAAAAAGAATCATTGAGAGGAGACCACCCCCCTCCCCAACCGCCAGTCCCGGGCCGCCTTACCCTTGCTCTCACCCGGGCCTCTGCAGAGCGGCCCTTCCTCGCCTGAGACCAGGTCCCGTCTGGGTTCCTGTGTGCACAGTGCAGGGGGTGGGAGCGGGAGCTTTCCTGAGGCCCCTCACCCCCCATTAAGGGGATTCCTGTCCCAGCGCCAAGAGACCCTCCTCACACCTGGCCCTCTGGCTCCTCCTCTGCTTTGCCCCCCCCCTTTCTGCACCCCGTCTCCTGAGCCCACGTCTGGGGCTCCTCTGCCCCTTCGTGCTGAGAGCTGGGCCTGGCACGGAGGCTGCGTGAAGGTGACCCGCCTTCCTGGCGGCCCAGGCGTCAGATGCAGCATCTGGTGGAGAGGGAGTGTTCGCTTTACCAAACACACTGAAATTTTTTGTTTGTTTTAAAGCATTGGAGCATTAATCTTTCGATTTTTTTTCTTCTTCTTTTGATGCCTGAGAACTTTATGGTCTAGTTTTGAGACTCTTGGCTTTTGACTCGAGTCCAAGAAGATACACTGATCTTGAAGGTCGCCCCGGACACTCTGTCAGCTGCCTTGTAGACATACTTTGTTTGAGCGGCTCCCAGTGTCGTATGATTGGCATGGAAACATGCACCGCTTTGCCCTGGTGCCACTCCCCGGCACTCAGGAGGCCGGCGTAGAAGTAAACACGGCTTCCATCGCGGATATGACTTCCCTGCCGTCGGCTCTGATCGTGTGCTTTTAAGTTCCTCGTAACGACTGTGTGCCAGCGCAGAGAATACCCTGAAATGAGCTGTAGGGAACTGATTGAATGAACTACTAGGCCAGGCTGAAACGATCCGCTGTTTGAAGCCGGAGCAGAGCATAATGCAGTGCAGGTTAATAGATCAATGGAAGCTGTTTCGTCAGCTCGTAGAAAGGTGAGAGAACTAAATTTTTGTAATAAGTAGTTTTACTGAGCAAACAACACATGCCGTTATTACGGGCTTTGGAAAATGAATGATTTTAGGCTAATGCCAGGCTCCAGATCCCGGCCATGGTTGTTGAGCCTTGGAAATAAAAAGGATGAAAACGCCTTGGAGTCTTGTTGACAGTCCAGTCCTGCTAGGAGAACACATGCGACTGAATTCATTGCGTACTTTTCAGATAGCACTTGAAGTTGCAGTAGTAACCTCGGGGCACTGTCGCATGACATTCTGAGGGCAGTCGCCTGGTAGGATTCATGTGGATGGGGATGGGGGCAGCGGCTTGGCGAGGAGTGGGTCGTCCGGACGCGGTGGAAGACGCGTTCTAAGGAGAGAACATTATTGGGGGGAGTTCCCGCTGTGGCGTGGTGGAAACAAATCTGACTAGTATCCATAAGGATGCGGGTGCGAGCCCTGGCCTCGCTCAGTGGGTTAAGGATCTGGCGTTGCCGTGAGCTGTGGTGTAGGTCACAGACACGGCTCGCATCTGGCATGGCTGTGACTGTGGCTAATCCGGCCTGGATCTGACCCTGTCCCACCGACAGTCAGAGGCGCCGCCGTCTTGGTCCTGGTCTCCCGGTGCCCAGGGCTGGCTCACGTCTCCAGAAGCCCTGATCACATATCAGTACGCAGCCAGTTGTGTTTTTCTCTCCCCTTTTAAAAAGCATGCCCCTCGGGAACGTGAATCACAAGCCAGCAGAGGTTTAAAATAATCATCTGGACTTTTCCTCGCCCACCAGCCCACTGCTTCCCTGATTCCCTCCATTGTGTCCTTCTGTGGGTCCCCGTCGTGAATGGGAACTGCAGCCCTGCCAGGCCCCGCTGTCAGCATACCTGGTGTTGAATAGCCCAACCCTTTTTAACATCCATGCTCAGTGTTGTCATTGTCGTTTGAAAGCTCTGAAAACAGGAGAATTGCTCTCAGTCTTGAAAGGTAAGGGCCGCACTTGTTATCACAGTTCAGTATTTTGGTCCCAGTTAGCGGTTGCTTAGTAACCAACGTTAAACTGACCAGAAGACGGAAAAACTTGAAATTCGTTTCCAGAGGTTGCCTCATACTGCCAAGAGGACACCTTCCTGTTTTAATGTGACTAATTTTTTTTTTTAATAAGTGACTTGAAATCTTTTGAAGAGGATACATTGTCTTCTGAGTGTTAGGCGTATTCTCATGAGCTTCCAACACCGGTCACTGTCTGAGGGGTCGCCCCAGCCCACCCAGGCCTCCGAAATCTGGCCTGATCTGGATGCTGCTTCCCAGGCCCTGCAGATCCCAGCTTTGCCTCTCCAGCCTCTAGAGGAAGCCAGGCCCCTGGGATGACCTGTCTTTCAGCCCCGGCCCGGGCCTGAGCCTGTCCTGGCCCCGTGGCCAATGGCAGTGCCCTGGCAGGGAGTGAGGAGTGGCAGCCGCACCTCTGTCCCTTATTCTAGACCAGGAGTTGGGGGCTATACTAGGAGATCAGCTCCTCCCAGTGCTGAGAATTAAAGGGGATGGGTTTTCCCAGTGGAGGGGTTTTAGCGATGATTACTCTGGGGACCTGGGGGGGGTCTCCCTCTCTTTCCTTCCTTCACTCAGCCAAGTACACTGAACGCTGCCCTGCGACTTTCTTCGGTTCACGCCAGGACAGTCACAGCGGGCCTGCCTCTCTCTCCTCCCCCGATAAACCCTGCCAGGAAGAGGTACCTGCCCCCCCGGGACAACAGTGAGGCCCCAGAGAACACCCCGCTCTGGAAGACAGACCCCCTCCCCAAACCCAGCAGTGCTGTGTGATGGGCCCCCGCCCTGCCCAAAATCCGCATGAGAAGAGATGGACGACGGGACGGACAGAGCTACACGTGGGTCAAGCTGGAGAACCATCCGGAAGGCAGCAGGAAAGGATCGAGACACAGCAAATGCAAAGGAAGTTTGGACAACGAAGAGGATGGACGTGGATGTGCCAACAGCCGAATCGTAGGAGACCGAAGCCGACCAGAAGGAGAATCTGAAAGACTTAAAGATGGAAGTTCTCGTAGGGGCCCGGCGGGAGAGGTTAGAGAAAGCCTCCCCCAGGCCATGCCCTGTGCTCCTCCCGGGTTCTGCGGCCACCAGCTCCTGGCTCTGCCCCAGAGAGAAGAGAGAAGGGAGACAGGCGCCCGGACAGCTTGTTTCCGGTGCTCAGCAGCCAAGCACTTCCATCCCCACTTCGTGGACATGGCACCAGAGGGCTGTCTAGGAGCCACATCTGCCCACGTCTGTCCTGTGGTCCCTGCAGGTCCCTCCCTGTGGCCAGGGAGCTTGCGGGTGTCAGGAATCCTTCGTGGCCCCAGGGAGTGAGTGCGCGAACGGGGCCGGCGGCCGGCGGGTTTGCCGCGTACGGCCGGACTCCGAATACGTGGTCAATAACCGTTTGATTAAAGTTCAGAACTGCGTTTCAGAGTTGTGATTCGCCTTAAGACAAGTTTGTCGCCTCTCGTGCGCCGTGACGTTTGGGCTCCACCAGCAGGTTGTCCAGACAGCTTCCTGTCCTGTCCGTCGGGTGCCCTCTTCTGTCACGTTGAAGACCCTGCCCCTCTGAGTGGCCCTTTTACCCCCTGGAGTCACTGGGCCATCTCGTCTGTGGCACGGCACTTTCTGAGACCTTGGAGGTTTCTGTTTGAGATGGTGACATGTTTTGTAACCAAAGCCGCCCCCAGCACCCAGCCTTTCCCTGCGGAGACCTGGTTTGGGTGTTTGTCTTAGAGACACTACCTGCCTCATGAAGTTAGCCTAAAAATAGCTTCATTTAACTAGGCCATTTGATGAGCCGTTTCGGACTTTTCTCAGATGCATCTGAAAGCAGGATACTGTTTCACACAGACACAGCTACCGGTGAACCTGATCACAAGGCAGCTGTTACCCGGATCGTGCTGCTGCGCGTTGCTAAGATTCCCTCAAATCGCGGGGCGCCATTAAGGGCTGGAAAAGCCTTGGGGCTGGAGGCCGGAGCACAGGATACAGCCAATAGCAAAACCCAAGCAGCCGGGGTCTGAGCAGTTTTTCCCACCCTGGTATTAAATGTGGGTGGTTAGGGCCTGAGAAGCAGGTTCAGGGGACAAAGAACCCTGGAGTCAGCCTGTCCCAGGGAGGAGACTGGCCAGCTGCCCACTGTTGGCAGGACGGGCTGCATTCGGGACTCTGGCCTCCAGCTGCACACCAGGCCCTGCGTGAGCACCAGGGGGGAGGGTGAAGGAGACACGCAGACGGGGAGGGTGGCGGGGGTCTCTGCTATGTCCCAAGCTGGGGCCACCGGCAGCACTGGGGGAGGGGAGGGGAGGCAGGGGGGGATGAGGTTCCCAGGAGTGGAGGGTGACGGGGCTATTTAGGGCCCCACTCGTGGTGGGAGCCGTCAGAGCACAGGGCCACAGGGGGTGGGATGGGTCTCCCAGGCAGGAGGGCGTGGGAGCCTCTGCGTGGAAGTGCCAAGTCCACGGCGGGGGCCAGGGCTGAGTCGTGCAGGCTGAACAAGCTCCAGTCCACGTGGAGCAGGGAGTGAGTGAGGCGGCCCCACGGAGGGTCTTGCGGCTGTGACATTCCACCTCCTCTTCCACTGCCACCCGAACCTTCGGGCAGCAGGTCTCAGCCTTGACCTCCTCGGAGGCCGTCACCTGGATCTCTCTGGGGCAGTGACTTCCCCGGGCCTTCTCTTCAAACCTGCCATGAACTTTGGGGACTGACTGTGCCCTTCGCAGTAGAACTCTGAGCATTCCTCTCTCCCATGACGTATGCTGGAAGCATAGATTTGCTTTTCCTGTTCCTTTCAGAACAGAAAAAAAGAAAAAGACTAAAACGCACCTAGAAACATCTTGTGTGTGAGCAGGCCGAGTGAGGACAGTGAGCTCAGGTGGTTTATGGCACAGACTGCAGAGCCCCCCAGCCTGCCTTCCCAGCCTCCCCCAGCCTCCTTGCAGTTCTCTCGGTCCTGACAAACTTCTACTCATCCTTCAAAACCCCATTCACAGTCACCTCTGAAACCTTCTTGATTCCCTTCCCCAAAGAGAATTCATCTCTGCCTCCTCTGTTTTTCCAGAGCCCTGTGTTTGCTCCCTCGGCAGGGTCCATCTTTTATCTTTTTACAGCTCTGTCTCCCCAAAGAGAGTGGAAGCCCCTCGAGGGCAAGCCAGCTCCCCGACCCATGCGAGCCCAGCCCCTCGCGACTGGTGGCAGGGTCCCCTTGCACTCCTGCGTGGCCCTTTTCTCCCCCGACGCTGGCCTGGCCTGAGCCCCCGGGCCGCCCCTGAGCCCGCCTGGCTGCTGACTAACCTGCTGTCTCCCTCTCACCTCCCCAGGGCCGACGAAATTGAAATGATCATGACGGACCTTGAAAGAGCAAACCAGGTAGGACTTTTAATGGCTCCGGGCGTAAAACCACAAGAACGTAGCCCTTTCTATCATCTCAGAAGATGCTCCTCTCTCATTCAGGAGGCCAGTTAGTCTGGTATTTTCCACACAGAGCCGTTGACATTAATGCTTTCTCTGATGTCATGAGAAAAATCTGACAAGTCCCGGGCATGATTTCCGCGCGAAAGTCCTCAGTGTGGTCCGAGCACCTCAGGCACCCGAGGCAAGAGACCACCGCACAGAGGCTGCCTCTTTGCCGCGGCCCGTCTCTGGAGTCCCCGGCTCTGTTCCCGTGACAGCCGTCACGCGCTAGGTTTTATCCCAGCGCGTGATCCTGTAGCAGGGTCTGTACCTCCGCTCCCGATGGCAGGGAAGACACCTGCTCTGGAGAGGGCTGCCAGCTGCCGGCCCCCTCCGGGCTGGGACTTGGTCGTCACGATGTTCTGCAGAAAGTCCCCCCCAGCACTGTGTCTGGCACAAAGTAGGCACAAAATAGCTGGGTTACGTTTCTCAGCCCAGAAGCCACGGGCTGTGCTGGCCTCTCCCAACTCAGTTTGACAGCCAGGGCCCCACGGGCGCTGGGCAGCTTAGCAGTTAGCTCGGCGGGGTCGGTGGCGGGGAAGCGGGGCGCGGGATGAAAGGCCTCCGATCTGCGGTCTCGGCTCTCCACCCGGCACGGGTCCCCAGTGGCACCCGCCCCCGGCATTGCTCGCCCACACCTTGGCCGAGACAGCTCGGGAAAGAGCGTCCTCCCGGTCTGTCCTTTGGCTTCATGGAAATATCCCGAAGTCTGGTGCTGAAACGTGAGAGTCAGTTCACGCAGAAGAGTGACGGGGGACGTGTGGTTCCTTTCTCCCTTAAGGAGGATTTGGCGGGTTCGGTCTCACCTCCTCAACTCACGCCTGGGGGTCCTGGGCCGGGCCCCTCGCGTGTGCTCAGCACAGGCACGTGGACTCTGTCACCTGGGGTGGCCTCTCTGTGGAGCGGCTGTGCCGGCTATAGAAAAAGCTGACCACTGTTGAGTGTCTTCCTCTGCGCCTGACCCCGTTCTGAATGCTTCACACAAACCACGTCACTTAGACGACACTGTGACCCGCCGAGGTCCGAGGTTAGGAGCCCCATTCTACAGATGAGCAAACCGAGGTCAGTGGCCAGTCGGTGGCAGAGCCGCGCCTGGAGCCGATGCTTTTCACCACAAACAGTCAGGGGCCCCCGGGGCTTGTTTCCCATAAACACCCATTCAGCTCCCTCCCTTAATTTGGTAAACTGCTTTACCTCTGCCGCTTTGTTTTCACTCGAGGAGCACAGCTCCGCTTTGCAGAGACCTTATTAGTTTCAGGAAGGAGTTAACCTCTGTCCCGGGACTGCATTTCTCAAATTTCCACCCACGCTCTCTGACCCCACCCCCAGGCCAGTCCTGGGGCTGCCCCCCCTTGTGATGTCACCCTGGGGTAAGTGCCGCTTCGTCCGACAGACGGCTTCATTCTTTGCACATGGAGTGCCCAGACTTCTGTTAGTCCCGGTACCGAGGACATCTGGCAGGTCTGACGCACTTCTCAAAGCGCTGAAGGCCACTGCGTGGATCTGGGTCCTCGGAGACACCAGGCGGTCCCCTGGCAAGAGATGCTGCCCCCAAAGGGACAGTGAGTTCAGGTCCCCACTGGGTACTTCCTGGCTGTGTGGCCACGTCTCCTAACCACTTACGTGTCTTTAAAAAAAGGAAAAGAAAATTTGCAGACATTACGCTAAAGAACGTTAAGCCAGTCACAGAAAAGCAGAAACAAAAAAACACAAAACCAACCGTGTGATTCCATGTATATGAGGTCCCCAGAGTCCCCGAATTCATAGAGACCGAGAGCAGGGAGGGGCTGGGCGTCGGGCTGGGGGAGGCGTTGCTTAATGGGGACAGAGTTTCAGTTTTGCAAGATGAGGAAGTTCCGGAGGTGGGTTGCACAACAGCATAAACGTACTTGCTGCTTTAAAACGTACACTTAAGCATAGTTCAGATGGAATGTTTTATGTTATTGTACTTTACCATAATTGAATTTTTTTAATTTAAAAAAAAAGTTGTTAACACAGGAGAGAAAGGGAGCGACGGAATGCTAACTAGCACAGGCAGGCCTTAGAGAGAGTTGGGGTTCCAGGTCACCCCAACAGAGCGAGTATCACAGTGCGAGTCACCGTCTTTGGCTTCCCGTGTCTATCAAAGTCGTGTTTGCACTACGTCTAAGCGTGCCAGAGCGCTGTGTCTAAGCCGGGTGCCTACGTACCTTAATTCTAAAACGATTCCTTAGAAAGCTAGTGTCAGGAGACTTGCTCAGCACAGGGCTGCCCCAAACCTTCAGTTTGTACAAAGCGTGCTACCTGCAAAGCACGGTAAACTGAAGCGCAGTAAAACAAGGGCCCGCCTGTACTTCTTTTATAAGATGGTTGTGGGGGTTAGAGGTCAAATTCCTGGAAACGGGGGCTTGAATACCTGCTCTGTGGGCTAAGGAAGCACAGGTCGGGGGAGAATGGTAAAGCCCTGCCCTAGGGAGACACCAGCGCGCTGGGTTGGGAAGGGGTCTGGGATCATCTCACCTGGCACTCAGGTGAGCTTCCGGCCCAACATGGCCGCCAGAGGGGATCGAGGCAACCTGGTGAATGCAGTGAATGCCCGGGGTTGCATGAACTGAAATAGTGTCTCGAACGAAGGAGGCAGTGATTCTGCCCCCTTCTACGGCAGCTAGTCCATGCCCGAGGAATTCAAATTTGTCCTGGAAACCACACACCCTAGAAGGAAACCAGGCACCTGGAGTGCATTCAGGGTCCACTCCGCAGCCGGGAGGGGGAAGGGACCCTCCCAGGGAAGAAGTCTGGAGGTTTGGAGATATTCCTAATCTTTGGGGAAGGGAGGAAGACAGAGGGCTTTGGGATGTTAAGGGATTAGAAAGGGGAAGGCCTAGGTGGGCGTTTTGAAGCCCGGCCCTTGCAGCCCTCGGGCCTGGCCAGGGAAGGGGTCAGGCTTTCTCATGGCCAAGTGCAGAGGCTGATGGGAGGAAGGTCACTTCCAAGGTAGAGAAAGGTCACGCTCGACAGTGACTCTGCAGGAGTTCCCGTCGTGGCTCAGTGGTTAATGAACCCGACTAGTATCCATGAGGACGCAGGTTCGATCCCTGGTCTCACTCAGTGGGTTAAGGATCCAGCATTCCCATGTGTTGCAGCGTAGGTCACAGACGTGGCTCGGACCTGACGTTGCTGTGGCTGTGGTGAAGGCCGGCAGCTGCAGCTCCAGTTCGCCCCCTGGCCTGGAAACCTCTATATGCCTTGAGGGTGCGGCCCTAAAAAGACAAAAAAAAAAAAAAAAAAGACTCTCCAGAGGTAAAGGGAGTGAGCTGCCCGTCACCAGAGCTCTGCCAGCAGGTGGGGTCCAGCCCCGGCTGAGAGTATGTGATGGAGAATCAGATAGAAAGCAAACAGGAAAAGGGGTTTGCCTCGACGACTCAGCGGGTCAACAGGGATGACTCAGCAAGGGGAAAGACCCC
>PVHT021183640.1:417797-513211 GCA_004024745.2 Catagonus wagneri | reverse complement strand
CCCAGTGGAGGTGAGGAAGAGGGGTTTCCAGGCGGGCGAGGAAGGGCCTTTACAGAAGGACACTGTGAGCTCTGGGTGTTCCAGGTCATTCCATAAAGCCTGAGCGGGGGGTGGGCCCAGGGGAGGGGGTCTGGCCAGGTTTGGGGAGGGCCTTGTCCTGGGAAGAGTGGAGAATCGCAGGCAGGACTGAGATGTCAGATTTGAGTTTCTGGAAGGACCGCTTTAGCTGAACACCGGAGAACGAAGGGAGCGCAAAGCCAGGAGAGCAGAAGGCAGCTGTTGCGACGGATCAGGGCAGAGGGACGCGGCCGTGGTGCGGCAGTCGGAGGCGGGGGCGGCCGGGCGCCACCAGACAGCTGGTTCTGCGCCTTCCCCACCAAGGGGGGCCCAAGGGGAGCGATTTACCAGTTCGTTGGCGTGGAACTTTCTTTCTGTGCCGGGTTTTTAGTCACGGCATCCTACCGAGGCCAGAGGCTCTATTTTATGGCTAAAGTGCTGGTGTTTCTCGTGAGGAAAAGCAGCAGGGCGTCGGCCGGGTCTCACTTACACCTGTTTGTTCAGCCTCGAGGTGCCTGTGTTCACACCGTCCTCAGCGGTGACAGTACAGGCTCGGCGCTTCGGTGGCAGGAGGAGGTACGGGATTTTGCTCTTCTGACTTTTCTGAAATCATGACTCGGCGGTCCGTGTGATGGTCCGCGTTTCTAGGGGCAGCAGGCGCTGGTGCCATTCCAGCTTCAGCCTGGCCGACCTGAGACCAGAAATCCAAATCAGCGTCCATCGAGTCCCCTGGAAACGGGGGCGGGGAGTCTGATCAGCACGCGGGCTTCTCGCTGTCCTCGGAGCGGAGCATGGGTGTTGCTTTGGAAGGGTGACCAGAGGCTAGCTGTGCGCTTTCCAAAGAGACAGCGTCCATTCCTTCGAGGGTCGTTTGTCGGTCTTTGCAGCCTTGCTCCCCTTTTCTCCGTCCAGAGTCTGGGGCCATAGGGGGAGCTTGCGAGGGCTCGGCCCCGAGGAGAGCTGGCGTTCTCCTGGAAATGCGCCTTCTTGAGGAGGGCGGTGCCCCCCAAAGAGGTGCACGCTCACTTACCTGCAAAGCGGAACTGAGGCTGTCAGTCTGCTGACCTTGAGACGGGAGACTCCCTGGGGTGAGGCAGGTGCGCCGTCCATCACCAGGGGCCCTCACGTGCAGAGATGGAGGCGCGGAGTCGGTGTCAGTGATGGAATGTGAGAGGAGCCGGAGGAAGGGGTCACAAGCCAAGGCGCTTGGGCAGCCCTCTAGGACCTGGAAACGGCAAGAAAACAGACTCTGCCCTGGAGCCTCAGGAAGGGACCAGCCCGGCCGGCATCTTGAACTTAACCTCAGTGAGACCCATGGCAGACGCCTGACTTCAGCACCGTAACATAATAAATTCGTGTTGTTTTAATCCACTAAACTTGTAGTCATTTGCCCCAGCGGCCTTATGAAGGGAGAGCCTGCCAGCAGAGCCAGGTTCCAAGCCACATCCATCTCCCTGGGAGCCCAGCCCTTTGCCAACCCACGTGGCTGCTGGGTCACTGGAGGGACTTGCTCGTCTCTGGTGTCCTCAAAGCAAGGAAAGCCTGCCATACGGGGGAGGCGATGAGGCTTTCCTCACCTTCCAGACTTGTTTCCGGGGAGAAGGAAACGACCCTCTCCTGCCGATCGCAGCCGCCCGAAGCCACCTTTGCCTCCGTCCGCCCCGCCTGTGGCCACACTTCTCCACATTTTGTGAATCAGATTTTCCAGACTTCAAAGCCTGGAGTTAACTGTCAGCATCCTGAATCCCCGTTCGGATGTGCGCTCCTTTGGGGCTGAGGTTGGGGACGCATTCTTTCACTGGGCCTCCCAGGAACCCTCGAGGAGCTTGGGGTGTGGGCTACCCATGGGCCTTCCTCTAGGACGAGGGGACACCATGGGCCACCGCTCAAGAAGTGATGCTCAGCTGGGACATTGGGCTGGCCAGTGTCATATGTGTGGAATCGTCACTGCCCTGTGCCGACTTGACTAAAGAAGAATTACTTTTTTTTTTTTAGGACCACACCCGCAGCATCGGGAGGTTCCCAGGCTAGGGGTCAAATCGGAGCTGTAGCTGCCAGCCTATGCCACAGCCACGCCAGATCCAAGTCGCATCTGCGACCTACACCACAGGTCACAGCAACTCCAGCCAGGGATCGAACCTGCAACCTCATGGTTCCTAGTCGGATTTGTTCATCACTGTGCCACGACGGGAACTCCTAAAGGAGAATTCTTGAAGCAGAGTGTTACCAGCAGCTTCCTGCCTTCCCAGCATCAGCTGAAGAGAGCTGCAGCTTAACCTGAAGATCAGGCTACAGTCTCTAGTCATTTTCCCCTAAAACTTTAAAATTTTAAATGTTTTCGTTTTTCCTCATTTGAAGATAAAGAATCAAGGCGACCTGAGGCAGCACATGCCAGGGGCCAAGATGCTAATAATAATTCTTCTCTGGAGGCCTGTTACCACATAGCGGGCACCTCTTGGCACCTGGCTTCTGTGACCTCCCGGTGGCCAGTTGTCCTGCAAGGCAGCCTTTCCACCTTTGTGGAAAGAATCACCACCAAAATGCAAGCTGGGCCAGGCTCTGTGCTCACCCAGGCTTTCCCCAGCCGCCCCCTGGAGCCCTGGCCTTTGTCCCCAGGTTCTGCAGCCAGGGTCCCGGGTCTGAGGTCCCAGCACAGAGTTTCCCCTCCCGCCGCCGATACCAGTTCTGGAAACACACCCTCATCTGGTCGGCTGTGGTCGTCAGGAAGACGGGAGGCCCCGGGAACAAGTGACCCCACGGAGCCAGCCCGGCTCAGCACCCATTCCTTCCTGCCTCTGCCGCCAGCGGGGCTGCTGCGGTGACAGCTACGGAGACCGACTCACCCCAGCAGCTGTTGACGCCCAGTCCCCACTCCCTCTTGAAGCAGCTCTTAGGCCTGTTTCTATGTTTAGTTTTTGTTTTGTGCACATTCAGCTGCACAAACCACCTCAGCTCGTTTTGTTTGTGATGTACTCAGGCTACCCGTCCTATGTAAACAAATCCTAGACAGTCCAAAAGTCGCACCATAGTAGCCAGGTCAAGCCAAATGCGATAAAAGGCTGTGACCACCAGGGAGGGGTCACAGAGCTCTGTATGTGAACTTGGAGCCTGAATTAAGTGCAGAAGCTCTGGAGAAATGATGCCAACGGAGGATGAAATCGTCAGCTGGATTCCTTCTGCTGTGAGCCTTTGGCTTTGATGAGACAGCACTCCACTCCCAGCGGCCGAATGGCCACGTGAGATCCCGGCCGTAAACCCCCTGCCCATTTCTGGTGCTTCTGGAACACTTCACAGCCAGTGTTAGCGGCGGGGGGCGGGGGTGGGGGGTTGCTGTTTCCTCGGCTGCCACCAGAACTGCTTCTCCACTAGGCTAAGAGATACTTTTCCTAGTCGGAGAGGCTAGAAATATGTCAAAACACACCTTCTTCCTGGGAGAGCCATGGAGGTTTTATGCCCAAGAGTGTAGCTGATGAGAAAGAGGAGAGTAAACTTTTCAGCAACATGGCTTGATGATCAGAAAAACATGCAGCGGTTCATCCGGAAGTGAACTCGGGAGTCTTCACTGACGGGGAGGCCGCCCCCCTGCCTCTAGTGTGAACCAGAAGTCACCCCTGGCGTCTTCGCCATGCCGGTCACATTGCCGCCTCTGGTGACAACCGCCTCCGGACAGTTTGCAGCAGGCAGGGTGGGAGGTGGTGCCTGGGCCCGGCCAGGCACCGTGGGAATTAGATCGAGTGCAATCCCGAGAGCTCGTGGAGGAGCAGGGCAGACGGCCCCCAGCAGCACCCTGGGCAGGAGTAGCTGCTGTTAGAAATGCCCTAATTTGTCTGTATGCGGAGCGGGTAGATCTTTGCTGCTGTCACAGACCTGCTTAAGGCTGCCAAACGCCATCCTCGTACGACTAGACGGATCAGCCAGTACCAGTCAGGCTAACTTCTCGCTTCTCTGTGCAGTTCTTGCTTAGCAATTAGTAGGCACACGCTGTCACACTGCAAAAGAAGAAAATACGCGAAATAGCCTTGCTCGGCCAGGCTTCTCTCCCTCGTCTTTTCTGTGAGCAGAATGCGCGTCCGGCAGAACGAAGCAGTGCCCTCGCCTCGGTCCACGTGCCCAGCATCAGCCATTGCCTCCCAGCCATCTTTGCGTTTTGTCTCCACCGTGATTATGAAATCAGGACGTGTCCCGATGAATAAACACTTCGGCAGGAGTGTGTTTCCGGGTGTGGGTCCTCCCAAGGCTGCTGAGAGGGAGCCGGAGTCCCCATTTTACAGATGGGGGGGTGGAGGCTGGCTGATCTGAGTTAGATAGCTTGTCCCGGTCCCTCTGGTCCCAAATGCCCAGCTCCTGCCTCTCCGCTGCCTTGCCGTCCAGTGGCAGCAGCGTCCGTGTCCGGGAAATGACAGAGGCGTCCACTGTCCTCACCCCCCAGCAGCCCCAGCTTGGCCTGGCTGGCTGGAAATGCCAGCCTCGACGTTAGAAAACTTTGCCGGGTGAAGGGTTAACTATGTTGAAATAAGCCCAGTCCTCACAAAAGAAGTGGCATTTCCCACCCCGTCCGTTTATGGAAATACTTGCTGGAGGAAAACAACCACAACATTGTGCGTGTTTTCAGGAGGAGAATGGCCAGAGTGTCTTTAATTCACTGTTTACCCGTGAGAATTACTCCCAGGAGTAATCCTGCAATAAAATCTTCTTGGTCTATGAGAATAGAAAGAAATTGAATCAAAAGACTCCATTTCCACTTGTATTTATTCAGTCTGGGAAATTCAGTGGGCCGGAGCGCTAGTATCAGCAGGGGATTCCTTGCTCCTAGCGTTAAATTACTGTCATAATCGCTCAATTATTTCTTCCTTGTACTGTTTAAAATAAAAATCCATCACATTCTATGTTTTTTTTCTAGCATTTATTAGGTTGAGTGTTTGGGAAAATCAATTATAGTCAGTCAGGCATGAATTGATGAATGTTCTTGTAATAATTGTCAGTTGTTAAACTGAATGTACTTTCTTTTTCCACCCTTTTCATTTCCTTCAGAGGGCAGAGGTGGCCCAGAGGGAGGCAGAGACCTTGAGGGAGCAGCTCTCGTCGGCCAACCACTCTCTCCAGCTGGCCTCGCAGATCCAGAAGGCACCGGACGTGGTGGGTAGCCTGGCCCCGCGGGGACCCCGTCACCTCTCGCTTGTACCTCTGTGTGTTACAGCCGCTTCCTTCTTTGGCTTTAGAGTGTCCCTTTTAGAGATAATATTTGACACGGTCCTGCTCTCTCGGTGGGGAGCGCTTGTGACAATCTGGGGCTGGAACTTGTTAAAAGACGAGGAACTTTGCTGGTTGAGCCTCGGTGCCCGGCAGTCAGCGTGATGCCCACCCGGTGAAGAGGCGGAGGCAGGTGTGTGTGGGGCGGGGGAACCGATGGCCCACAGGTGGCGATCGGAAGCTGGAGTTTTGCGAAACTGCACAGGAAAATTGGAGGTCTGGTCTCCTCCTGGATATGTCCTTCCAGAGTGAAAAAACAGCGTGAGAATGCAGTACAGTCAGGTCTCGCCTGGCGTGCGAGCATCCGAGCGAGTGAGGGGCACGTCTCAGTCCTTTGGCCTCTTGATTTTTCTAAGCTCCACCGAGGAGGCTTCGAACCATCAGATTCTAGACTCCTTCTTTCAGTGCTCTGCGGTGATACGGAGCAGCGTAATAGTTAAGACCAAGGACTCTGGAGCCAAACCCTTCGGCTCCGACCCAGGCTCTGCAGTTTTTCACCTGTGTGACTTGGGGCAAGTGGCTTAACCTCCCTGAGTCTCAACTGCATCATCCATAAAACGGGTTCTGGCAACGACTCTGAGCGAAGCCCTTAGAGCAGGGTCCATCCTTGGCCAGCCTTGGTGATTAGTCTTACTGTTCTTGGCATCGTCACGATGGTCCAGGAGCCCCAGTTTCAAAGCCAGCTCCATCTCTAGTTCACGTACAGCGATTGACCCAGGTGGGCCCACTTACGAGGCCTGGGTTTCCTGGCGTGTCAAGGGTACGTGATCCTCAGGTCCCTTCAGCTCTGATGGCCTGTGATGGCTGAACCGCACTTGCAGGTGCCCTTTTAGTTAACAACGGCTTGGAGAGCCCGCAGCGGACACTGGGAGAGCGAGGAGGGACAAGCCAGGCCCTTCCCCGAGAGAGGACAGTGTGGTGGGAGACGCACCGCTATGATAAGGTCACATGTCGGTTTGACAACCACTATCCCAGCCAACCCATGAAGCGGGGCTTTGTAAGTTCTTTATATAGATGAGGAAGAAGAAGCTCCCTAGCCGTAAAGCCCATGCCCCAGAACACCCGGCCCCAGCGGTAGAGCCAGGACTCGGCAGGGGCCCCTGCCGCCCTAGACCAGAGCTTTTAAATTATTCCCCAGGAAGGGATCCAGAACAAAGTTTTGGTGTAAAGACCTCTTTCAAGACTGGACCTTTTCTTTCCTCTAAGGTCGCACTCACTACACCATGACTTAAGTGTTTCGGGTTACAGAGAAAAGGTTTCCATTTAAGCAACCATCGCAACCTTTGTGCTCCATGGGACTCCAGTATTAATTTTGCCTGAAATGTCCCCTTGGCTCTGTCACCGTCCTCTCTTCCAAATCTACCTGGACGGGACCCAGCGCCGAGGTGGAAGTCGGCACGGCTTCTCCCGGCCTCTGTGGTTGCTCTGGGTCCTCTAGAGAAAACCATGCATCCTGTGTCCACACGGGGCCCCTGCGCTAAATGTTTGGATTGAAAAGATTTCTGGCACCATCTTGGACTGGAGCAACCAAAACATTTCAGAAGGAAATGAATGTTTTTGCAGGTAGAGTAAGTTGTGGATCCTAGGGGTGCTTAGGCACTTCATCATCGGCTAAGTGCACTGTTTACATGGCACCGCTTCAGTCTCCTGTGGGCGGCCCTGCCGGGGCTCCCCTTGGGGCGCATTCTCACACAGCCCGTCAGCTCCAGCTCCAACCCTGGCCAGGCAGGGAGCAAACATAGGAAATCGGGCCAGCGGCGAGATGTCTGTTGGGCTTGGCCGGCAGAACTCGGCAGAGAAACAGCAGAGGCTATAGATCCTGCAAAAGCCAAAACCCAGGCCATTGGGGTCTTAAGGGAATTGCTGATTCTGGAAGGTGAGCTGCAGTTCAGCCAGGCTCCTGCTCCATGTCGGGGGCCGCACGGGGCTCTGTGCGCTTGTCTCGTTTCTGCCACAGTCATTGGAGGGAGGTTTTCTTAGCAGCATTTTGCAGGTAAGGAAACGGGCTCAGAGGAGTTTAGTAACCTGCCTGAGGTCACACAGCTGGAAAGTGACCGAGCTGGTATATGATCCCAAGTGGGCTCCAAAGCCCGCTCTTTTTCCCCTACGTCAGGGCACCCCTGCTTCGTGTACACTCAAGGAGATGGGAGCTCTGCGGGCCCTTTGTCAAATATTTACAGGCAAATATTAGCTTAGTGTTCTGGTGCGCCAGGCCAGGCCGCCTTGCACCTAAATACCTGTCTGTCAGGTGAACATACGGGATGGAGCAGGCCCAAGTCGGCCACTTGGCGTTGGCGGGAGTAGAGGGCCGAGGAGAGAGAAAAGCAACACTGAGCTTTTCCCGTTCGCTCACCCCAAGCCCGTGGAGTCAGTACAGTGAGACCAGCCCCGGCGCCAAGCGTTTGCCTCGCGGGCTGGGGTCCCGGCCCACGTCACCTGCGGCAGCAGCACCCCCCCCTCCGCCCCCGCGTTGAGTAACGCTCTTGTGTCTCCTTCGCATTTCATGGGAAAATGACTGCGGGGAAGAGGAGACGGTTATCTCCCAGCCGGTTACGCAAAGCTGCGGTATTTCACACCGAGGGAGGGCTCGGGGTCACAGGGACAGAGTTGAGTGGGGTGCTGCTGCCTCGGTGACTTCTGTTTTTGCGTTCACTCTTCCCTCTGGAAACAAGCCTCCCGCCCCGTCTGTGTGAATCCCGGCAGGTGGGAAGCCCCCCGCCCCGGTCCCTCTTCAGGACCCTGTCCTGCCGCCCACGGAGGCCCGTTGTCAGGCTGAGGGGCGTCAGTCTCCTTCCTTCGGAGGTTCGGCCGAGCCAGGCCTGAGCGCCTTTGGAGTCCCCAGCCCGTCCCCTGCCCCCCGCACCCCAGCCAGCCGGGCGGGGTCCAGAAGCCGCGCATTTTCTGCAGCCCCCGGGGGATCCGCGTGCGGCTGAATTGAGGACGGACAGGAGGGACCAGTGGTCCTGGCCTCCGAATCGAATCCCCGTCTGCTTCCTGTCTCAGTCCTGATCCCAACGGCTCCGGGACCGCCAGGCGCCAGCCACCCGCTCCCTGAACCCCCCAGCTCTCAGCGCCTCCGGCGCCCCGTCCTGCGGTCTGCCCTCTGCTCGTGCCCTCTTCCCCCACCCGCAGCCCCCGTCAGCTCCCGGCCCCATCTCTTTCTTCCTCCGTTTCCCGTTGCATCTCCGCGCTGGGGCCGCAGGATGCCGTCATGTTTGAGATGGAAGGGGGCACACCTGGGCTTAGAGCAGGGTGCCCCTTCCTGTCTTGGTTTCCAGGGTCTTGCTGCTTTAGAGTGTTTGATCCCATTTCATTCGTGGGCTGGCGTGAGTGGGGGTTGCCGTGTTGCGAATGAGGAATCTGTGGCCCGGGTTCCCGAGTTCGTCGCTGTGCCCACGATCACAACTGCCGGTGCCCCAGTCCCCATCCTGGGTCCAGGGCTGCACTGAGAGCTGCTGTTTTCACACGTCGCCTGAACCTCTTGTCCCTGATGGGGTGACAGTGAAAAGCCCAGGTCACCTGTGGCTTGTTTTACGGATTCTTTTCCTAAGAGCACTTGAAATGGTTTTCCTGGCTGCCATCCCTCAGACTGGAAGATTGATAAATAAATGAAATTAGAGACCATGGCTCAGCCTAAGTCATCATGAGGGAGTTCCACGTTGTGGCTCAGCGGGTGAAGAGCCCAGCATAGCGTCCGGGAGGATGCGGGTTCAATCCCCAGCCTCACTCGGTGGCGTAAGGGTCTGGCATTGCTGCAAGCTGAGCGTAGGTCACAAACGCAGCTCAGATCCCGCGTGGCTGTGGCCGTGGTGTAGGCCAGCAGCTGCAGCTTCGATTCAACCTCTAGCCTGGGAAACTCCATATGCCTTGGGTGTGGCCTTTAAAATAAATGAATAAATAAAAATAAAATACTTAAATCACCGTGAGGCCGACCTCCCTGGACCTCACTTCCATCGTGTCCCCTGGCTCAGGCCCCTCTGGCTGCCCTCCCAAGTGGTCTCCCCTTCCTCGTGCCCTGCCCCCTGCCCCCTGCCGCCCTTACGCCCACCTGTTGCGTCCCTGCCCTGAGGCAGAGCCCCACTTCTTCCAGCAAGATCCACCAGCGCCCCCACACCCTCCTCTCCCCACCCCCTCCGCATGCCCTCCTCAGTGTCCCCACGGCTGGGAGGGCTTGTCTGCCGTCCCTTGGCTCCTGACCTCGGTCCTGTCCAGCGTCATGGAGGGTGGCACTTCCTAAATTCTCTGCAGTGAGGGACAGTTTCTTTTTAAATTTCCCATCCGTTGCACACTGATAGTTTTACAGAGACAATACAAATGTCCCTCAAAGCGGATGGCTCTAAATGTTTCTAAACACTTACTCTCCATTTCTGTGCTTGTCTCCCTGTGGACTGGCAGCGGTCTGTGCGCTGGCACCGCCAGGGGTGCACAGTCAGAACAGAACTGGTCCGGACAGCATGTGCCTCTTAAATAAGCTGATGGCAAGGTGCTGGCTGGGGCTCCGGGGCCAGGGCAGGTGAAGACACAGAAAGGACTCACTTCGTTGCACACAAAACTTCACATTCTTTTTTTTAATGATTTTTATTTTTTTCCATTATAGCTAGTTTACAGTGTTCTGTCAGTTTGCTACTGTACAGCAAAGAGACCCAGTCACATATACACATGTACATTCCTTTTTCTCACATTATCATTCTCCATCACGAGTGACTAGATATAGTTCCCAGTGCTATACAGCAGGATCTCATTGCTTAGCCATTCCAAAGGCAATAGTTTGCATCTATTAACCCCAAATTCCCAGTGCATCCCACTGCCTCCCCTCCCCCTTGGCAACCACAAGTCTGTTCTCCGTGTCTGTGATTTTCTTTTCTGTGGAAAGGTTCATTTGTGCCGTATATTAGACACCAGATATAAGTGATATCATATGGTATTTGTCTTTCTCTTTCTGACTTACTTCACTCAGTATGAGAGTGTCAAGCTTCATCCATCTTGCTGCAAATGGCTTTATTTTGTTCCTTTTTATGGCCAAGTAGTATTACATCGTGTGTATGTACCATATCTTCTTAATCCATTCATCTGTCGATGGACATTTAGGTTGTTTCCATGTCTTGGCTATTGTGAACAGTGCTGCAATGAACATGCGGGTGCATGTGTCTTTTTCAAGGAAAGTTTGGTCCGAATATATGCCCAAGAGTGGGATTGCTGGGTCATATGGTAGTTCTATATTTAGTTTTCTGAGTTACCTCCATAGTTTTCTCATTCTTGAATGGCAAAAGCCTTCAATTTCCCAGGAGGGAGGTAGGAAAAATTATTCCCCAGGTGGCTGGCTGTCCCCAGTGTGAGAGCCCTGTGACAGCACACCGTGTGTGGCGTGGCCGCACCTGCCGGGGGGCTGTGGCTACCCATTTCCTGCCCCATTTTAGGCCAGATCAAGGCATGTAGTTTTTCTTTTTCTTTTTTTTTTTTTAGCTTTTTAGGGCCGCACCCACAGCATATGGAGGTTCCCAGACTAGGGGTCCAATCAGAGCTGTAGCTGCCGGCCTACACCACAGCCACAGCAACGCCAGATCCAAACTGCATCTGTGACCTACACCACAGCTTACGGCAATGCCGGATCCCTAACCCACTGAGCGAGGCCAGGAATCAAACCCGCAACCTCATGGTTCCTAGTCGGATTCATTTCCGCGGTGCCACGACGGGAACTCCAACGCGGTACTTCTTCTGCGGCACTTACCGCCATCCGACGCACCTAGTGCTGCTAATAAACGTATCTGAGGCGTCACGCGCCCCTGCCCCATCCCACTGGACTGGACGCTCTGTGAGGACAGGGACCTCTGTGCTTTTGCTCCCTGCCCTGTGCCGGGTACCCGGTGGACACTCAGGAAACGCCTATGGGCGGCAGGCGGCAGCTCCCCACGCAGCTGGGAGGGTGGAGGGTGGGGGGCAGGGCCGGTCCAGGCGGGGGCGGGGGGCGGCGTCACACCCGCCGCGTCCTCCCAGCTGCCAGCGCCCGTCCGCAGCCGCTGCGGTTGCGTCATCCCTTCTCTTCTCCGCAGGAGCAGGCCATAGAGGTGCTGACCCGCTCCAGCCTGGAAGTTGAGTTGGCCGCCAAAGAGCGGGAGATCGCCCAGCTGGTGGAGGACGTGCAGCGACTCCAGGCCAGCCTGACCAAGCTGCGCGAGAACTCGGCCAGCCAGATCTCCCAGCTCGAGCAGCAGCTGAGCGCCAAGAACAGCACCCTCAAAGTAAGGGCGCGGGGGCGGGGGAGGGTGCAGGGGTCCCCCTGAGCTCTTCGGCGGGGCGTTTGAGCCCCCAGTGTAATGTCCGAGAGCGGCCTCGCCTCCGAAGGCGCCCCGTTTGCCACACCATGGCCCTTGCACACGCCGTGTATCTCATTTTCGTTGTCTGCAGAGGTGATGGTTAAAATTCCTTCTCCTTTAAGAGCAAAAGTGTGGCTGACTCAGCTGAGCTCCAGTCCAACCAGAGTCTTTCCCTCTAATGAGACAGTGTAAGGAGGCTCAGGCTCCCCTGGCCGTGTCACTCAGGAGCTCTCTGGGGCTCTTGATGGGAGGACACCTTGTCCTGATTGACAGCAGACATGGGAGCTTTGACCTCTGCGAGGCAGCCAGAAGCAGAGTCCTGGAGCCCAAGGCAGCGAGGCGGGAAGGGCTTTGATCCTTCCCTTCAGCCCTTGCCCTGGTGGCACGTCCCTGCCGGTGGGCGGTCCTTGCGTGCAGCCCACGGTAGAAACCGCCCATCCTCAGTGCTGGCAGCCACCAGGCCGCCTGAGGACTCGGAGGCCATTGGTGCTGGACCCGGGGTTCGGTGTCCTCGCCTGCATGAGCTGGAGCCCTGTTGGGGTGTAGACGCATTAGTCCAGCTCTGCTGGCCTCCTGGCTGTCGGAGGAGGCTGCCGGCAGGAGGACCCAGTGCCCCAAGACTGTAGCCTCCCTGCGCCCACACGCAATGAAAGCTGAGAGTTTCCCGATGGCACGCCTGCTCCGAGCCCTGTGGGCTCTGCTCCCTGCACCCCCCACCCCACCCAAGGGACGGTTTGTGACCCTCCAGCTCATGCCAGACGCCAGGGCCCCAAGCGTGGTGTGGCTTCAGCATCGGGAGCCACCACCATCAGCCTCTTACCTCCCAGTTGGAGTCATCAACAATCTAGGCAAAAGCTACAGCCTCTTGGGGCTCCTCCTAAAGCTGTGTCCCGTTCAGAACCCTGAACCTTTTACGTTGTATTTTTTAAATTGCACTTTAAGGTATTCTCAATCTGTTGAAGTACACACACTTTGAAGATAGGCCTGGCACCCTAGATTTGCTCGTTAGCGCCAGAAGGGACTCCTCGGTGGTATCTTCTAGGCAGATGAAGAGACAGGACCCAGGAGGGCGTCGGCTCCAGCTCTGCCCTGCCCCCTCCACCCGCCAGGCCCCGCCCCCTTAGCCCCGCCCTCGCTCAGCGCCCGTTTGAGGAGGCGGGAGTGAGTCAGTGACCAACGGCCGGTTGCAGCCCCGTGTGCTGAGGGAAGTGGATCAGAGTTAGTTGCAAAAATATCAGGAAAACTTTTTTTTACATAAAGTAATTCTAGAATGTGGTTGGGCCCATTTTGATTTTTTTTTTAATTGAGATTTTTTTTCCCCTTCTCCATGCATGACCACATTTCTGAGGCAGAACTAAGTCTCCAGCAATTCTGTCCTCCAGCTGCACGCTGGCCTGACCTCACTGGCGCCGGTGTACACACCGCTGACCCCCACTGAACTCTTCTTTGCCTTTTTGGGTGGATGCCACCCTGAGCACCTGCCGGGTGCCCGGGCCCCTCCGAGGAGACGGTCCAGGCGAGAGGGGGGACATGGTTGAGACCAGGTCACAACGTCTTCCACTGGCGTTTGTCTCTCCAGTGTTTCTTGCTCGCTCATCAGGCTGCCCAGTGAGTACCGGTCCTCACTTTTTATTTTAGGATTAAATGTCATTTTCTCATGCGACAGCCATTTCTGACCCCAGGAGCGGCACTGCTATTAGATAATTTGCCTTCCTCTCCTCTGTTACAGTTAAAGGGTGTGACTCGCATATATTATACATTTGACTGTGAGGGAGGGAGGCTATAGACCTTACATTTTTTATTATAGAGCAATTTCTCCTAAGTCAGTTAAGGGTTTAATGTTTGCCTTCACAAAAAACCAAACGCAGTTTCACAAATTAATGTTCTTTACCCATATCTTGGGGGAATTCTTTAATACTGTGCAGTTAATGAAACAATTCGGCAATACTTCTTCCAAAATTATTACTCCCTTATCTTCATCTGATCTAGTAATCAAAACACATCCTCTAGTAACAAGACTTCTCAGGTTTTAATTATCTTAACCCCTTGTCGCCAGGAGTGCAAATCTCCCAGATATCGGACCCGCACGCAGAGGGCATCAGCCAGCCCCAGACGAGCGTGTCTGCCTCCATTACTCAAAGGAATCGGGTTAATTGAATGAGATACTTCCCAGAGCTTTTTTTCCCCCTAACATGTGTAATTTATAGTCTCAAGTCTAAACTAAGCAGAGGAAGAATTATTAGGAAAATATTTTATGAATGAGACCTGTCAAATTGGCGACCTAGTGCTTGTGTGCTGGGGTCTCGGTCCAGCCATGGTGGCCTCTCGGGAGCCCCTGGGAGCCCCGCCCCTGAGCCTCCTGCTCCCTTCCCCTCCTGCCCCCCGCCATCTTCTCCTTCTTGGACACTGTTGTCCAGCTCTGGGGACCCTGGGACACGCTACATGGGGCTCAAGTCAGGATGGCCGGCTGGGGGTGCTGCAGCCTGCAGCTGCCTCTCATCTCTGGGCGTGGTGAGCAGTGTCACCATGGACGCTGACCTTGGCCTTTGCGATAAAGGCTAATGTGCCTGAGGGCAGTCCCTCAGGGCAGAGGCTCTGGTCTCACAAGGGTAGAAGGCGAAATGGGTGGAGTCTGGAGATGACTGAGTCTTTTTCGTCTTGAGCTCCCTGGGGTCTTCTCGGCCAGGACACTGGGGTACACTCGGTAATGGGACATGTCTGGGGACTCACTGGTTTGCTTTCTCGAACGCTCCCTCTCTTTGCAGTGAATACTTCTCCCCTTCCCTACGTAATTGATTTATAGTTGGGAGGATAAGTCGCCAGTTGGATGTTTACCAGTCTCTCTCCCCGCGTTCCTCTTTGACAAGCCAAGTTCACCGTCACTGTCCACGTACAGTGGTGCAGCCACTGGCCTTCAAATAGACATTGAAACAGACTCGGTACTGCTCTGACAAGTACTCCAGCCCAGTGCCACTTGTCAGGGAGAATTCTGTATTCGTAACTAATGAAATAAGCCGAGTGCCATGACGAGGCTGCTGTTTCTGATAACGATGTTCTGGGGTCTTCTGTCGAAACACTTGAGTACGGAGGCAGTGTACTGTACTAGCTGCAGCACAGAAAAGATGCTGCTGGTAGCTCCAACTTAAAGCGGGTGTTTGTGAGAAAGGCTCGCCAAGAGAATGCCCCTCTCTCCTAGGGAGACATTAAATTTTCTACAGATGCTTTAAAGATCAGAAATTAGATTTTTACAGATGCTGCTAGGTTGGTGGGCATGTGTGTTAGAATCACATGGGGGCTTTCTTCCAAACCGCTCAATCCTCCCCAGCCCTCCGCACCCCTCATGCCACCCCAAGGTTCTGATGGATCCTTCTGAGCCCCTGGAGCACACCGTGTTCCTCGCAGTGGGGTCAGGAAAAAAGCCCGACAACTGCTTCTCCACTTCTGGACGCTGCCTCTTTGGTTACACAAGTTTCCTCACCGGTCAGGCGTTTACTCTGTACCGGCGCTGCCCTTGACCTCATTTTAGGGAGCATCTTATCATCAGTTCAGTTTGTGAAGCTCTGACATTCACGTCCCATTTGATGCTCTCCAGCAGGGGGCGTGATGACGATCACTGTGCTGGGGAGGAAGTCGCTAAGTTAGAAGAGGCCCATGCGTATCCCAGCCCAGCACCCACCCGCCTGGCTGGCACAGGGGAGGCGTTACGTCACAGAGCCTGGGGTTTGAGGAAGCCTCCCAGAGCTGTGTCCTGGCTGCATCTTGAAGGCGCTGTGAGCACAGATTTAAGGAGAGGAAGGGGGTGAGCCTGCCGTGGGGGGGAGGGGTCAAGGCTGCAGCCCAGGAAAGCAGCCGTGCAGATGCCCCAGAGGGAGACAGGATTAAGATGGTGAAATAGAAGGACTTGAGCTCAACTTCTCTCATAAAAACAACAAAAGTGCAACCAAATGCTGAACAGCCTTCAACCAAATGGACTGGAAACTTTCAAAAAAGACATCTTACTCCAGAAGACAAAGAGACCACATCAGGAGGTAGGAGGGGCGATTATGCTTTATAACCAACCCCATACCTCCCAGGTGGGAAGCCCCACAGGCTGGAAAGTAACTGTATCACAGAGACTCACCTACAGGAGTGAGCGTTCTGAGCCCGATGTCAAGTCCCCACACTTGGGGATCTGGCACAGGGAGAAAGAGCCCCCGGAGCAGCTGGCATTGAGGGCCAGTGGGGCTTGTGAGCAGGAGCTCCACGGGAATGGGGGAAAGAGGAGAACCCATTCTTGAAAAACACACACAGACTTAAATGTGCACTGGCCCCAGGGCAAACAGAGGCTCTATAGGAATCTGGGCCAGACCTGGCTGCAGTTCTTGGAGGATCTCCTGGGAAAACGGGGTGACTGTGGCTTGTTGTGGGGAAGGGCATTGGAGGCAAAGCCCTTGGGAATATTCATCAGCCTGCATTTCTCTGGAGGTGGTCATTTTGGGAAAATCTGGCCTCACCCATCAGAGCTGAGAAGCCCCAGGCCAAACAATAATCCAGGTGGGATCACAGCCCCACCCATCAGTAAACAGGCTGCCTAAAGACCTCTCAGGCACGCAGCCACCTCTAATCTCACCCAGAGACAAAGCCTAACCCACCAGAGGAATAGGAATCAGCCCCACCTACCAGTGGGCAGGCACCAGTCCCTCCCATCGGGAAGCCTACAGCAAACCCGGTACCAACGTCAGCCACAAGAGGGTCAGACGCCAGAATTTAGAGAGGCTACAACTCTATTGTATACAAAAAGGACACCACACCAAACACCTATAAAAATGAGAAGACAGAAAACTATAACTCAGAAAAGGGAGAAAGAAAAAAACCCAGAAAAACAGCGAAGTGATCTGGAGATTATCAGCCTCCAGGAAAAAGACTTTAGACCATTACTGCTGAAGATGATGCAAGACATTGGAAATAAGCTGGAGGCAAAGACTGATGATTTACAGCAAACACTGAGCAAAGAAATACAAGATATAAAACTTAAGCAAGCAGAGATGCAAAATACAATAACATAAAAAATTCATTAGAGGCAACGAACAGCAGAATACAGGAGGCAGAAGAACGAATAAGCGAGGTGGAGGACAGACTATAGTGGACATCGCTGATGCTGAACAGAAAAGAGGAAGAAGATTGAAGAGAAATGACGAGCATCTCGGAGAACTCTGGGGCAACGTTAAACACACCAGCATCCTGAGGGAGAAGAGAGAGAGAAGAGATAATAGCTGAAAAATTCTCTAACATGGGAAAGGAACCACTCACTCAAATCCGGAAACCACAAGTACCATATAAAATAAACCCGAGGAGGAACACCCCGAGACGCATATTAATCAAACTGACCAAAATTAAAGACAAACAGTTGCCCCAGAGGGAAGAAATCCAGGGGCTTCATGCCAGAGGCTTTGAGGCCACATTGGGATTGATGTCACGAGTGGGTTCCTGTGACATGGCTGTAAACCTGCAGGTCACTGGAAAAGCTGTAGGTTCTTTGCCGTGGGCATCTACACACAGCCCTGGTCATGGGGTGAGTAAATCTGGATGTTCACCTGCAGACAGTCCCCAGCTTGGGGCGTGCTGAGCCAGCCACGAGTGTCCAGGTGGCTGAAACACTGAGCCGGGCCCCCCCGGTCTGTGAGGGCACCACGCCCTGAAAAGGAGTTGACTCGCGTCCGCCCAGGGGCTAGGTGACACCTGCATCAACAGCCTGTGGGAGTTGGAAGTGGAGGGTTGCCATGCAGAGGTTCTTCCTTTTCTGTCCAGAGCTGCATTCCCCAGCTGGCAGCAAGCCCTCCAACATCGCAGTCACCCTCCCAACCCTCTTGTCTGGTATTCTCAGCACCTTGTGGTGCATGCACAGCTCCCCACCCTCCCTGGGCCTTTCTGGGCTTTTCCCCCAGGCCCAGCAGAAGTAGATCCTGAATTTACGTAACTGCCACCTCTCGCAAGGAACCATGGAGACCGGAGGGGGTCCCTGTTCAGGAGAACAGCAGGTACACGCTGCCTAGTTCCAGCTCCTAGGGAGGAAGTATCAGCCCAGACCCCTGCCCTGGACCGGGGAGCCCAGTTACACTAACTCGGTTCTGACTGGTGGCTCCTCAGCCCACGGGTCCCCATTATGGGGAGGGGTCACACACCGACCCCCTGAACCTGAGCTGTGAGTCTTCAGACAGCACTGCTGAAAGCCTGGCACCCACCTTCCTGGAGAAAAAAAGATAGAGCCATCTGCAAACTGCAACACAGTCACCTCTCTGGCCCCGTTTGTCACGTGGCAGAGGTTGTTGCCTTGACCCGTCGCTGCGCAAACTGGAAGACGAGATCTTTGCAGGTCTTTGCAGTAGTCTCCTCGCCAGGGGACCCTTGTGTTGCCAGCCCAAGGCCCCGTGTTATAACTTGACTGAGACGGATATCTTTTATAAATTTAGTGTCTAATTTGCTGCACACCAAAATACTTTGCATTTTAAATTAAATTACCTCATTATTTGAGTCTTAGCCAGGATTTCAGGAACATTATGTAGATAATTCTTCTAGCAATTTGAGAAACATTTGAGGGGTACCTACGAAGTTCTGGAATGACACACGTGCTCTGCAGCATTAAATGTACGGGGCCTGTGCATGAGACACACGAGTTTGAGGGGCGCTGGCAGCCTGCACGTGTGAAAACCCCCGTTCTTACTCTGCCCATCTCCCAGATGAGGAGCATGAGGCCTGACAGGCTCAGTGCCTCACTCAGGATCACACTCAGCCAGTGTGACCTCGCCTCGCCTCTCTGTGTAAGGCCCGTGTGTGTCCCCTTCCTCGAGCGCCTCTTCAAGAAGAGGACCCGCTTCGGACACTGCGTTCACGGCGGTGGCTGTGGAGCTGCCTGCCGCCGGCGTCCAACAGCCAGAGCTGCCCCGGGCACCTGGCCGCCGCCTCCGTGGATCTGCCGCCGAGCAGCAGGGATGCTGGGAGGTGGTGGTGGGGACGTGGAGCCCCTGGGTTCAGAACCACGGTGTCCTCTGAAACAATTTCCTCGTATTCAGGATCACGCAGCAGGAATAAAGTCGGACTAACTGCAGTCCTAACGAAGTGTCTGCGTGTGCAGGTGCTTTGGTAAGCACCTGGTACGGCACTTGGCCCCCTGGATCTGCAGGTTCCCCGCCCGCCGGTCCCGAGGGCCAGCCCTCGCACCCCATTCTGTATACAGGACCAGAGCTTCTGCGGATTTGGTACCACGGGGATCCTGGAACCCATACCCCGTGGGTACAGGGGGTGATCGTATTTTATTCAGTCCTCGTGAAAGCACCTCCTGCAGCCATGTGCTCAGTGTGCCGCGTGTGCCATTATCCCCGTTTTACAGGGCAGGAGACTGAGGCTTCCAGAAGTGAACTATCTTGCCCAAAGTCACCCTGCGTCAAAGTGGCAGAGCCAGAACTTGGCCCCAGTGTGTCAGACCCCAGCCCACCAGGGCTTCACTGCCCCTGCACCTGCTTCCCGCAGTTCAGGCAGCCCGATGCCCTTTCTCTGGACAGACGTACAGATGCTCTGCCGACCTGTTGCGGTGGTTACATAAGGCGGTGTTGTGGGATCTGGAGTCTGACCCACAGCTCGATGAGCCGTAGGGAAGCTGAGGGCAGAGTCTGCAGGGAGAATGGCAGCCTGGAGACCTGCTGCCCTTGGCAGTGAGGAGCCTCTGAAACCAGGAGCTCCCGGAGCTGAGGGCACTTGGGCTGGTCCCAGAGTTGGGTCCCTCGCTGTGTGCCTCCCACCCTGTCCATCACTCACGGTGTTGTTTGGAAGGAGAGCTTGGTGGGGATGGGAACTGTGAATCGGCCCCTCCAGGACCCCCTGCAGGTGACCTGAAAAAGCAAACGCATTGTAGAGGTTTGCAGATGCCATTGGGTTCTTGATTAAGCTTCCACCAGGAAGACGGCAGAAATTTCAGTGGAAGCTGTTTTGTTCTCAGCAAAAGCTCATATTTGACCAAATGAAACAGATTCCAGTCCTAAAACCTTCTGATGGGGCCAATTACAGATCAGCAGAGAAGGCCTGCAGCCATGTGCTCAGGATGCCCGCCCCAGGGCCTGGCCGTGCCTTGCCGTGCCCCCTCTGCACCGGCTCCTTGCCCTGTGCCGTTCACGCAGCCCTTGGAGGTCTTTGCCACGGTTCCCTCTCATGGATGAGCCATTGGTTGGTGTGCCCAGAGGGCCCAGCTTGTGAGTGACAGAGCAGACTCGGGTTCCAGGCTGGGCCAGGTTCAGAAGCGCTCCACATCTGCCCTTCTTCCTGTCTGTCTCCTGTTCTCTGAACATGACCGTGCGTGCGCTCTGCGTCCAGCGCCATTGAGCCCCGGGATCTGCAGGTGCTTCGCGTCCCAGCGGCACTGGGCAGGCCTCTGCTGGGGCGGCCGTCCAGCAGCGCTTCCCGCCCCTCAGCCAGAGCGAGGAGAGTGAAAAAGTCACTTTTGCATGAGCACCTTCTGAACGTCTTTTGTCAGAAAGTGAGCGCACTCTACCCCCAATCGATTGTGGCGAGGAGCCATTGTAAGACATAAAGTTGGCAAGAGGTCTTTAAAAGGAACTCGGGCAGAGCAATTCCATGCCTTGGAAACCAGCCGCACTAGAACCCACCAGCAGAGGCAACAGGAAAAGATGGGCTAAATGAGCTTAGTTTACTAAACAAACAAGTTCTTAAAACTGCGGGCAGCGCGGGATTCAGGTGAGCATCAAGGCTGGTGGGCAGGTGGGAGTCTCCTCCCCAAACTCCAGAATGTTCTCAGTCGGCTTTAAACTGTGATCGTAGACAAGGCTGGTCAAGAAGAGCCTAAGAAGGTGACTGGAAGCCCTGTAGATGGGAAGGGGACTCAGAAACTGGAATTTCTTCACCCTAGGCTTAGAAGGATGCTAAATGGCCAGGAACCCCGGCTGGCTGGGTCTTGGTGTTTTATGTCAAGCTGCCTTATTTCCCACAAGGAGCTCCTGTGGTTGGAGGGAGGGTGATGGGGAAGAAACAAATTAAGCCGAAAGCAGAAGGACACATCTCTCCCGACCACCGTACCCCATAGGCTCTTCCTGGCAAGACAGCCCAGGAGGGCTCCGGGCAAAACCAGCCACCTGAGCTCCCAGTGGGCTCCCAGAGTTGAAGGGAGCATCAGAGCCCTGAGCCCCTGGGCTTTGTCAAAGCGCCCTCGCTCCACAGAGTGTTCTAGGGCCAGGGGGTCACTGTGGCAGCCGAGGCCCCGCGAGCCAGTGCGCCTGCGAGGGCCCTTCCTACGGGACCGTCTTTCAGAGAAACCACCGACTACCTCGCACACCGGCCTCCACTCCTAAATCCCCTGCGGCTGGGGCTCCATCCAGAAGCCCAGACACGTGTCCTGGTGCCCGTTTGACGCAGACCTTGGCGACCCAGGGGCTGTATCTCTTGTCAGCAGGGTCCCAGCGAAGGTGCGGACAATGAACCAGGCTGTCATCTGGGCCTCACATGGTTTGTGAAGCCACGTCCTGCTTCTCAGACGCCATCTCTTCATCCTGTTTACTGTTTCGTGGGATATCATCAGAATGGCCTTTTGGTGTTCAGCTTGCCACTCTGTAAAGTTTTTCCGTTTACTTTCATAGTTTTTACGTTACAGCCTTATGGTTCGTGTGTGTGCGTGCACGCGCTCCTGTGCCCACGTAACACCAGGCCGATGAACGAAGGACAAGAGACAGCACCATAGTTGTCACCTCTCTCTGCGTGTGTCTGGGCTCCCTCGGGGACACTGGATGCTTTACAGGGAACGTGGTCGGTGTCTTAGCCTGTTGAGAGTGCTGTGGCTGTAGACCAGGTGGCTAAAGCAACAGACACTTATTTCTCCTGGTTCTGAGGCTGGGAGTCCAAAATTAAGGCACCCGCAGATTGGGTATCTGGTGAGGACTCCGTTCCCGATTCACAGACAGCCGTCTTTGGACTTTTTATTAAACTCTGTGCATAAAAATTGCTAATAGTGAGTTCCCATTGTGGCTCAGCGGGTTAAGAACCTGACTAATGTCCATGAGGATGTGGGTGTGATCCTTGGCCTTGCTCAGTGGGTTAAGGATCCCTCACATGGCGGGAACAGCAAGGGCGCTCCTTGGGGTCTCTTTTAAGGCACTAATTCCACTCATGAGGCCTCACGACCTCATCACTTTCACAGGCCCCACCGCCTAATGCCATCGTCACCGCGGGGTTTGAATCTCCACTTTCGGATTTGGGGGGACACAACATACAGCCCACAGCAAAGCCCATCGGCCTGTTTCAGCCACAACTGCTAATAAAGTTCCTCTCTGCTTTCAGCAACTGGAAGAAAAACTCAAAGGACAGGCTGACTATGAAGAGGTGAAGAAAGAGCTCAAGTAAGTGTGGAGGCACCAGCTCAGTTCACAAGCCAGGGCTCTTGGGGCGTAATTGCTAAGGAAACTGTGCCAGCCACGGGGTGGCCATGGGGCCCTTGGCTGACACTCCACCCTTGGGCTGTTTCCCAGGCTACCCACCGTGGCAGGTGTTAGCACTCAGGCTTGTGCCTGAATTCTTTGGACTTTTTATAAAACTCTGTGCATAAAAAGTGCTAATAGAGAGTTCCCATTGTGGCTCACCAGGTTAAGAACCCGACTGGTGTCCATGAGGCTGTGGGCTTGATCCCTGGCCTCACTCAGTGGGTTAAGGATCCGGTGTTGCCGTGAGCTGTGGTATAGGTCGCAGACGTGGCTCGGATTCTGTGTTGCTGTGGCTGTGACATAGGCCGGCAGCTGCAGCTCCGATTTGTCCCTTAGCCTGGGAACCTCCATATGCTGCGGGTGCGGCCCTAAAAAGAAAAAAAAAATGCTAATAGCCATAGAATCAGGGGAGATACTGCCTTTATAGGAAGTATAAAATATGAGCTTCTTTTTTAGCTCTAAGTTCCCCAAACAGAAACCAGAGCAAGGAGACATTTTCCAGCTGAAAAAGTGCTCAGGGCCTCACACCTGCCCAGCCCCCTGGACTCTGGCACTTTCTCTCCCCACCTCCACCGAGAGGCGGCAAGGAGAGCTCGTTGCCCCTCACGCCGATGGCCACGTCCTCAGGCCCCCTGCCCACTGGAGCGCCCCACCCCAGACTCCTGCCCCGAGGCCCCTGGCCCGGTGCCCTTCCGCCCTGCTGTGCCCTGACCCTTCAGCCTGACGGAGGAGACAGACGCCCCGTGACTTCCACCTGTGCCTGGACATTGCCGCCCTGGTCTCGGCTTCCCCCTCCTGTCTCTCCTGGAGACCCCTCCTCCCTTGGTCCACCCTTGCCTCCTGCTTCCTGCTGATCCATCAGCTCTTTTCTCTCTTGGTGACATTTTTAATTTCTCCTTTTAAAATAAGTGCACACCCACTCACCATGCTGTTGTTTGGCTCCTTAAATCCGTTCCCTCGGGTTTGTTAAAATAGCCCGCTGGAAGGCCTCTTGGACCTTCTCACCGCCCCAGCAGTAGCCTTCCTCCTGGCTCCCCTCACTCCCGCACCCCCGGGTGCAGACAGCCTCTGGCGGCGCCTCCCTGACAACCCCTAGACTCTGCAGGTGCCACCTCTACCAGCCTTGTCCTCTCCCCCCACCTCGTTTCCAACTCGGGGTAGTTTTTACTTCTGTACCTGCCTCCCCATCCCTGCCCTCTTCTTCCCCCTCAAAAGAAAAAAATGTGGAGTTCCCGTCGTGGCTCAGCAGGTATCCATGAGGAAGTGGGTTTGATCCCTGGCCTCACTCAGTAGGTTAAGGATCCGGCGTTGCCCTAAGCTGCAGCGTGAATCCCAGCCCCCCACCCCCGGGGGTCTGTGAAGCATCTTGCTTCTTCCAGGCCCTTCTCAAACGCTGCCACCTCGCGAGGCAGATCCGTCGCCCACCCGGGTTTCTCCTGCTCGGGCCGTTGGGGTTTTTTTTCTTCCGCCCAGAATCACCTGTAGGGCTCGCAGGGGTCAGGAGTGGTTTTAGCTCTGCGCTGCGCCGGACGCGGAATCGGCTGGCAGTCAGTTTGTTGAGTAAATGAAGAGCCACTGACGTTTTTAGTATAAACTTGTAAATGCACTGAGTCTTCTCTTACTCGACCCTAAAGAAGCTCTCGGACGGGAAGACAGTGGCGGACAACGTGACAGCCACTGAGGAAAGACGAGCTCGTGTGGGCTGCTCGCCTCTTCCCTCCCGGCTGACGCAACATGGCCCAGTTATTGTTCTGAGACACTCGTCATAGAACAGAATTATGAGGCTCACCCTCGGCAGCTCCTCCTTGTTCCCAATTTGTTAGTTTAAGGACAGAGGCCAGCACGAAGACACGAGTGCAGGGAAGCTAAGAGTGGTGGCGGGTGCCTTACGGAACCTTCCAGTGGCTGAGGCAGAGAGGGGTCTCCCGGGCCCTGGGCGTTTTTCCACGCTCTCCTCTCCGGGTGGCACCACCATGGAGCTTGAAGAAGAGCTGAGGCTAGAGTCACGGCTGGGAGAGCACAGGTGACCCAGTGCCCGGGCTGGAAGCTGCCCTCATCTCGCCTTCCTGCCTTGAGGGTGAGGGAAGAACCCCGGCTCCTTGGGTCCACGGGGACCCACAGAAGGGCTGGGATGTCCCTGCGTGCGGGACGCTGCAGACCGCAGTCCTGCACGCCCGAGCTCCCTCGGCCCTCGGACTTGAAACAGGCAGAGACCAGAGTGTTTTCCATGATGAGAAGAACAAAAGAGAAATGAGCCTGTGCTGCCACACCTTGGCCGTGGCTCCTTCCCCAGCCCGGGCCACGGAGAAGGCCCGCTTTTGAACCGTCCAGCTGTGGGACCTCACTCTGGGCCTGTCCCTCTGCGCCCGGAGTGCCAGCTGCCACGTGCACGTGACGGGCAGTGGCCGGGGGCTTAAGTTCCTCCCCACCCGCGTCCCCACCCCCAGCTTCCTTGTTGCAGCTTTTCAGCCCCTCTCAGTTTTACAGATACATTCCACTCCCAGCAATGTTATGTCTGTGTTCAACTTCACTTTAAAATTATACTCGGAACAGACCTGGTGTGACTCCATATGGAGTGATTTACATGCTGGGCAAGAAACTTTTGCTGGCCAACTGCTAGTTGAATAGCGATTCCAGAGCCGCTATCAGATGATAAGGCTGCCAGGGAAGTTGTTCAAGTTGTCAGCTCCTCCGTTCCTGGAGAGCAGGAAACGGGGACGCGACTGCTCCTTTTGCGGGGCCGCCCGTGGAGGTCCGAGCAGGAGGTGACCGCTCTGTCTTGCCCCCCTTTCGCAGCATCCTGAAGTCCATGGAGTTCGCACCCTCCGAGGGAGCTGCGACCCAGGTGCGTGCTCTCCCCCTGCCCTCCGTGCGCGTGGGCGCCCGCGGTGCCGCTTCACCGTCGTGACGCTTCTCTGCTACCCCTCGCTCCCAGCCGACGAGTAGCTCCTCGAGAATATTTAACCGAGTTCAGGCAAATTGGCTTTCATCGAAAAGGGGTTAGGGAGTTCCCGTCGTGGCTCAGTGGTTAACGAATCCGACTAGGAGCCGGGAGGTTGCGGGTTCAATCCCTGGCCTCCCTCAGTGGGTTAAGGATCCGGTGTTGCCATGAGCTGTAGTGTAGGTTACAGATGCGACTCGGATCCCGCGTTGCTGTGGCTGTTGTGTAGGCCGGCGACTACAGCTCTGATTGGACCCCTGGCCTGGGAACCTCCATATGCCGCGGCTGTGGCCCTAGAAAAGGCAAAAAGACAAAAAAATAAATAAAAAGGGTTAGGAAGAGGAAAGCGTGTGCATTTCAAACCAGTAACTGAGTTCACGTGAAATTAGAGTTTATCTTGGGCAGTTACTGAGAACGAGGATAAAAACAATTTCAGGAGTTCCCGCTGTGGTGCAATGGGATCGGTGGCATCTCTCCAGCACCGGGACGCAGGTTCGATCCCCGGCCCAGCTCAGTGGGTTAAAGGACCCAGCGCTGCAGATGCTGAGCAGGTTGCAATTGCAACTTGGACCTGATCCCTGGTCTGGGAACTCCAGGTGCTGCGGGGTGGCCAAAAAAACATTTTTGGCTTGCACAAAAGATCAGCCCCAAATGGACTGGCTTAGAACTTTTATTTACTGCTTCATGTGGACAAAAAAGAGGGGCAAGGTGACAGTGGCACACGGTAAGCCAGTGGCCAGTTAAAATGTGCAGTCATCACGTGGAATCCGGCTCCTGTGGTCCAGAAAGGCAGCCGACTCTTGGTGCCTGGCACCCCAAAAGGGTCACCTGTGCAGGGGATTCCCGACAGGTTTGTGGGGCAAAAACCTGTGCTGTCCCCACATGAAGAGCAGGTCTAGATGCTAGGATCTGGGGACAGAACAGACAGTAACAAGCTGTTGGGAAGCCGCGTGAGCCTAGAAAGGGGAAAGTTACTTCAGCTGCAATGAGCTGCATCAGAGAGGAGCTCGAGCGCTCTCCACGCGTGTGGAGCATCCTCTGGGGGTCAGAGCAGGGGCCGTGGGGTCCGGTGGCCCGGGGAGCAGGGTGGTGGTGGCCGGCCCCGCAGTCAGTGAGCCCCCTCTGCCTCGTCTAGGACGCATCGAGGCCCCTGGAGGTGCTGCTGCTGGAGAAGAACCGCTCACTGCAGTCCGAGAACGCTGCCCTGCGCATCTCCAACAGCGACCTGAGCGGTAGGTTCCCAGGGTCTCGCATCCGCGCTCGGCCCTCCCGGGGCCGAGGAAGAGGAAGGCGAACCGTGAGTCTGGGCCGATGCATGGCGGGCGTCACCGGGCCATGAGCACCTTGACTAATGCGTGTCCGTCTCCGCGTCCTCTCACCCCCCCTCCCGCTCCGAGGCGGTCCAGGCGAGGCACGCGCGGCCGCAGGGCATCTGCGGAGGGCGGGCCGGCAGGGCCGAGCTGCGGGAGAGCCCAGGAGGGCGCTGACGGTGGCTTTTCTGACGTCTTCCTAGTTGTGCGGCCTCTCCCGCGGTGTTTCCGGGGCTGCTTCCAGGGCCGGCCCCCCGCCCGTCCCGGCTCAGTGGAGCTTCTCTTCCTTCGTCAGGTTTTCCTTGGGGGCGCCTCCCTCATCCTTAGCCTTTCTTTGCTCGTTCCGAAGTGGTGGCGTCACTGACTGCTTCGGGTCACGGCAGCTGGTAAAGCGTGTAAGCGTGTCTCGGGCTCCGATGATATGTCGTTGTTAAAACGTGCGTGCCTTCGATCGAGTGGACTCGGTGCGGTGCGTTCGCCTCAGAGCAAGTGGTGTGAGAATCCGTTGGTCCCAAAATGTCAGTGTTTGCTGCTCCTCAGGCGGGGCCCTTCTGGTTATAGCTCGAATGCTCGCGGCCCAATGAGCGGCCCGCGCGACCTGCCGACTCTGTACTGTGTGTGGTACCGGCTCCTTGTCACGTTAGGAGTTTGAATCTATGTCAAGGGGAACTCTCCAGGCTGCAACGTACAAGAAAGGTGCAAACATGAAATGCATGTTGCTTGTTTCGGGGGGCCTCGTTTGGCTAATTTAAAAAATTCAATCGAAAAACAAACCAACACACCTCATTGGCCCTTGGAAAATCTGCACTTTTTTTTTCCCTTTTGCGGGGCAAACTTTGCATCTTGGTCTTGGTTTTTTTTCCCTTTTGAATCCCCCATAATGCATTATGTTTGCCCTTCCTTGTAGGGTCAGCCAGGAGAAAAGGGAAAGACCAGCCTGAGAGTCGGCGTCCTGGACCTTTGCCGGCCCCCCCTCCTTCTCAGTTGCCCCGAAACACGGGGGAGCAGGCTTCCAATACTAATGGTACACACCAGTTCTCACCAGCGGGGTTAACGCAAGACTTTTTCAGCTCAGCCCTGGCAAGCCCCAGCCTACCCCTGGCTTCTACGGGAAAATTTGCACTAAACTCTCTCCTCCAACGACAGCTAATGCAGTCCTTCTACTCCAAGGCCATGCAGGAAGCAGGAAGCACAAGCATGATTTTTTCAACAGGTCCATACAGCACAAACTCCATATCTTCCCAAAGTCCATTACAACAAAGCCCAGATGTAAATGGCATGGCCCCGTCTCCCAGCCAATCAGAAAGTGCTGGGAGCGTCTCCGAGGGCGAGGAGATAGACACTGCAGAAATCGCCCGGCAGGTGAAAGAGCAGCTGATCAAGCACAATATCGGACAGCGCATTTTCGGACATTACGTCTTGGGACTGTCTCAGGGGTCCGTGAGCGAGATTCTGGCCCGGCCCAAGCCATGGAATAAACTGACGGTGCGCGGCAAGGAGCCGTTTCACAAGATGAAGCAGTTCCTCTCGGACGAGCAGAACATCCTGGCTCTTCGCAGCATCCAAGGCAGACAAAGAGGTGAGAGACTGGCGTGGGTCGGCGCTCACGCGTGAGCCCGTCACAGAGCAAGCCGTGCGTGTGAGTGTGTCCGTGCGTGTGACGAGCCGTTTGTGCCTCACATCAGGCGCGACTCTCCCGACCCTGCCACCCCCGGAGCCCGAGGGGCAGCGGGCATGAGCCTGAGCACCTGGACTCGGGGGGTCTGGCCTCCGAGACTCAGTACCTCATACTCCGCAGAGGCGGGATTTCCAGAGCGTGTGCCGGTCCAAGGGAAGGACCTCACGGGCGACATGCTGGCGCGTTTCGTGTCCAGTGGTCCTTTCGCCTTTGGGTGCTGGCCCCGCGTGGGGAGGGGCCCGTGGGTACCGCCCAGCCCCAGGGCCGGGTCCTCAGCCGCATGGGCTCCTGCTGGGAGAGCAAACCGACCCTGCCCGCCCTCCTTTCCCCTCGGCGCTGGAGGGGGCGTGTCCCCGGGCAGCTCAGCCCCTGCCCCGGGCTCATCTCCGGGTAGTGAGCTGGTTAGCATCAGGAGCAAAACATGCCTGCCTCCAGTGAAATGCAAGGAAGTTTGATTAAAACACCCTTCCTACCCCACCCTCCATAAAAACCAGTCAAGTCCGTCCCATCCCTCATCGCAGGAACTCCTTCCCTCTGTAAGGACAGGGGCTCCTTCTGCCAAGTCAGCAGTGACAGAAAGGGAATCTTCTCAGACGCCTTGAGATCCCCCGAAATTCCGATTCCAGCCGAGAAGGGCGACGCCTCCAAGGGCATCACCCAGGACATCAGGCCTTTCACGGCGATGTCCGCTGGGATCGACTGTCTCTGGATGATTAATGTGAGCTTCGTTCCGGGGCTGGTGGGCGGCAGAGCTTCCTCCGTTTGACCCTCACGGCGGCGGTGCCGGAGGCCGCCTCTTAGGCCTGCCCGGTGTCCTTGGGCAGCAGAGCTTCGGCCTCCGCAAGCCGGTCAGCCAGGGCAGGGCCTCTCAGACGTTTCCGGCGACTCCCAAGTGGCACAGGAAGCCCTGAGCCCTTTCTGTAGTGCCAGGCGGCTCAGATTTCATGTCACGCAGCCCATATCGTCAACACCACCATCCCCTGATTGTTTTGTTCTTACCACACTTGTTTTTCAACAGAGAATCCAGGCCAGAGCCTGAACAGACTATTTCAGGAAGTACCGAAACGAAGAAATGGGTCTGAAGGTATGTTGCAGGCAGGTGTTTTTCTTTGCAGTTAGTAACCTAGGAAGCAGCATGTCCTTAGCTGTGTATTTGGGTTAAAACTGTACAGTGTGATTCTGGCCTGGAACCTGATGGAAAAACAGAGCTAGTAAGTATAAAACAAAGCACGGGTTCAAGTACGCACAGCCCCTGCCTCCTGAGCCGCCCGCGCTCTACCGAGCGCAGGAGAGGGGCGGAGGGGCAGCTCCGCTGAGAATTAGCCCCCGAAGCACAAATCCCAGCCCCTTCAAATTCAAATTATGCCTTTCCCCATTTTCTCAGGAGCAGGTGCAAGAATAACATTTGTTGCTCTGAGAAAAATCAGGCGACTGAGTCAAATGAGATACTGCTGCTTCCTCGTTCCTTCCTGAGCTCTGGAACCCGTGGACGGTGCTGCCGAGCAGACAGGTTCCCAGTGGAACCGGCAAGCCGGCCCGCACTGCACTCCTCGGGGTCACATCTTTAATGGGCTTTCGGCCCGGTGGCTTGCTTGCTTTTAAATGGTTTAATGTGGCAGTTCGTATTTAGGAAGGTAGTGACCACTTAGAGCATGTGGACGGCTTCCGGGAAGGACCGGGGCCAGCCCCGGGCCGCACTTGCTCCAGTGCATCTGTACGGGTGTGGCTGCCCAGTAGAACGTCACCCTGTGACCACGAGACCGAGTCCCTGTCCTTTAGAAATGTCCGCGGGCTTCTCTCCTTGTTCGTAAATTTTAAAAAGACAGGATGTGATTAGAGACCCGAAATTTTTAACGTGAGCCCTCAGCCTCTTCCTCTTGTGCCTCCAAACGATGGCGAGCCAGCCTTAACCCTTTCCCCCACCCCCTACACACACACACACCCATTTTCCCTCCCAAGCCAAAGCTGTGGTTGGAGGTGCTTTTCTCTGACTCACGGAAAAGCATTGCCTTTTAATCCTTGGTCTTTTTTTTTTTTTTTGTACTGGGTTAAATGAGTTGCTCTCCCTGGCGCCAACCCCCGGGTGACCTCCCGCTTGGGTGATCTAAGAGCTTATCCTACTGGCCAAATGCTCTGACGCCAGGTTGAGTCCGCAGGAAGCCCTTCCTGCACGGGGCCAGGGTACCTGCGGTGAAGTTGCATGCACAGCAGGTACAGGTAACCCAGAGGCCACGCCTGCCTCCTTGTCATCACCGGCCTCAACTCAGGAGCTATTTATCTGAATGACATCTTTGTGCAGCGCTGACTTTTGTTCTGGGTGTGGGTTTGATGTCATTGGTGTGGCTTTTCCCCTGCAGGTAACATCACCACCCGGATCCGAGCCTCAGAGACCGGGTCCGACGAAGCCATCAAGTCCATCCTGGAACAGGCCAAAAGGGAGCTGCAAGTGCAGAAAACCGGTACGGAGTCCAGGTCTTTGACCACTCTCTTCCACGCTTGATTGAAAGAATTGTCATGAGCGTTCTGGTCAGCAGAAGTTAACTTGAAAAAGAAAACAAAACAAAAACCCACAATAGAATGCATCTTTTCAGGCATATAGGCGAGCGAGGTCTATGCACTATGTATTTCACTAATAGTTAGCATACTTTCTGTGTCGGTCCCTAGCATCGACTCAAGAATGTAGCCCTGGAGTTCCTGTCGTGGCGCAGTAGAAACAAATCCGACTAGGAACCATGAGGTTGTAGGTTCGATCCCTGGCCTCACTCAGTGGGTTAACGACCAGCGTTGCCGTGAGCTGTGGTGTAGGTTGCAGACGCGGCTCAGATCCTGGTTACTGTGGCTGTGGCATAGGCCGGCAGCTACAGCTCCAATTTGACCCTATCCTGGGAACTTCCATAGATATGCCACAAGTGCAGCCCTGAAAAGCAAAAAAAAAAAAAAAAAAGTGTAGCCCTGGCCTAGAATCACCATGACTTAAATTAGCTAGTCATTTATATCAGGTTCGCTTTTTTTAATGCAAGACAGGCTTTTGTTATTTGGGTATCTGCTTGACCGAAGACGGGTGAAAAATAAAATCTCAACAGCTGTTTGACGGGACGAATGCTGCCAGGGAGGAGCCGGCAGTGCTGAAGGGTGGCTGTCCACCTCTGCAGTCAGCCCGCCTGGGGATACGGCCCTCAGAGCTCCCCGCGAGCGGCCTGGTCTAAGTGGAGAAGGTCCCACGTGTCGGCTTCTCTCCAGCTGAGCTTGACCAAGAGGCGCCCACACTGTCCCCTCAGCTCCCACCTCCCACTAGAGAGGAAACCAAGCGCCCAGGTTTCCCTCCTGGGGTTCAGTGCAGGCACACACTCTGCCCTGTGCCCACGAAGCCCCTGCTCTAAGGAGTCCCCCTGGCCACCCGCCACCACCCGGTCACTCTCCCGGGTTCCTGGGCCTGCCCACTGGCCCCCCATTGTCCCTCCCTTCCCCCCTCTGCCTTGGTGGCCACACCGTGGTCACCCACCCAGAAGGGAGTCTGAGCTAGCAGAACCACCGAAACTCAGAATATTAGCACCTGAGAGTGTTAAGTTCAAAGTCATCAGGGAAAGAGAGTCCAGGACAGTGTGCGACTGGGCGTTTGCACATGTGCCCCTCCCCCCCGCCATCACACTTGGGATCGTAAATCCTTTCTGTCGCTGTGTTGGGGAGGCCATGGGGGGTCACAGAGCAGTAGCGTCAGCCTTTTGCCACCACTCAGACCGGACACATGAAGGTTTCGAGGTGCGGGGGGCGCATGTTGGGGAAAGAGAGCAAGGCTTTCCCAAATAATCTGCACGGGGGGCAGGTCAGATTAGAATGACGTGAGTGAACATGCTTGTTCCCGACCCAAGGGGCGAGCCTGCCACCGTCTCACCCCCGTGTGTGCTCCGCAGCAGAGCCGGCCCAGCCCTCCTCCACGGCCAGCGGCGGGAACTCGGACGACGCCATCCGCTCCATCCTGCAGCAGGCCCGCCGAGAGATGGAGGCCCAGCAGGCCGCCCTCGACCCCGCCTTAAAGCAAGCGCCGCTGTCCCAGACCGACATCATCCTGACCCCCAAGCTGATAGCCCCCTCGCCCATGTCGTCGGTGTCCAGCTACTCCCCGCTAGCCATCTCCCTGAAGAAGCCCCCCCCCTCGGCACCCGAGTCCAGTGCCCCCACTCCACCCAACCCCCCGGCCCTGAAGAAGGAGCCCCAGGACGCGCCCGGGCCGGACCTCCCGGGGGCGGCTGACCCCGCGCAGGGCGTCCTGAGACACGGGAAGAGCGAGCTGGGCCGAGGCGGCAGTGGCGGCGTGTGGAAGGACCACTGGTGGGGCGCTGTGCAGCCCGAGAGGAAGAGCAGCGCTCCGCCCGAGGACCCCAAGGCCGAGGAAGCCGGCGGCGGCGGCAGCGGGAAGGAGAAGGGCGGCGGGCAGGCGCGGGCCGAGCGCGGCCAGCTCCAGGGCCCCTCCTCGGCGGAGTACTGGAAGGACTGGCCCAGTGCCGAGTCGCCCTACTCCCAGAGCTCGGAGCTGAGCCTGACGGGAGCCAGCCGCAGCGAGACGCCCCAGAACAGCCCCCTGCCTTCCTCCCCAATCGTGCCCCTGTCCAAGCCCGCCAAGCCCTCGGTGCCCCCGTTGACCCCCGAGCAGTACGAGATTTACATGTACCAGGAGGTGGACACCATCGAGCTCACCCGGCAGGTGAAAGAGAAGCTGGCCAAGAACGGCATCTGCCAGAGGATCTTCGGGGAGAAGGTGAGGGGCTGCGACTCGGAGGCCCAGGTTCTCCGTCTCCTTTCCTTGCTCAGAACCGAGTAACCCTGTGGAAGGTGTGGCCATTAGCCACTTAATTAAGCCCAAGAGCATTATGGCTCGTCCGCTCCCAAACTTCCGGGGAGGCTGGCCGGCGAATGTTCTGTTCGCTGCATCCTAGTTGGGCGCCAGGTTCCGGGGCGGGGGTGGGGGCGCCGACCCCCTGCGATCCCTGAGACCTGTCGTCACTCTGGGAGTGGGGTATGGAGTCGCCGTTGGACAGATAAGGAAACGGGCTCGGGGGAGTTAACCGTGTGCCCCCAGCTGATTACTGAATTCAAGTCCTGTCCCCGCTGCCGAGTGGAGCCCACGGGCCCCTCTGTAGGCTTTTGGCCAAAAAGGATCTGATCACAGAGAGAGGTGGCCAGTGTGCAGAGAACCAGAAGGCACGCGACAGAAAGAGCAGTGTCAAGCATGATTGTACCTTTCTCAACATTCAGAAAGTACTCGGTAGAAGTTCCCATTGTGGCTCAGCAGGTTACACACCCGACTAGTATCCATGAGGGACGTGGGTTCGATCCCTGGCCTCTCTCAGTGGTTAAGGATCCGGCATTGCCCTGAGCTGTGGTGTAGGTCGCAGACACGGCTCGGATCTGATGTCACTGTGGCTGTGGCGTAGGCTGGCAGCTGCAGCTCGATTCGACCCTTAGCCTGGGAACTTCCATGTGCCACAGGTGCAACCCTAAAAAGGCAAAGAAAAAAAAAATAGTGGTGGCCGGGTATTGTCCAGCCAGAGGGGTGAAGCAACTTGCCCAGGGATGCACAGCTTGAGGTGGCATGGGCATAGCTGCACGGGGCCCGGGCTGTGCCCAGGACTGGCCCTGACGACCCCTGTTTCTACATCATCCATCCCTGGCTCATGAAAGTCCGTGTGAATGGATGAGCTCCCGGGCCCTTTCTGTTCTCGGCACTTCCTGGTCACCGAGATTCCGAATAATGGGGATTTGCCAAACCTGCAACAATGTAAGATAAACGTAATCCCCCAGGATCATTTTAGATGAAGTAATGAATTGCTGAGCTTGATGAGAAGCGCTCCCGTCCCCTAAAAGACCGCCTCTGCCAGGGGCACGAGGCTGGGTCAGCAGTGGCCTCCGAGGGGCCCACATGGGGCCTTCCCCGAGACCTCCTCCCCCCTTTCCAGGTCCTGCCTTCTGTCCAGGGTTTGCAACATACGTGCTACGCATCCTTGCAGTATGATTGTGAATTCTTTGTCCCGATTCCGCAAAAGGTGATGGGGTGAATAGAAATGAGGATGAGAATTTAAAGTCCCTTGAAATTTCTAGTTCAGTGTTGTAAAAATATCATTTGAGAACATTTAAATAGACATTTGTGCTCATGCCTTAAATTTAGCAGAGACTTAATAACATTGAACTTGTTTGGCCCATGAGTGCAGTTTATTCTGGAACTTGAGAACTTTTCAAAGAGTGATGGGATGCAGCCCCTAAATATCTCCAGGCTGCATCTGTGTCCTGTGGGGGGTGTTTGTGCCCATACATATGTATGGCCATATGTGAGCGTAAGAAAAGTCGGCTATGTACGTGCAACTTGTCCATCGTCTGCAGCGAGCCTCCCTCCCAGGCTGGCTCCTCTGTGGCCACCAGCTCACCTCTGGGCCCTTACCAACGGGTAGGGTGTCATCAAAGAGAGCAGACCTTTCTAAATGCCGGCCTGGCCCAGCGCCAGCAAAGGAGACTGGCTCCTGTGTCCCGCCGGCACCCATTGCCGCTGTTCTAAAGGGGTCCCCGCCCCCAGCACCTCGGCCTTTCCTGGCGCCACCAGGCAAAGAGCGAGATGGTCTCAGTGCTTCCTCCCCGGTTGTCCGGACGACAGCCCTGCGGGCTTGGCAGGATCGAGACCCCGGGCGAGGGCCCCTCCCCTCCTCTCCCTGGGAGTTGAAAGCTGGGCCTCCAGCTACGGCCCCCTGTGCCAGGGCGTCAGCCCACCAGCGAGCCTGAAAAGCTTACCCCCACCCCAGGCCGCCGCCAGCCGCCAGGCAGTGGCTCTGCGTCCCATGCCTTCCTGCCACGCAGTCGCGTGCGTGTCACTGATGCATTCCGCGCCCTCACCCCCAGTCCTGGGCGCTGAGGCCGTGCGTCTCCGGTTGCCTTCCCAGGTGCTGGGCCTGTCCCAGGGCAGTGTCAGCGACATGCTGTCCCGGCCGAAGCCGTGGAGCAAGCTGACCCAGAAAGGCCGCGAACCCTTCATCCGGATGCAGCTCTGGCTGAACGGCGAGCTGGGCCAGGGCGTCCTGCCTGTCCAAGGGCAGCAGCAAGGGCCAGGTAAGGGCAGCCCCGCCCTGGGGGCGCTGCAGGGAGGCCGCCAGCCCTGCCCTCGGCGGCCGCCCGAGAACCACCCTCTTCCTCCGCCACCTGTTGCCATGGGACTGACACGCTTTTTAGGAGAGAGAAGACTGTGACTAGCTAATTTTACAAGCAGCAGAAAATGAGTTACCAATTAAGAAAATGCTGTTTGTACATAAATATAGGTAAAAGTCAAGTAGCTAAATTAGGGAATCGGGAAAGGAAATCAGCCAGAGACGCAGCACGAAGGACACCGTGGGCGACAGCCCGGCTCCTTTGCTCCCTGTGCGGACCCCGCCTTTCTGTCCCTCCCTGTGAGGAGTGGGGACCCTCCCTCGGGCTTTGGGGCCCTCACGCTGTGCCGCCACTGCCCCGACCCCGCGGAGCTCCGGGTCTGAGGACGCGCTCACCCCCCGGATTCGCTCCCTCGTTTGACTGGGCCCCTCTCTCTCTCCCCCTTAGTCCTCCACCCGGTGACGTCACTACAGGACCCCCTGCAGCAGGGCTGCGTGAGCTCAGGTAACTGACTGTCTCTGTTGTTTTGTCAGCACTGTCCCCTGACTCTCATGTTTCCCTCTGGTCTGGAAGGGACAGACTTAAGGGACCCCTCGCTGGTTCTGGATACAGTGAGCCGAAAACCCGGTGTCCTCTTGGCAAACTGGGTGCGTCAAGGCCGTCGTTCCTAAAGGCGGGAGAGCGTGGGCAGCCCGGTGCGGGTCCCTCCGGCCCGGTCTTGCAGGGGGCTGCCAGGCTCATACCAGGGGCACAGGCCTGCCCTGCCTCCCAGCAGGGTCATGGGAGGGGACACCATCGCGAAGACCTCGGGAGCCGCCTCGGAGCCAGAGGGAAGTGGAGGCAGGCGGGGTCGAAGGCCAGGGTGTGCGGCTCAGAGGCCTGGGACTGAGGTTGGAGTCCGGCCTGGGGTGAGGGTAGCGGGGCGATGCTGGAGCGCGGCCCGCGTCTCCTGGGGCCGCTTCCTGTCAGCATCCGGAAGCCCCGCGATCTGGGGTTTGAGGTCGCGTCTCTGCCGTGTGGAGCCTTGGACGCCGCGGCCCGGGCTGGCCCACGTGCCCGCCTACCTGGGCTCCCACCGTGCCGGGCTTTTCCCGCCCAGCTTTCAGGATCTGCCGGCCCCATGACCTCTTCCTCTCTTTTCCTTTTTTTTATTTTCCTAAACATGTTGATTAGGCTCCATATCCCATCGATTCATCGAAAACACAAACAAGGCTAAGTGAGGCGCGTGGAGCCCGCTCGGCTGCTGGAAGTTTTAGAGGGAAAACACGTGTCGTGAAGGGAACAGCTGAGTGGCAGCAGCTGCTCCAGCTTCGAAACTCCGAACCCAGGCACAGATGCAGCCAGCGCGCTGGGCACGGCCAAGTTCCCAGTTGACATTTCCCCGTGTTCGAGGTGTTCTATCTTGAGGATAGAAAGCTGTATCTACCCCGAGGCATTGGTTGTCTTGGCTGGGTGTCTAAATGGTGTGCTTGTCCCCTCTTGAAGGATCAGGTGTACTTCCTGCTCCCTGCCTTTCTGCGTTGGCCAACTTAATTAGCAAGTACTGGCTCACGTTCAAAACACATTAGGGAAAAGAATGGACGCAGTTGTTTGTGCTCGAGCTTTGTGGACGTTTGCATGGAAACTTAGCCTTGCCGCTTGCTCTGAGGGAAAGTTGGCCTCCTCTTAGGCTCTGAGAGTATTTGCTGCCCCGTCAGAGTCAGGACCCAACTTGGCACGATGTGACTAACGGTCTTTAGATCAGAATCCCCTGTTCCTAAGTAAAACAGGAACCCTGCTGCCGTTCGAGGGCGGTTCTGACCCATGCCAAAACCGTCTCCGTGTCTGCGCAAATCCTTAAAGAACGCTTCCCACTTTTTATTGTGTAGCAAGGCACCGCTACCGTGCTGGAACCTTTGTCCAGCGGTCGCATTTCCAGCCTAGGAAAAACTCACAGGGCTCCTAAGAGGGATTAAATGCTATTTGTAAGGTATCGGGTTACTTTATAAAATTAAGTGATGTCAAACTTGGGGAGCCTACAGATGGGGGGGCGGCAGCGAGCCTCGGGACAAGAGCAAGTGGGCAGAGCTTTCCCTGGCTTCTGTGAGGAGGCGGCAGGCGGGCCTCTCCCTGCACTGTCTCAGCAGGGGGAGGGTGGGCTACAGATCGCTATCCCCCGAAACTCGCGTGTTGTGAGTCAGCCATAAGCGAGCCATCAGGAGAAATAATGCCTGTGGCGATTGTGGAGAAAAATAGGAAAACCTCTCTTATATTTTAGAAAATATGAATTTTTTTTTTTTTTTCTCTTTAGGGCAACATCCCAGGCTAGGGGTCGAATCGGAGCTGTAGCCGCCGGCCTACACCACAGCTCATGGCAACACCGGATCCTTAACCCGTTGAGCGCGGCCAGGGATCAAACCTGTATCCTCATGGATATCAGTCGGATTCGTTTCCACTGAGCCACGATGGGAACTCCTAGAAAATATAGATTTTTTTAAAATATCATGATGGTGGTAGCTAAGTGAAAAATGTTTCTCTGGATCAGGAAAAACTAGAAAGTGCCTGTCAAAATGAAAAGAGAGATGATCATATAGTGGCAAGATTGTGGGTGGTAGTTTTCCTTGTTTGAAATTTCTTTACTATCAGTGTTTTCCTTTCACGAGGGTGTCTAAAAATTAAAGTAGCTGTGCCTTTCAGTATGTGGAATTTAGACTTGAAAATTAGAGTTCTCTCATAATGAGGAGTGTCGGTAAATCACTGGGATGCATGACGTTAGGAGACTCCAGAATCTTCTTGGACAGCTTAAAAAAAAAAAATCCCTGTCTCTAAGGAAGCATTCAGCACTGCTCCCCCAGAGGCAGGGACGCACACCTCTGGCCTAGAATTTCTCCAGGATTCTGATTCCCTGCTCTCGCCGTGGCGACCAGGAGGCCCCCAGACCCGGAACGAGGCTCTGTCTTTGGTGCTGGTTCCAGGAGGCCTCTGCCGAGGGCAGCTCGGCCTGGTGGAGCCGGACGGCTGCAGGAAGGTAATTCTGCAGACCTGGGTTGGTCTGTTCCTGAGCATTGACGAGAAACACTCAGTGTCTGAGAATCCGGGCTACCGAACCAGCCTGGCGGTGGCTTTAGCCTCTCAGGTGCGGAAGGGCTATGGAAGACCTTAGGCTCTGGCCACAGCCTGGATCTGAGCGGAGGTGGCGGGCATCTCATGCCCGGCTCTCCTTAGTCACCATGGCGACGGGGTGCCCTGGGGGTGGAGGGCCTTGCTCATCTAGACAGCGAACCGCTGACACGGGCGTGTTTTCCTCACTGAGGGTTCCTGTCCGCCTCCTTCTGCCCAGCCCTGCTGCCCTCGCCGTCTCCGTTTTCCTTAACGGTTTGTATCTCGGACTTGCCGATCGGTCTTACGAGAAAGGAGAGACGTAGACTGAAGATTCTAGGGCGTCGTCACGTTTTGCTCCTGGAGGATATAACCGTTTCTAAATATTCCTTTGAGGGTCCGAGCATTGGCATGAATGGGCCTGGACACTGGGGAAAGTCAGTGCTGTTTTCGGCCAGTGACCCGTGCTTTATTTGGAAGCTGCTGAAGCCTTGATGAAGAGTAAGGAGAACAGAGGGTTCTGTGCCAATCATAGGAGTGACTTTAGAAAAAAAAAGAAAAAGCAAAAACGGTATTTAAAGGACAGGACCTCGGATCAGTTACGCGTTCCTCTGTTTGCTGGTAGTCCAGTGTCCTACCAACAGTTCTGTGTTGGCTTGGTTCAAAGTCCCCAGCGTCTTGCGCTGTCTTTGAGCTAACACGGCAAGCCTGTTTGAGGGTAGAAGTGCAGGGGTCCTTTGGGCCTGGTTCTCTGAGTCTCTCTGAGGTTTGTCTCCTGTCCCAGCTATTATCCATTCGCGGCCCTCTCATTGCTACTGTAGCAATGCCTGGGGGCGCCAAAGGCACGCTCTCAGAAGAAGGGAGGGCCACGTAAGCCTTGTTTTCTACGAGCGTGGCCTGCAGTCCTTGCTTATTGGTTAGAAGGGCTGTTGTTGGATTTTGTTGGTTTGGTTGCTTGGTTGGTTTTTGCCTTTGTTTTTGTTTTCTTGGCTGCACCTGTGGTATATGGAGGCTTCCAGGCCAGGGACTGAACCCAAGCCGCAGCTGGATCCTCAACCCGCAAAGCCACCAGGGAATTCCAACAGGGTTTTTTAAAAGGAAGAAAACCTTGAGATGGAATGAGGAGTGTGTGTGTGCGCCTGCCTATGGGTAGGTAGGTACATAGATATGATCTGAGATTGGATTTTTTTTTTCTTTTCATTCCTTAAGGCTAATTTCTTATTCATGGTTCCTGGTGTGATTAATCTGTTTGCCCCAAGGGAAGGAAGGAGAAGGAGGCGACAGTAAAAGGGGGAGAAGGAAAGGGGAAGGAGCAGGTTTTCCTGACGGGACTTAGTAATTACATCAGGCAGAGCGCCAAGAGGAGTGGCCCGGCGCCCACGCCCACCGGCTCCGCCTTGTGACTTTGTGCTGGGGGAGCATTTCGTTAGGGTCGCTAACGCGCTTGCACGCCAGCTGTGCTAAGGGCAAGGATGGCCCGGCCTCCTCAGAGTAATTATAAGGTACCCAGCTTTCCCCCAGCGTGTCGATCAGGACCTGCGGGTACCAAATCTCCGCCCGTGGAGAATTCCATGGCTCCATGTCGCTGTTCTCACTCAGCAGAGCGCCAGTTGCCTCTCGAGAAGACAACAGCTGTTAGTCCGTCTCTGACGTGGGTGGTCCCGTGTGTGACCCTCCCTGACACGGGGACCTCGGGGCGGCAGGCTCTACGTGGCCGGACGCAGCCCCTCCCTGCCCCCGTTAGGGACAGGCCAGCATTCCTTCGTAACATGCGTAATGGCTCCGCTTGGTACCCACAGAATGACCAGGAGAACGTGTTTACTGTTTTAGTGCTTTGAGCTCAGCCATAGGATCCTGATGCAGCTTCCTTGAATAAGCGGGCAGTTCCTCAATTCTAATGACTAAGTCAGGGCGGGGCATTGGGACTGCACGTTAATAGGAAAAGGAAAGGGCTTAGTTGTACCCCCAGAAAATTCCATGGCACCGTCTAAAGCAGGCAAAACTGTTCATTCATTGCCCCAGACTAGATCTGGTTTTTTTTTTTTCTTTATTCTTGTTTTCTTTTTTTCCCTCTCTCTTTCATGGAAGTAAATCATGAAAGTAACTGTTGGTGCTCTCTAAAAAGAATTATCCTTGGGAGCACCCTGGTGGCCTAGCAGGTTGAAGATCCGACGTTGTCACTGCTGTGTCTTGGGTTGCTGCTGTGGCGCAGGTTCCATCCCCTTGGCACAGCCCCCCAAAAAAGTTATTCTAACCCTTATTTATTTCGAATAGCCGAAAATATTCGTATATACATAACTGATTTATACATGGCCGTAGACCACAGAGCAGAAACAAAAGAGAACTCTGGTCGTGCCCTCCCTAGCGGGGGCCACTGCTCATCCTTTGTCCTGGGGCTTAGCTTCCTGCACCCACTCACTGACTGTGAACTTGGCCACAAGAGGAACTAAGTGCCCGTTCATTTCTCTTTCTTGATTGGACTCTGCGTGAGGGCATTTTACTATCATCCAGATAAAGGAATCTTCTGTTCTAAGATCGGAAAAGACAGGTTTCTGGAATCAGGCAGAACCTACTTCAGTGTCATCTGTCACCTGGTGTGTATGTGCTCAGGCGCACAACAGCACCCGAGCCTTAACCGCTGAGCGAGGCCAGGGACCAAACCCTCGTCCTCATGGATACTAGTCGGGTTCTTAACCTGCTGAGCCACAGTGGAAACTCCTCTTTTTTTAAAAATAAAACAAAAGTCCCTGATTCAGGCTTTTATTTTTTACAATGAAAGCATTTTATTCTTTTGAAATACTAGAGGCAAAGTGTATTACGGAAGAATTTTGGCCTTTATGTAGGTTACTGCTCTTGCTGCCTCGGGGCACGTAAAATAAGAAAAATAATGGACAGCAGGACAGAAGGCGGCTCCTTGCTCCTTTGGGGTGACCTGCGTGCATGGCGGCACCGGGCCCAGGATGCTCTGCCTGCTGCCTCTCACCCCAGAGCGCTCCTGCCCGTGGTGGGCGGCTCTCTCCTGAGAGAAGGGGCTTCCAGGGTGCAGAGAGGCGGGCTGGGGCTCCACAGACGGCCCCCACCCGGCCCACACCCTGCCGGAGGAGGAGGGTGCGCTTGTCACACGCTCCCTTGAGGTGTGACTTGTTGGCGTCACCTCCCTGTATCCGCCACATGCCTGCACTGCTTTTTCAGCTCTCCCAGCCACTGCGAGCGTTCGTGGGATTCCTGGTGCGGACCGCCCGCGTGAGCCGGCAGCAGCCTCCCTGCAGCATGCGCCCAGGAAGGCGGAGGAGCGCCCAGGCCAGGCCCTCTGGCTCCTGTGACGCGGGGGTGGGAGGGGCCGAGCCCAGCCTAGCCTGCCCTCGCCCAGAGCGCCCTGCACCTGCAGACCCCGCAGCGGCATCCCTGAGGCGGCGGCGAGACAGCCCACTCCTCGTTCTGTCTCAACACAGCAAATGGCATCATCCTCCCTGGGAAAGGCTGTCCCGGCGCAGATGAGCCCCCTAGGGTCTGTGTTCCTTGAGTGGGATTGGTCGGTCCAACACAGAAGGGAGAATCAGAGGTACCCAGAAGAAGAGGTTTATATGACTTCTTTTTAATTATGGTTGAGCTTTTTGTTGTTTTTTTTTTTTTGAGTAAGTAAAATGCATCATGGTTACAAAATGCAGGATTTAAAAGAGCTTACACCCTTTTTAAAAAATAAGTCACCCCCGCTCCCATCCCCAAACCCCTGGGGCCTGCGCTCCTATTCTTCTTCAGAGTCCGCATCACAGTGTTTGTTGCCCATGAAAGGGAGCACATGGAACCCAAGGTGTGCCTGGCCCCATCCCGCTGGCAGTAGACCGAGGAGATTCTCCTCCACTGGGAAATGAAGATCTGCCTGTTCTTTTCACTGCTCAAGGGAGGTCCTCTAGCTGGACATCCCATAGTTTATGTAACCAGTCCCTGGTGAGAGATGTTCAGATTGATTTTAACAGCAAAACCTAAGGAAAGATCCTGCAGTGACCGGCCTTGAGCACACCTGAGCAGCAGCAGGACGCGGGGGGCTCAGGGCAGACCGCAGAGGGCTTGTCTCCCCTCGGCCGCCAGCAGCTGTGTGGCCTTGGGCAAGTGACACAACCTCTCTGTGTCTCAGTCTCTTCTTTAAAACAAGAAAAATAAAGCACCTGTCTCCTAGACTATAGGGAGTTTGAAATGAGTTTGTGCATAGAAGCCTCCAGAGCAGTGCTGCCAGGCAGAGGAGGGGCTAGTTCAGAGTCTGCTTTTCCTACGTGTTGCTGCCTGTGCACACAGATAGCTATAGCATCATGCATGTGCACACGTAAAATGCCAGGCTCCTGGCTTTAAAACGGGAAAGATGTCATGGCTCAGCACTGATGAACCTAACTAGTATCCATGAGGATATGGACTCAGTCACTGGCCCCACTCAGTGGGTTAAGAATCTGGCATTGCTGTGAGCTGCGGTGTAGGTCGCTGATGAGGCTTGGATCCAGCGTGGCTGTGGCTGTGGCATTGGACCCCTACCCTCGGAACTTCGATATGCTGGGAGTATGGCCCTAAAAAGAGGTCCAGCATTCACTCCTTGTCAAGTAAGAGCACTGCTAGGTGGCAGTCGGCTCGGCGGGTCAGCTCTCCAGATTCCTGGCTTCCCTGAAATGCCATTCATCTTTGAAAGTCTCCCCTCCATCTGCCATTCCACCAAGTTGACCCAAAATCTTGAGCTTCAAGAGGAAAAACTGCAGGTCAGCATTCAGGCCATTTGGGGCACAGAACCAGGCCATCTTACCTAATGTGGGGGTGACTGCCGGCAAGGTTCACAGCACCCCCTGCCTTGTTCTGCTTCTCTGGGTTGCTTTCCAGGACCCTTGGTGTTGGCACGGCCGTGCCCCTTTTTGGAGAAGGCCCCCGCGGGCCCTGCTCACGTTCCCTTTCTCTCACTTTGGACTTTCTTCGGAGAACAGAATTTACAGTACACTGGGCATTCAGTGCAAGAGGCAAAAGTAGGTCACAGGAGCAAACGAGGACTTCAGCTTTCAGTGGTTTGGTTCCAGGGAAGGATGTGGGAGCTTTAAATGCTTAAAAATCCTCAGGTACTTTTTTAAAGGTGGTAAGAAAACAATGAAGAAACTCACACGTTTACATCTTTGGTGTGCCAAGTGCAGTGCTCATACCTTTAAGCCCTAATCGGTAAGCGGAAGGATGCTCAGAGATGAGGGGCAGTTTGCCCCTAGCCAGGGAGGTGGCGGAAGGAGCACACGTGGTCCTGAGACTGAGGTCCTGCTGCCGCGGAGGTGCCCTGAGGACTCGGTCCCCTGCGATGGGGGAAGGGTTGGTCCCCGGAGCTATACCCAGAGAAGTCAAGACCGCGTTTCAAAACGGAACAAAACTGAGCTCGAATTATAAACGGACAAATACTTTAAAATCAGGTCCAAGCTGAACAACCAAGAGAACAATCAGACTTAGTACCAGGAGGCACCCCCTTGTGTTTCAGCCTGGGAGCTGGACAGAAGGGAGGGAAGCCCAGCAGCAGATCAGCAGCATAGTCAGACCCAAGTTTATGAACAGAAAGTGTGTGACCCAGCTGGCCCATGATTCAGGTCCACGCTGCTGTGAAACCCCTGCCAGGCCAGTCTAAGGAAAATACACACCGTGGCCCAGGGTACTTTCCCTTGCTAAAGGACAGCCCCACCCTTCAGCGGCCATGCCCTGTCCCTGCCGGTGGCCCTCAGCCAGCCCAGGACCCAGCCCCCCATCATGCTCAGGAGTGAGAAAAGGGGGTCCCCGAGAGATGGAAGCGAAGCCAGGCAGCTTCCGTCATCACCTTCATCTTGATTCTTTTTCTTCCCTTTGGAACTGGAATCCTAAATATAGCCTGAGTCTGAATTGGCAGATGTTGGGTTTGTCCTTTACAAGAGGGCCAAAATTAGTCTTGTCATTTGGCACCTAAATAAAGCAGCCAAACTGCCTTTGTACCAACTTTGCAACGAGGAGGGATTGAAGTTGCAGCGTCTCGCATGGTAAGGGAACTTTCTCAGCACCTCTGAAGCCAAAGGGCCATGACCCTCTCGTCCCTGAGCTACGGTCAGTTGTGTTCACGTGGTATAAATACCTTAAGAAATTGGAAGAGGAGGATCCTTACTCCACAGAAATCTCACTTGGAGAGACCGGCAGTGGTGACTCTGATTTGGGGGGGAAAGAGCAATCTGGCCGGTGTGCCTGGAGCCGGGGTAGCAGAGGGGCTCCCCGGGGGCAGCAGAAAGATGTTATAATCAATTACCACATGATAACACTGATGTATGATAATTACTGAGTGTTTCTCCTGAGATAGTGCAGCATTTGGCTGGGATGCAGTTCTTTCATGGTCCACTGCCTGATTAATATGCAAATAATAGGCTGATTGCATGATGAATGCAGAAAATGAGTTCGCTGATAACGTGAGCACTGAAGCGGGAAGATGATAAATTACTTTTACTGACTGTCGTACATTAAGTACCCTTTCTCAACAATTTCATCACAAATTAAGTAAAGCAGTACGGAGAGATTAGGAGGATGTGTAAAATAATGTACCCTAATCGCTTTTCTAATGCCATCACATGCAAGGAAAATGTCACTCGGTTCTGCTCAGCACGGCCCAGGACCCACGTAGGGCCAGATCAGCGCGCTCACCTGCCCGTCGCTGGGAAGGAAGGCAAATAGCGGCCCACCAGCCCAGCGTGCGACGCCATGGCTCCCATCCGCCGCAGACTCTCCGAAGAGCATCCCGTCCCAGTCCAGACATCCTCACCCACACTCCAGGCCGCCTGGTGTTGAGGGGACAGGCTGTTCTTGGGGCAAACAAGCGCCAGGGCCTGGGCGCAGAGAAGCACTTCAGAGCCCACCGTCCGCTGGGTGCCTGGAGGGGAAGGGAAGTTTCTGAGCGTCAGGCCTCAAAGGCTCGGAAAGAAAACAATATTCAAAGCCACGCCTCAGCTGCTCCGACTCTTAGCAATCTGGGGGAGTTCATTCCACCATCAGGATGGCGACCTGCGCTGCCCGCGTGCCCCCGCCAGTGAAAGGAGGGCAGGTTCGCCCAAAGCCTGAAAGGAACCCTGGAGAAAGAGAGGAAACGTGGGCACGCGCGCACGCACACACAGGGTGATTAATCTTTGATTACAGCAGAGCAATTTAACGAGAGGGTTTGTTTTTTCCCATCTCCGTAATATATATTTAGACTGTTTGTATGACATACATTTTCTCTTAATGCACAGGGACGCATTGATAAGTGTTCATACACACAGCTGGTTTGGTAATAAGGTTATTGAAGGTAATTTGAAAGCATTATTTCTAAATCAGTATGGATCTGTAGAAAAGCCGGGAGTGGGGCGAGCGCTGTGCTCCCGAAGTGGGGCCTGCTGCGTCACCCAGTGGTTTCTGCAGCCTCGCCAGGCTGGGAGCTCCCCGCCAAAGTCGAATTGTCACTGAAGGAGTGCTTTGAATTTTGAATATTCCCAAACTCTGCTTTTGACGGGCATATAGAAGATACACAAGAAAAATAACGGAAGCCCGAGTGCCCTGCAGTGTCCACCCTGGGCTCAGGCCCACATCCCAGGGGCAGCTTCTCGGTCAGCTCAGAATTGCTAAGATCCTTTCTCGGAGCCTTCGCCCCCGCTGTGCTTTCCCAGTTTGGGGAGGAAAGTAGAGGGGGAGAGACCATCCCAAGAGTGAGGAGAGCGCCGGCTGGCACAAGGTGGTGCCCAGTGGGATGAGCTCTGCGCGTGCCGCGCCCCAGGCCAAGGCCACCCTCCAAGGCCAGGACGGCACTTCTGCCTCCTCCCCCGTGTGCCGACCTCTCGCCAGACCCGTATTCGGCGTCCCCTCCAGGGAAACACAACCAAGACTGAGCTCAGCCTTTTCTCCCCAGGACTGCCCGCCACCCCCGCCTTCCTCCTGAAAGCCCCGCCAGCCCCATCACCCTGCACCACTGCCCCCCACCCCAGCACACGCACACACAGAGTTTCTGTTTCCTAAACATCTGTGGGTTTTTTCTTTCAGTTCCTGCAGCCTCCACCCTGGCCCAGATCTCAGATCACCTCTTAATCTCCAGTACCACTGCCAGGACCAACTCTCCAGACTGTACATCCTCCCTGGGTTAAACTCCTACCTTCTGGGAGTTCCCGTTGTGGTTCAGCAGATTACAAACCCAGCTGGGATCCATGAGGATTTGAGTTCAATCCTTGGCCTCGCTCAGTGGGTTAGGATCTGGCGCTACTGTGAGCTGTGGTGTAGGTCACCGACGCTGCTCGAATCCCGCGTTGCCAGGGCTGTGGTGTGGGCAGGCAGTTGCAGCTCCAGTTTGACCCCTAGCCTGGGAACCTCCAAATGCCACAAGTGTGGCCCTAAAAGCTTAAAAAAAAAAAAAAAAGGGCCCTCTTAGCGTGTGACCCGGCCCCTCCTCTCTGTCTCTTTCTCATTCCCTCCTCCCCAGCCTCAGTTAAGTGTCACAGTGCTGTGAGCTGCCACCACCCCGTACGTCCCCACGCTAGTCTCCATCACAGGGCCTTTGTGACAGCGACTTGCTTACTGGTGTCTGCCTGCCTCGTCACTCTGTCCCCACCTCCTAGCACCTGCCTGGCTCGTAGAGGGTTCCGTCACTGAATGAAAAGCACAGGCCCTTTCTTCAAGTGGCTTAGAAGTCAAGCTTGGGGATGTGTAAGCTATAAACGACGTGAGTTAAATAGAAACCTTGCTTTTATTTAACAGGTTTTTTGTTGTTGTTGTTGTTAATAATCTATGTTAGCTGTCAAGTCATTGTGAGTTCCTTAGGCAGACTTTTGAAAAATGTTCACACCAGGATTTCCCATTGTGGCTCAGTGGTAATGAGCCCAACTAGCATCCATGAGGACGGGAGTTTGAGCCCTGGCCTCGCTCAGTGGGTTAAGAATCAGGCGTTGCCGTGAGCTGTGGTATAGGTCACAGACGCGGCTCGGATCTGGCATTGCTGTGGCTGTGGTGTAGGCCGGCAGCTGCAGGTCCGATTCAACCCCTAGCCTGGGAACGTCCATATGCCGTGGGTGCGGCCCTAAAAAGCCAAAAAAAAAAAAAAGTTCACACGTGTATACCAGTACCTACTGTCTCATTTTTACTCTTGAGCCAAGTGCTTCGGTAGGCCTGCTGAGGTCGTCAGGGATTGAAGGCAGTGCCCAGGCTGGTGAGGACCAAAGAGTATTGGCAGCCCGGGGCCAGCGAGGAAGGAGGGCAGGACCTGACTCTTGGGAGGGGTGTGTGCTGACGCTTGATGCCACCCCTTTGGGAGTGGGCTTTCCCCGGGGGGCAGGGGAAGACCCACCGGGGCTCTTGGAGCTGGGGCCTGGGGCAGTGAGCCCCCCTTCGTCCCCCACTGGCGTCAGGTGCAGCCCTTGGAGAGAAGGCTGCGAGTAGTGGGGCTGCGTCAGGTGCTCAGATGTGCCTTGGTATGTTGTTGGGTTACTTCTGTTCCTTTCTCGGTAAAAAGCATGCAGAGACGTGGTGGCGGGTGCGGACAGCTCCTGCATGTCTCTCTGACGTCTATGACAGTGTCCACGTCTTTCATTTCAAAGCCCTGCTCATCAGCCACAAGACCACTCGTACTCGAAGGTGAGGAAGTGCCACGTTCTCATGCTGGCCATGTCTAAGAGAGAGACGTGGCTGAAGAAACAGGTGGCGGTCCTCACGGGGCCGGGAGTGTCTGCTCACGGGGGCTCAGAGCCATCAATGCCGCCACCTCTGGGAAAGGTCTGGTGCTTGGGGTGTCAGAGGCGTTCCCCACGTTACCATGTGGCTCTAAGACACAGGAAGGCGAATCAAGCTGCTCTTCACCTTTGCCACAGAGAAGCTTGCTATTTCTTTTTTGTTTGGAGTTTTTTTGGTCGGTTTGGGGTTTTTTTTCCCCTTTTTGGATTTTTTGGGGGGGTCTTTTTGTATTTTTTGTTGAGCTCATCATTTCCAAAGAGGCCTGTCGGCTATGAACCCCCAGGTGGGGGTCCCTCTGAGAGGAAACGCCTGTGTCCCCTCGTTTCGGCTCAGGTTCGGTGTCCACATCACGATCTCCGCCTCTGCGCTCGGCTGGGAAGCATTCTGGGCTGGGGGCACCCTTCTGGACCTGCCATCACTGCCAGCCGGGGAGGCCCTCCAGCCGGGCAGGGTCCTTCCAGGCCACCGGGGCTCCTGCTGGGCAGAGGGCGCCAGCACCAGGCACTCCAGAGCCTTCTGCACGTCCTTGCCCCACACTGGGGCTCCACCTGCACCCTCTGCCTGCCCAGCACCCCCTCCCCTGCTCTTTGACTTCCTCCCTCCCTGGTGCCCGTCCCCACACGCCAGGCCATGACCTGCTGCTCCCCCCGCCCCTCCTCCTCGCTCTCCCCTCCACGCTGGTCTGTCTTTACAGTCACTGGGAATTTCCTGGCTCGGCGCGCGCTCCAGGCCCAAACTATGGACATAATGAAAAGTGGTGCATCAGACCAGCCGCCAGTTAAATAATGTTTGGGTTCTTGTCATAATGTCACAGAGTACCCTGTCATTTTGTTTCAGCAACTTGTCCTTCTGAATGCACAGTTCGCCTTATGGCATGCCAGCAGTAAAAATGTCACTTACAATAATTACTTTTTGGTGAAAATGCTTGCTGACTTCCTACCTTCAAGCTGTTTTTTACACAGTAGGGAGATAATAAGAAATGACTTTATCCTGACTGCTCAAATGAACACTAAATGGAATTGGGGTTATTACTGCTGCAGATAGAGGGCTGGGTACGGAAATTTAAACAGTGGATCGGGTAAACTGCAGGGAGATTTGTCTCTGAAAATTATGGCGGGTGTGCATTTTCAATTGGCTTCTATTGAAAACTTAAAGCAGCTGTTGTTTGCCTGCTGTTTTCGGCATTTAATATTTTTCATAATCCTTTTATAGTTCCTGAAAGCTTTGTGTGTTGCAGAGGGGCCTGAGTCACTGTGCCTGCTTTCTGTATCTTACTCTCCGGCCGCTCTCCCTCAAGATTTAAAGCCTTCTCCCCAAAATTAACCCACACCGATCACTTTCTAAGTGTAACACCTTACTATCGCTATCAAAATCGGATGCACGGACTGTGTCGGTCGCTGGGCTTTCATGCAAATTACCCGTTTTCAGTTGTTGCTGTCCTGCAGGCTGCAGACTCCTCGAAAGCAAAGTTTGTGTTTAGTTTCCTTTATTCCTGATGCCAAGCAGAGTGCAGGACATGCCTTTGAATGAATGAATGAATGAATGAATGAATGAATGAATGAAGGCAGGCAGGCTGTTGTGATTGGCTGGTGGAGGATGGGCAGAAGCACAGAGGCTTTCCACTCCCGAGCCTTTCAGATCTTTGCTCCATCCGTGTGACCTGGGCCAAGGCATGTGGCCTGGCAGAGCCCGGGTTCCCTCGCCGGAGCGCAGGCTTTCTGTTTCCACCCAGGACCGTTGTGAGACTTGAATGAACCAGCCTGTAGATGCCCGTAGCCCACGGCCGTGTTCAGAGCAGCTTCTGAGTGCGTTTCAGTTCCCTCCCCGCCACTGGGAGGTTGACTTTGGGGCCCTCACCCTCGTGTTTTTGAGGTTCACACACATTGATACACGGAGTGTAGAGAATCCATAACCTGGAAGGCGGGCCCAGTCGCTCTGCCACTAATGGTCCCACAAGAGCCCGTCCACGTGGCTAATAGAGTCCGGGACACCTGACTCGTTCCTTGCTCCGTGGCTCTGGGCACGATGTTGTGTCTCCACCACATGAGGCAGGTGGAGGTGCCCCCCATCAGGCACGTCGGGCCATGTGGATTCCGGGGTTCACTCCAGGAGCCTCAGCACAGGGCCAGGCGCACCGCGAGGGCCTGGGACGTGTTTGCTTGAGCAGCAGCTGCTCTTCCAAGTGGCGATGGAATCGGGTGTCTTGATTGTCATCTTTCCCCGCACCCCAAGGTGCTCCTGTTGCACTGCACCCCCTCTCAGAGGAGCACCCACACACCCTGGAGCCCAGGCCACAGCATGGGGCACGCCTATTTCCGCCCTCTTCCTCGGCCCTCTCCTACGTGGCCCCTTGTCCTGTTGACATGACCGCCTAAATCTCTCCTGAGCCCCCTGCTTCTCCCGCCCCACTGCCTGCCCTCGTCAGCCGCCACCCACTCTCGCCGGTGACGCTTCGGCCTCTGCAGGCCCGACCGCCCCCCGTGCTGTCGGCAGGCTCATTCTCTGCACTGAAGCAACAGTGAACCTGTTTACTTTCTTACTCTGTGATGTTAGGTCATAATATTTCAAACACTGAATTACAGAACAACCCAAAGAATGCCCATGCAGAAGTTTCTGGGCCAGAGATCAAACCCTAGCTACTGCAGCGACAACCAGGCGTGTCCTTAACTCCACCAGGGAACTCCCTCAATCTTCTGGTTTTCAAAGAAAGAAAACATTAGCCTCTCTCCCTAATCCCATTCCTCCAAGAAACCAGCTACTCTGTATCCTGAGTTTTGCTTCTTATCAGTCCTGCTTGTGACTTCATACCCTCGCTGCGTGTCTGACAGCCGCACACAGCGTGCCGTGGTGCAGGCTCTCCGCCGTCGGCCACGTTCTGCCTCGCTTCGTGGGCTCACCGTTGTGCTCTCGGTGCTGGGACACGCGGCCCAGTCCCGACCTGCTCGCTGCTGTTTATAGCACGTGGCGTATCGTGTGAAGGTGCCCTGGCTCCTAGCTGCACAAAAATCAGAACAGACACGTTAGCTGATTCGAAGGCCCTGCACAACCCAGCCCCCCGGGCACCTCTCTGCCTCCTGTTCTTGTTACACTCAATTTTACTGATGCCTCAGCGCCCCCCTCCCCGCCCGCCCAGGTGTCTGGAATATTCTACCTCCCTTCCTTGTCACTGCTGCCCCTCCCCTTCCCACCAGCCGGCTAGTTCCCACTCACACCTGAAGCCCTGCTGAGATGTCCCTCTCTGAGGAGCTCTCTGGGCCCCAGGCCACATCAGTGTCCCCAGCCCCCTGCTGGGTGCTCCGAGCTCCCCATCCGTCTCCCATCAGGACATTCAGGTCCTTTAGGTGCATCTGTTTAGCAGCCATCTTCCCCACTAGGTGTGAGTTCCGGGCAGTTCCGGCCACCTACAGCCTGATCCCTGCCGTCTCCCCACCGGCCCGGTCAACACACTCAGGGAGGGAGTGAAAGAATAAGGAAATAATGCATCTTCCTGCGTCCTTTCTGCTGGCGCTTTTGTCCTAAGTAGGTTGACGCTGAAGCATAATTCACATACAGTAAAATTCCCTCTCCACTCGTAGAAACACCCTTCGCGTTTTGGCACCCGGGGTGTAGACAGTCCATCCTCCCCCCAGATTCCCTCGGGCCCTTTTGTTGTCAACTCGTGCCCTTCACCCCTCACCACACCGATCTGTTTTGTCCCTCGAGTTTTACCTGTATCTGAATGTCATCTACGTGGTATCACGTAAGATGCAGCCGTTGAGTCAGCGGCATCTCAGTCCGACGCCAGGAACTGCGGAGAAACGGTAATAAATCAAGGAGAGATTTACCTTCCACGTGGGGACCTTTACGTAGGCAAACATGTTCCAATACGAGCTAACAATTGCTCTCTTTTTTTAAACATCAAATTCGGACTAACTTAGCCCTGACCACGTGGCAGCTTCGTTCCCAGGACAGCCCGGCTGCGTTTTTCAGAGGAGGAGACCAAGCTGTTCTGGGAAGCTGAGAATCATGTTCAAGTTTGCACAGCGGCCGGTGGAGGAGCCCCCTCCCCAGGGTCAGAGCCTTGGTGCCGAGCCCAGGGCGCCTTCTTTTTTTCTTGTTTCGATAATTTTTAGTTACACAGAAGAGCACAAAGCCTTGTTCTTTCAAAAAGTATTGTTGTAATCAGAGGGCTCCCTCTGCTAAATTTTGGAAAAGAAAAGTAGTATTTCTAATCCTCTGTTGGCTGTGTGTCTTGCTGTGTCTGACGGTATTTCTCGTGAGTCACACAGGCACCTGTCCTGGCACCGAGGGCGCCCTCGCCAGGGGGCAGCTGGATCTGGTTGCCGGGTCTGGTGTGTGGTGCTTAGTGAGCAGAGCTTTCTAGACACATGAATGACTTTGCAGCGTGATGTTCTGAGCCTGCGGATTTGTGCTGCGTCCAGTGGGTCCATTTCCTGTTGCGTCTGTCTGGTCTTTCCAAAATAATGGGCCCAGTTCTACTCCCTGACCCGAGACCATGGTGGCATCTGTGTGCATGTGTCTGTCACTTGACAGTTGTCACCCAACCGGTACAGTTTAGACAGACTCAGAACGGAAGCAGACGTTTCAAGGCCCAGTGGGTTTTTGCTTTTTTTTTTTCCCATTTTATGGCCACACCTGCAACATATGGAATTTCCTGGACTAGGGGTTGAACTGGAGCTGCATCTGCGGTCTGCACCACAGCCACGGCAACACTGGATCTAAGCTGCACCTGCAACTTATGCCCCAGCTTGAGGCAACGCCAAATTGTCAACCCACTGAGCAAGGCCAGGGATCAAACCCGACTGACCCTCATGGTAGTCGGGTTTGTTACCGTTGAGCTGCAGCGGGAACTCCCCCAGTGGGGTTTTGATCTTGGGGGACTTTGCCTTTGTTTGCAGTCCCAGTCGGGAGCACAGAGGGACACTGGTACTGTGGGGCGAGCACCTCTGGTCGGTTCTCTCGGGGGTTTTCCTGGCAGAAATGCATGCGAGTGTGTCACTGAGAACGCTGCGGGAGGAAGGAGACATGGCTCCACTCAAGCGGGGACCCGCCCACGCCGGCGCCCAGAACAAGATCGGCCGGCGTTTGGGCATGTTCTCCAGGCAGCCATGAGGCTGACATTGCGGTGGGTTAAAGGACACAAACCTGGGAAGGAATCTGTTTATCATGTGGGGAATTCATGCCATCCTTGACAGCATCCAGTGAGCAAGATGGATGATCTGCCAAATTGGTCCCTCGCATGGGTGAATCAGGGCAAATTTACAGTACAATTCCTTTGCTGCTTCAGATACAAAAATAACATTTGCCGGCTTTTATATCCAGTTGTATGATGACCTGGAGGTGAGCAGAGCGAAGAAATCCGATTTGTAGGACTCAGCTTGCCTTAAAGATTTATATGGACCGTTGCCGCCGTTTGCGTCTCTCTCTTTTACATCTTTTGCAAACCAGTGGGGGGTTTTTTTTTGTTGCTGTTGCCTATGTGTAACCTGATTTTCCAGGTTGAGGACACAGCTTTCTGTGACGGTGGAACTCTGTACTGGTTTAGGACAATAGATGAGTTTATCGGTTGAACTGCAGTTGTTTGCCTTGGGATTTTATCTTTCAGGGTATTTAGACAAAATAGCCCTTGGATTTGGAATGCGTTTTCCATCCCGTTGAGCTGAGAATAGGTTGTTATCCTGGATAGAGTATGTCCAGCGAGGCCCCCCCAGTTCTATGGTCCCTTGAAAAATTGAGGTGTTACTTAGGGTTACACTTTGCTTAGTCAGGTCGCGAGGGTTTGAGGTGCAGTTATCCACGCGTGGCCCGGCCTCCTGAATCAGCAGCGCTCGGGGGCCATAGAGCCCGCGAGAGCCTGCCGGACCTGACCCCTCACACGTGCGCTGCGGGGCCTCGCCATGCGCCGTGCCCGGCAGGAGAGGGGGTTAAGTTGGCACCCAGACACTGAGCCAAAGGCAGGTTTTGCCCCACATTCTGTCTATATTTGGAAATTCGGAAATGGCAGAAGCCTTTATTCCCGGCGGCCCCAAACTAGCATGGATGTCAGGTTTTACGGGCGGTGCTAACAGAGAGCCAGAAGGGGCCACTCCCCAGCAGAGCAGGTGGCGCTCCCCACGGGTACCTGCCGCAAGACAGGCCCTTCTTAAGAAAGGACAGCCTGGAGACCCGACTGCCCACGCTGGCCCCGTCTCTTCCGGCGTTGCTGACGGACAGAGAGCTGGCCTTTCAGAAGCACGTCCTGGGGTCTGACGGCGAGCACGGCGGGCGCTCCTCCTCTGTTGGTTCCCCCCAGGCCGGGTGCCGTGGAGCCCCCGGGATCAGAGCGAGGCCCCACTGGGGTCCCAGCTCGGGTCCCAACTCAGCACTAGGCCCCTGGGCGCCCACAGCCGAGGCCTCGCGTCTCATCTTCAGGGGTCCTCTCTGCTGTGGCGACCACACATCGCAGGCAGCCGTCATTTAAAATAGTATGTCCGTTCACTTTGTGCTGGAAATCATGGACGAAATAAATATGCAAACTAAAATCTAGCCAGTGCCTTCTGAATTATATAATCATGGGGTTCTATTGGATGACATGGTGACAGTGATAGCTCATGATTAATAGGACTTTTTTTTTTAACAGAATGCTATTATTGAGCCTTCAGAAATGTTCTGTTTAAACCCCTAGTTTGTTTCTGTTTCTGTTTCTGTTATTTTTTTATTTTTTAATATAGAAAATGAAAGGTTAATTCCCAAACAGCTGTGGAACGGTTCACTTTGCTCCCTAGACTGCCGTGCTGTCTCCTTCTTATAGAGGCCTTTAACTGGCAATTCCTGAACGAGGAAAGCAGACGTGTCCGTGGTGAAAGTCAGCCCTTCTCAGCCTCGGTTTTTCCGTGTGCTTTAATTTCAGAAAGCACTCCAAAGACCTCTGCCAGCTGCAGCCCTGCCCCTGAATCCCCGATGAGCTCTAGCGAATCGGTGAAGAGTTTGACTGAACTGGTCCAGCAGCCCTGCCCCACCATTGACACAAGTAAGGACGGCAAACCGCCGGAGCCCAGCGACCCGCCTGCTTCAGACTCTCAGCCCGCCACCCCGCTGCCCCTCTCCGGGCACTCAGCCCTCAGCATCCAAGAGCTGGTAGCCATGTCCCCAGAGCTGGACACCTACGGCATCACCAAGAGGGTCAAGGAGGTGCTGACCGACAACAACCTAGGTAGGTGCCCCCGCCAGCTGCCAAGTCCAGAGGTGGCAGGTCATTTCCTGTTGGGAGTTCTCAGGAGGAGCCGGTGGGGGGCCTCAGGCTGAGCAGGCCAGAGGGCGTAGGCGTTTCCAGACTACCCGTAAGAACCTAACACGGGAGTTCCCGTCATTTTGGGCTCAGCGGAAATGAGTCTGGCCGGCAACTGTGAGGACCCAGGTTCGATCCCTGGCCTTGTTCAGTGGGTTAAGGAGCCGGCATTGCCATAAGCTGTGGTGTAGATCACAGATGCAGCTCGGATCCTGAGTTACTGTGGCTGTGGTGTAGGCTGGCAGCTACAGCTCCGATTCGACCCCCTAGCTCGGGAACCTCCATATGCCACGGGTGCAGCCCTAAAAAGACAAAAAAAAAGGAACCTAAAACATTCCACAGCAGGGAACACTAAGTGCTCATGAGGGTGTCGGAGTTCAGAAGTCATCCCGGCCCGCTCTCACCCCGCACCCTCACCAGGACCTTTTGGAAGACAAGGTGCGTGCACGCCGACCACCCTGATTGGGGCGTGCCCGGCGGGAGGGGCTCCAAATCCTAGGGGGTGTGGGGTGCACAGAGCTGGGCAGGACCAGCATGAGCCCAGCGGTATCTGGACAGCGTCATGGAAGAGCCTGACAGGCGGGGTTCATATTTGCTGTGAGGACGGGTCAGTGATCTGAGGGACTTCCAGAAAAGGCGCCATAGCAGCGCCACCCTGGACGTGGAGATGAACCTTCGCAGTTGCTCCAGCGGGTCTGGGCTTCTCCAGCCCGGGATCTCTGAGTGGCAGAGACAAAGGGGCTAAGACCCAAGCATCCACCTAACCTTCGACCTGGGATCTTGGGGTGTTCACGGGTCAGCCTCTGAAAGTCACACACAGAATGACTTTAAAGGGTGAGGGGCGGTGGCTTTCTTCAGGCCCTCAATGTGTCTGGGACCCCAGAACGGTTGAGAACCACTGCTGTGAAACCTCTAAAAGTAACACAGATCATTTCCCAAAAGTAATCACTTGTTAGCCCCGCCACCCCGCCTGGCCCCGTACAGCTGCGCGGGCTACGTGAGCAGTCACTGGCTGTTCGTATTTGAGCGCTTTTCTGGACATAACCAGCTCCTTGGAGTGAAATGTGCTTCACTTGCCAGATTAGACTTAGGTGAAATTTATTTAAAACCAAACTGGTAAGGACCTAGGATGTTTAAAGTCTTGACTAAAAGTTTGAAAAGCAGACTAGCCACAGGTTTACAAAATCAGCAAACATATTCTCAGTTTAAATGACCAATACCAAACAAATGTAATTTCTCAAATCCGAAGGCTTCCACGCTGTAAGCTTTGACCCGGAGTCCCGCATTCCACGAGGCAGTGCTCTCTCTTTGAGCTACGCCATGAGTGCGGGCGGAGTTGTTTCTGGATCACAGACAGAGGCCGTGAGCCTCAGCGGGAACAAGCCGCTCATCCACGGTCACCGGGCCACCGAGGCACAGAGCCGGTGTCGTGCTCTGTTGGCCTGAGGGGACCAACCCCTGGCTGCGAGATCCCAGGCTCCATTCCCACGAAGTCCTGTTGGTTGACGGTCTCCCCATCAGGCCCGTCGGGTTCTGCCGGCTTCTCCTTTATGCGGTGGCCCCTCATCACCTGCAGCTGACTGAGAAGCGAGTTGCTGTTTCAGACCTGGCCCCACTGTGCCCTTCAGAGCGAAGTACCCACTGATCGGCCTGCGGGGCAGGCTGCCCACCGCAGCCTTGGAGCAAGGGGTTTGGTCCGCCTTGAGCTCCAGTCGGCAGAGGCTGCCCGGACTGCGGGGACAGCCTTTTAGAATGGGAGATGGCCTGCTTTTCAGGAGAGCAGGGCTGAGGAGGAGCTCTTTCTCCTTCTCTCCCCTGCTGTGGGCTCGGGTCAGGCGGTCTGTTTTCTCAGCAAGACCGGATGACCTTGCTGATGGTGAAAGGAGCCGGTGCAGTGGGCCCCGTGCTTTGAGGCTGTAAGAAAGCCATCTCCCCACGAGCTACTTAACCCCCTGAGCTCAGGTTTGGCATTAAGCCATTCTGACAAATGCTGCAGGTGTCATCCAGGCCTGAGTTCATCCGAAGCCCAGAGGCTTCTCTGAGATAAACGTGGTGTATAAACGAATGCAGGAGGAATACTGACCCCGTCACCAACGGAGTTGGTTCCCAGTCTGTCTGAGGAGGTGCTTCTCCAAAGCACTTGCTCCAAGCCAGGACCAGCAGGTCAGACTCGGGGTCTTGAACCCCCATTTCTTTTTTTGTTGTTTGTTTGCTTGCTTTTTGGGGCCTTGCCCGCAGCATATGGAAGTTCCCAAGCTAGGGGCTGAATCGGAGCTGTAGCTGCCGGCCTGCACCCCAGCCACAGCAACGCGGGATCCGAGCCACATCTGCGATCTCCGCCACGGCTCACGGCAACAGCAGATCCTTAGGCCAGGGATCGAAACCACATCCTCACAGACACTACGTTGGGTGCTTAACCTGCTGAACCACAGCAGGAGCTCCCTTGAACCCCCATTTCTGAATTTAACTTTGACACGTATTTGCCCTGCCAGCTCGCTGTGTCTCAGCAGTGACGTCTCCGTTGGTTCCGTTTCGTCTCTAGGTCAGCGCTTGTTTGGGGAGACCATCCTAGGGCTCACCCAGGGCTCCGTCTCCGACCTCCTCGCCCGCCCAAAGCCCTGGCACAAGCTCAGTCTGAAGGGACGGGAGCCCTTTGTCCGGATGCAGCTGTGGCTGAATGACCCCAACAACGTGGAGAAGCTGATGGACATGAAACGCATGGAGAAGAAAGGTAACTGCTTCGGCCCGCGCCAGCCAAGGGCCGTCTCACTGATAAACGTGCGGTCGCGGTCTTCACGCCAGGCTGATGAGGGACACTGGTCTGTGACCAAGGGACTCTAAGGCAGGGCAGAGGATTTTTTTGACGGTCATCCACCATGAGTACCTAAAAGGATCGGAGGATTTGTGGCTTTTTCTGCCTAGTGGCCCGAACCCAACGACATTCACGGGAAGGCCGGGTGGGGGTTGGGGCGACCTCGATAATTTCTCAGTTGCCCTGGCGGCCAGGGTACCTTTTCTTCTTCAGATGAGCACGGCCACTGGGTGGCGGCTCCTTTGGTTCGTGGTCCTCTGCTGTGCGTGGGGTATTACATTAACTGCGCACGTACCACCGGCCGGGGCCTTCCACCTACTGTCCTATCAGAGAGCATTACGAAGCGCATTTGTAAAGAGGTCTCTGGTTCAGAGAAGGGAGCGGCCTCCGTGCAGGTCGCCCGGCCTGGTGAACGGCAGAGCAGCTCCTGCCGGATGGACCTCCGTCTTGCTGTTGCTTTAGAGTCTGTGTAAACACGCCCGGGGCCGTCGAATGCCGAGCAGCTCCTACAGCACAGGAGGAATCCTAAGGGGTTTCCTTGGCGGCAGAAAGTAGCCCGCCTCCGGCTCGTGCGGTGCACCCTTGGTGCCGGCCCTCATCGGCAGATCTGCCCCTCAGAGGGCGCGGGGGCCGCGAGCTCACCTGGTGGCCGAATCCCAATCCCTCACAAGTGGGGAGGGGGTCGCCCTTGTGACCACGCCGTGTCCTCTGCGTTCGCGGGACGCAGGTGCTGTGCTCCTCCAGCCGAGCCTCGCTGTCCCCGGCCAGCCGGGGAAGGGCTGGAGCTCCGAGAGGGAGCGAGGGTCTGAGGCCAGCTCCGTGGGGCCGGCCCTGTGTGACAATAGAGACCCTCAGTTCCTAAGGGCCTGCTGTTTGCAGACACTGTGCTGAGAGCTCACGCGGTCCACATAACTCCATCCGGTGGAGACGTTTTTATCCAGGAAGAATGAGGCTCTGAAGCTTCCTTCAAGCTGACAGAAGCAGGAGTCCACACTGAGTCTGTCAGACCTGACAGCACGGCCCTGGGACCAGGTGTCCAGGCGGCCCTCTGGGGACGCCGGCCCTGCCTGCCCTCAGACGCCAGAGCACGGCTCTGACCGAAGGCTCTGTGCCATCACCATTCCCAAAAGAACCTCTTGACTTCTTCTTATGGGAAATTTCAAAGGGTGAAGTTAGAGAGCAAGGGCCCATGAACCCAACATGCCCACTGCTGAGTTTCAGCAACGACCAGTGCTCGCCCAGCAGTTGTTGCAGGACGCAGCGCCCGCCTCCGGGCAGCAGCTCAGCGTGTCCCAAAGGCCACCCCCTGAGCAGGAGCCCTGGCCCACCCACCCCCGCGCCCTCGCGTGCTTCTCCTCCTGGGCCTCACTCCTCTTTCTGCACAGGCTCCAGGCGCCATCTTGTGTTCTAGAAGAGCTACTGTTGCAGTGGGTCCCAGGCCCCTCCTCCCAAGGTCCCCCAGGCCCGCTATCTCCTGTCCCTGGCAGGGAGGCCAAGACACCAGACCCGGGGCACAGCACCTCCTGGGACTTCCGCAGACTGCGGGGCGTCCACCTGATGCAGGGGGGCTGGCTGGACAGACCAGGCTCATTTCTTTCTAGCCTCCGACTCTACCACATTCGTTTTGGGGAGCTTTGCTCCTTTCCGAATTGTAAGCTTAGAACGGCACATTGAGCAACTCCCTAGCCTAAGTTCCCATGTCTACAAAGTGAAAGTCAGACTTTTTCAGGTTGCGAGGATTAGAACGTACCTTGTACAACAACCAGCACATGTTAGGTGCTCAGGAGAGTTATTCAAATAACTTGTGTCCCTTTAAGAAGGGTGAAGCTAAGCTGTGCTCCCAGTCTAGCCTAGATCAAAAATTCTGTGCCGGGTAATCCAGACTATAGGCGTCGCCTGCGAGCTGGGCGCCTTCTCTGCCAGGCAGCTTTTGCTTCTCCCTCCAGTGCGATCTGTTACTGTTCTCCTTTCTTTCTTTCTTGTAAATCTCTCTCTACCGTAGTCCGCCCTCTGCTTCCCGTTCCCTTCACGAGGCGGCCCATGAGCCAGCCGATTCACGCGCGCGCACACACACACGCAAGCATGCACACACATGCATAGCCTCAGCTGGCTCGTGGTCCAGGCTCCTCTCCCTGGAGACCAAGACAGACCCTGACAGTCTCCTGTGACATCTGAGACCCACGTGTCAGCGCTGCTCCTGGCAGCCCGTGGCTCCCATGCCATGGCAGGGCGGGAGGACTGGCCACCGTCGGGCAGGGCAGGCAGACCTTGGGCAACCTCAGTCCTGTCACTTACTAGCTGTGTGACCCCCAGTGAATCACTGAACCTCTCTGGGCTCCAATGTTTCCATCTATAAGCAGGGACCATACTGGCCTCTCTCGCTCAGCGTCCCTGTGACAACTGGGTGACACGCTAGCTGCTGCTGCTGCTGACAGACCTGCCGCCCTTTCTATTCCATGCGGCTTGAGTTAAATAATAAGTATTCCTCATCACCCATCATTGTGAGAAGTTCTGAGGAGTTTTCAGACCGTCTGCCAAACTAGTTCACTAGAACCACCTCCATGGATGATTCGTTTGCTCAAGTCTGATTGGATTTTTTTTTTGTCTTTTTGTCTTATCTAGGGCTGCACCCGCAGCATATGGAGGTTCCCAGGCTAGGGGTCTAACAGGAGCTGTAGCTGCCGACCTTTGCCACAGCCACAGCTACACAGGATCCAAGCCACATCTGCAACCTACACCACAGCTCACGGCAACACCGGATCCTTAACCCACTGAGCAAGGCCAGGGATCGAACCTGCAACCTCATGGTTCTTAGTCAGATTTGTTAACCATTGAGCCACGAAGGGAACTCCCCAATTGGATGTTAACTTGAAGCAGACCAAGGCGGTGCTGATGACACAGCAGGCGGCGTGCAGCCCAGGAGCAGCCCGTACCTCGCTGCCCCCTCTTCCTCAGTCAGAATGCAGGATGGCACTCACAGCCTCCCCCAGCGCCAGGCTCCCCGCTCCTGGGTCGGGCCTGCCTCCCCCAGGCTCACTGTCTACATCTTCCCTAGACTGTGGCCCCTGATCCATGCCTTCGTCCACACCCTCGTCCCGCTCACGCAGGGCTTAGGACCCATCTGACCCGGCCAGCACCCGGGCCTCAAGGTCTTTGACCTCTGCAACCCTTGGTTCCCCAAATTTCATCATCACCTCCAACTGCTCTACTTCCCAAAGCCGAAATTCAGGTCCCCCTCCCCCACTTCGTTGCTCCCCGGCTGCGACACACTGCGGCGCGTCCTTCCATCTCCCACCCCCGGCCCCGCGGAGCCTGGCCACCGGTTAGCGCCTGCCGGCTCCCCCGCCCTCCCGCAGCCTCTGCGACCTGCATGGGTTAGGGCCACCTCCGATTTGCGTCTCCGGCTTCAGCAGGTCCTCCGTGGGTCCCCCACCCCCCTTTTCTCAGGACTCCCCTCCCGTCACCTCAGAACCCCTTTCCTCCTGCCTTCCTACCAGATAAGGAAAACCAAGGCCACGAGCCCTCCCCGCCTCCGCGCCTGTAAGCGTCTGTCTGTCCGCCGTCCCACCTCCCTGACGCCCTCTCCTCCTCGGGTCTCAGGACCCCCCGTGCACCTGCAGTGAGCGTCTCCTCCCCCGCCCGGAGCGCCGGCTCTCTGACTTCTCCCCCCTCGGCTGAGAAACCTGTCACCTCCCTCATCTTTAAAGGCCCGCGCTCAACCCCGGACCTCCCTTCTAGAAGCCACCCATCTCTCACTTTTCTTTTACAGTTTAGTTTCTTAAAACAGTAACTCCTGCCCCCACCTCCGTTTTCTCACCTCCTGTTTGCTGTCGAATCCCCTGCAGTCAGGCTTCTGCTCCCACAGCTCCATGCGTCAGCTCGACAAGGCCCCCAGTGCCCCCCATCACCAAACACCCGGCCATCCTGGGTCCTTGCTACGGTACCAACGCCGGCACCCTCACTCCTCTCGCCCCTGCCTCGCTGGCGCCTCTGGCTCCTGGTCCCCCGGCCCCCGTCTCTGCACCCTCCCGGCTCCACCATTCGTCTGCGTTTCCCCAACCCCATTGCCACTGCCTTCCTTCAGCTCTGCATCCTTCTCACCTTCCAGCCGAGCCTCTCCCTTCGCGTCCCCCCCGCCCCACCCTCAGACCGTGGCCTGGGCGGCCGTCCAGAAACAGCTCATCACGTCATTCCCTCTGCAAAATCTTTTCATTTCTTCCCATCGATTTCCAGGTAAAGCCCAAACTTGCAGCCTCCCCTGCCCGCCTGTCTCTCCAGCTTTACGTCCAGTAGCTCCTCTCGCACCTCCACCACGTGTGCACGCACACACACGCGCACACATATGCGCGCGCACACACACACACACACACAATGTTCTGCCCACGCTGTTTTGTTCAGTGTCTTTGCACACACTGTTCCACTTTCTGGAGCAGCCTTCTGCCATCCTCTACCTCCCCGCGGGTTTTTTCTGGTTAATCCCTCTTTGTCCTTCAAGATTCAGTGTAGACGCCATGTGTCCTGGGAAGCCTCCCCAGGCCGAGCCAAGTAGTCCCCTCAGTGCCCCGTCCATGGCACCCTGAACTTGCCTCCCTTGTCACATGTACTGGGGTCACCTCTCTCGCGGGCTTCTGTGTCCGCCCTTGACTCTGAGTCTGCAGGGACAGGCGGGACCTCATAGTGCAGCAGAACAGGTCCTTGATGAGTGTGTGCTGGGTTCGGGCGGTTGCAGAGAAGACTTTGGAGTTGCTCCGGGAAGAGCAGGGCAGGACAGCCACAGTCTGCACACGGGTCACTGAGAGCAGACAGCGTACCGCGTGGCGTGGGGGTCGGGGGCCTGCGCGGCTCTCCCGCTGGGCCCGCACCTCAGTCTGACCTCCCTCCCTCCCTCCCCCAGCCTACATGAAGCGGCGGCACAGCTCGGTCAGCGACAGCCAGCCCTGCGAGCCCCCCTCCGTTGGCATCGACTACAGCCAGGGCGCCAGCCCGCAGCCCCAGCACCAGCTGAAGAAACCGCGAGTAGTGCTGGCCCCTGAAGAGAAGGAAGCTCTGAAACGAGCTTATCAGCAAAAGCCATACCCGTCACCAAAAACCATCGAAGAACTCGCCACCCAGCTCAACTTGAAAACCAGCACTGTCATCAACTGGTTCCACAATTACAGGTACGGCTCTGCTCTCGGCCCAGAAAATCCCGACTCCTGGGGCGCGTACCTGCAGCCCGTGGGAAGAGGCCGGTGGGCGCTGCAGAGCCTGGCCGCTCACTGCGCACAGGGCGACGTGCTGGGGGCCTGGCTTTGGCTTGCTGGGGACTGAGAACTTGGCGGTTGGTCGGTTAGATGGCTTTTCACGTTGTGTCGGAGCTTTTAACTCCAGAGATGCAGAGTCGTGTAGTTAGAGTCAGTCCACATCTGCCCTGACCACCAAAAATATCCCCTCTCAGCGACACCGTCGTGGTTCCATAGTTAGTGACTTTGGATTTCTTCATGATTTTTTTTTTTTTTTTGGTGATTTTCAGGGTCTTTTACGGTATTGTTTCCCAAGTTAGTCTGATTAGTTTCGCAGTTAAAGTAGTGTAGGAGCCTTTCTTCTGGGAAAGGCAGGAGTTAACATTACTGAGCGTTGACTAGGTCTGCAGCTCCAGGTCCTAACCAACATTGCAGCACTAGACCCAACAACCGTATGAGAGACACTTTTATCCACATTTTACAAATGAAAAACATAAAGCTCAGAGGGGTTAAATAACGTACCGGCAGCAGGGAAGGGCCGGTACTCTCATAGAACAAAGGACCGGGGTAAGCGTTTGGCTTAGATCACGGCGAATGAACTGTTGATCGCGCCATAACCGACTCCCCACTGCTGGGACCCAGGAAGGCCCAGGGGCCTGGTGGAAATTCCTGCCTGTTTAGTGCCTTGTAGGTGGCCGTCTCGATCATGGCCCATCAGAACATCATTTTCTCTGGGGCCCCACAGAACTGGGGGAGTTGCCTCCGGTCATACCAGGGTGACAAGTATAGTGCAGAGCCAGCGCGGGTGGAGCCCTCAGGGCGCCTCAGCTAAAGCAAGTGGCAGCAACAGACAACCATAGACGGGGCCGAGGGGGGAGCTGCGTCTCGCCAGGCACTGCCTCATCTGCTAGCTTCCCCTGGAACGTCTGATGGGGCCCAATAAACCTCCCAGGTTCTGAATAATTTGGAAAATTTTTATTTCATTTTTTTGCATTTTAGGGCCACTCTTGAGGCATATGGACGTTCCCAGGCTAGGGGTCGAATCAGAGCTACAGCTGCCGGCCTACACCACAGCCACAGCAGCGCAGAATCTGAGCCGCGTCTGCAACCTACACCACAGCTCATAGCAACGCCGGATCCTTAACCCGCTAATAAGCAAGGCCAGGGCTCGAACCCGCAACCTCATGGTTCCTAGTCGGATTCGTTTCCGCTGTGCCACGACGACAACTCTGGAAAACTTTGAAATATTAGACAGAATCCAAAAGAATACCTTCCTTGCTGATGAAGGCCATGTTAGCAGATCTGGCCTAACGTGAGAGCCAGAGGCCCGCCGCCCGACCCTTAGCCCAGGCGGCTTTCTCCCTCCAGGCAGCACAGGCCCCGAGGCAGGCCTCCCCCTTGTGGGCTGGCTCCCGAGAAGACAAAGCATGAGCAGAGCACAAGCAGCTTATTCATCCTGAACCAGCCTATCAGATAAGAACAGAGGCAGCGCGAGGCCAGCAGTTAGGATAACGGAGCTCCCTCTGCACCGAAGGAAACTTCAAGAGTGGAACAAGTGCGGGGAGGGAGAGTGAGGGCGATGTGGGCAGAGGTTCACTGGGGCCCCTCCTCTGCCAGGTGTTATGCAGTCTCGTTTGCACTTTTTAGACACAAGGTGGTTTGAACGTGTACTTTCAAGTCTTCTGCAAGTCATGGCCATTTTAATGCAAGGATCATAACTCTGGGCAGGGGCGCCTGACGCTGTAGACAGATGCGTAGCTGGTATAGGTGCTACCAGTTGCACAAACATCTCCAAAGCCATTTCCCCTGGCCCTGCTGGGGCCACTTGTTTTTCCAGATCCCCCTAAGGGCCTCAGTTGAGTAGCAATCACTGCTTCCTGGCCAGGGCCCACACTCTGCAGGTTTCTCAGCTGCTGTCCCTTGTCTTTCGAGCCTGACAACCGTGGTAGTGTTGTCACACGGTGGTCAGCTGGTCATTGTGGAGGTGGCTCATTCGAGCGTTTAAGCAAATTCAACTATAAAGAGAGAAGGGGGAGGAGTTCCCACTATGGCATAATAGGATCAGACGCATCCCTGCAGTTCTGGGACACGGGTTCCCTCCCTGGCCTGGCACAGTGGGTTAAAGGATCTGACGGGGCCTCGGCTGCGGTGTAGGTTGCAACTGTGGCTCGGATCTGATCCCTGGCCCGGGAACTCCACGTGCCACAGGGCAGCCCAAAAAAGCCCAAAAGAAAGAGAAGAGGGAGGCAGGAGAAACAGTAGCAGAACCTCAAACCTGAGTCATGAGCTCAGGCCCAGACCTAGAGTAGTGCACGCTTTCTGTCAAACACGAGAGCAGCTTGGCGAGTCAGGTGCGCGAGCCCAGGGCAGCTGGGTTTCAGCTGCAGAGATGTGGCTGCATATCCCAAGAGAGGCTGAGATGCACAGGGCCTGGAAAGACGAACTGAACTAGAGGAGAATTTTATAAGCTAAGAGAGGGATAAGAAGTGGCACCAGCAGTTGCCGTCGTGGCTCAGTGGTTAATGAACCCGACTAGTATCCATGAGGTTGCAGGTTCGATCCCTGGCCTCGCTCAGTGGGTTAAGGATACGGCGTTGCCGTGAGCTGTGGTGTAGGTCGCAGACGCAGCTCAGATCGCAAGTTGCTGTGGCTGTGGGGTAGGACGGCAGCTGTAGCTTCAATTTGACCCCGAGCCTGGGAAGCTCCATATGTCATGGGTGCGACCCTAAAAAGCAAAAAAGTAAAAGAAGCGGCACCAGGTCGTAAAGCCCAAAGAATTGAAGTCCTTTGCTTAAGGTCACCCAGAGGAAAACTGCAGGGCAGAAATTCCACCTGAGCAGTTCTTGTCCCTAAAATGCTTAGTCCAGCCTGGCTCAGCTGCTACGTCCCCTGGAGCTTCACACAAGGCACCCGCTATACACTCATGGAACGTGTTTCATTCCTAAGCAAGAAGGCAGTTTCTTAGGTTCTTTCTGCAGGTGTTAAGCAAAAGCTGATTTTATTTTTTACTGTATCTCTAGAACCCAAAGGAAGTAATGCTGGGGGTATATTTTTGCCCCCTCTTAAAAAAATAAAAATAATAAAACTGGGAGTTCCCATCGTAGCGCAGCAGAAACGAATCTGACTAGTATCCATGAGGCTGAAGATTTCGATCCCTGGCCTTGCTCAGTGAGATAAGGATCTGGCGTTGCCATGAGCTCTGGTGTAGGTCATTGGACTCGGCTCGGATCTGATGTTGCTGTGGCTGCAGAGTAGGCCAGCAGCTAGAGCTCCAATTCGACCCTTAGCCAGGGAACCTCCATGTGCCACAGGTTTAGCCCTTTTTAGCAAAATAATAACAATAATAATAATAATAGTAGTAGTAGTAATAATAAAACTGGAGTTCCCATCATAGCGCAGCAGAAACGAATCTGACTAGTATCCATGAGGATGCAGGTTCGATCCTGGCCTCGCTCAGTGGGTTAAGGATCTGGCTTGCTGTGGGCTGTGGTGTAGGTCGCAGGCATCACTCAGATCCCACATTGCTATGACTGTGGTGTAGGCCGGCAGCTGCCGCTCTGATTCAACCCCTAGCCTGAGAACCTCCATATGCCCCGTGTGTGGCCCTAAGATAACAAAACAACAAAGAAAAAAACTGGAGTTCTTTTGTGGCACAGCAGGTTAACTATCTGGCATTGTCACTACAGTGACCTGGGTCACTATGGTGGCACAGGTTCCATCCCTGGCCCAGGAACTTACACGTGCCATGTAAGTGCAAAAAAAAATTAAAAATTAAAGAAGTGTTTTAATTAAATAAATACAGCTTTAACTCCTCCTATCCTTTCACCCTGAGGAAATTAGAAGTATTTTAGGGTGACGGTTTACCAGGAAGGCCAGAACCGCATACCGCAGGGCACCGGGGGGGCACACAGAACAGGCCCACCTGGTAGAAGCGCTTCACAGCCCTGAGAGCCGTGGCGTCCTGCAGCCTCCCGTGACTTGTCTGAAAGCCGGATTTGCTCCTGGGACGTGGTCTTTCTAGACCAGAAGATAAGCTTCCTCGTGGACGTGGAGACAAATCTAGGCCAAGGATGACGTCTCCTATCTGCTGAGCATATAACGTGCCAGGCCCTGGGCCAAGAGCTTTCTAGACGTTATCACAGGCCTCCCCCTGCCACCAGCCCCGCTTTACACTCTGAGCCCAGCCGGTGAGGGTGGCAGCCTCGACCCAGGCCCCAGGAATGAATTTGTCCCTTCCCTCCCTCGGCCCTCTGTCTCAGCCTGAGCACTTAGAACAGGGATTTTTGTCACTCTAAAGGCAGTTGGGGAGTGTCCGTCGTGGCTCAGTGGTTAATGAATCCGACTAGGAACCATGAGGTTGTAGGTTCGATCTCTGGCCTTGCTCATTGGGTTAAGGATCCGGCGTTGCTGTGAGCTGTGGTGTAGGTTGCAGACGCGGCTCGGATCCCGCGTTGCTGTGGCTGTGGCGAAGGCCGGCAGCTACAGCTCCTGTTAGACCCCTAGCCAGGGAACCTCCATATGCTGCGGGTGCGGCCCTAGATAAGGCAGAAAGAGAGAGAGAGAGAGAGAGAGAGAAAGGCAGTTGTGTGTTAAGATTAGTTCCTTTTTTTATTATTTCTTTTCCATTTTTTTTTCTTTTGGTCTACCTTGTGTCCTATATTATACAGTAATATTTAATTGTAACATCTCTGCGAGGAAGACACAATTCTCCACATTTTTCTGATAAGAAAACTGAGGCTCAGAAAGGTTAAGGCACTTGTCCAAGTTAGCCAGCTAGTGAGTGACAAAGCCAGCCTTCAAACCCAGGTTTGCCCGGTTCCAAAAAGCCTGTGCTTCCTTCCAGGCGACTCTCCCCGAGACGTTGGTGGGCCCGTGGCCTGGCTGGAACCAAACTTGTGGGTGTCCATCTGGCCTCCCACCTCCCTACCCAGGGGGGACTGGGATTGGGTGTTCCCCGAACTGGCATTTTTGGCTGCCAAAGGGCTTGAAAGCCAGTGAAGAGTTAGGTTCACCCTCCCAGCAAAGTGCCCAGGAACCTGTTGATGGGAGCTGCCAGTTTGCAGGCTCCCAAGATGGCCCCAGGGAAGGAAGAAAGTCTTCTGTTACCCCTGGGAACTTCTGGGGGCGCTTCAGGACCTCACCCTGCAGCTCTGACTCGGGAATCAGCTTCAGGACAAAGGCCAGAGCTCACCCTATTTAGGGAGCAAAAAACTATGTAGCAGATGGCCACCACCAGAGTTCTGACACTGAACTAAAGTACTGCCGATTCTTCCCCAGCTCCAGCACTCCCTGTGTTCAGCACAGGACCTGGCGTACTATGGGTTCTCAAACAAGTGTCACTTTTCATTGAGCTACATGCTCTGCAGAAAATATCTTCGTGAATGCCTAGCCCCAGGGCTCTCTGCAGGCCGTTTCTGCAAGATACTGGGCTTGGTGCTCATTTCCCTGAAGATGCTTTCCCACTAACTGTTGGCTCATTATTGGCAGCTTTTTCAGCTCTTTGGAAGAAACACCTAGAATTTTGATTGAGCCTAGTACTGTGAGCATGATGGGAAGAGAAATTCTGACACAAAACGGAACAGACTTGACAAGAGCCCTTTTGTGACATCACCAAGGGCCTCTAAAGAGGAGGCCGGGGCCCTTCACAGCTCCTCAGAGCACACTTTCCACTGAAGGCTGAACTCAGCTGGACTAGAACATGCTGGTTGGAGCAAATATTTGGTCTCCTTCCTGCTTGATCCAAAGTGACCCTTTCCTGGTCTTCTCCTTTTAGAGGAGGGAGATTAGTTGAAACACATTGCTTGATGGAATCCTGCCTTAGCTTTGACCAGAGGCCCTGACCTGTGGCTCAGAGCTGGACGCTGAAGATTCTCAGCTCAGGCACTGCCTAGTAATTGGTTTGCTCTCACCAAAGTACAGACGAGGAAGCAGTGGTTGGCATTCCTGCCGTATTTCCATGTATTAATTCAGTCGGCCTTTATCACCGTACACCAAGCACTATGCCAGGCCCCTGGGGTGTGCAAAGATTGGAACCTCGCCATTCACAGCCTGGATGGAAGCGGGCTGGGATGGAGCTGGAGGAAGCAAGCCCTTAGTGAAGCAGTGTTGGGGCACCATCCTAGTGGAGAAGAGGGGCCTGGCACTCCGGGGAAGGGGGGCCTCAGTCCCCTGGGGCTCTGCCAGCTGTAAAGAGGGGTGGCTGCCAAGCTCTGCTCTGGAGAGCGGAGGGCCTCAGGGGCTGTTGGGCGGTGTGGGAGTGTGAGGTGCAGGGCGGTGGATGGAGAGAGGGCGCTGGGACTCCGGTGGGATGGCGGGAAGCCCGAGTGGCCAGGGAAGGCGCCCTGGGCCACCGATGCGCAGCAGCCCCCTCACCGCGCCCCCCCCCCCCCCCCCCCCCCCCCCCCCCCCCCCCCCCGCTTGTGTCTCGTAGATCTCGGATCCGCAGAGAACTGTTCATTGAGGAGATTCAGGCCGGGAGCCAGGGCCAGGCCGGGGCCAGCGACTCGCCGTCGGCCCGGAGCGGCCGGGCAGCGCCCAACTCGGAGGGCGACAGCTGCGACGGCGTGGAGGCCGCCGAGGGCCCGGGCGCCGCGGACGCCGAGGAGTCGGGCGGCCCCGCGGCCGCCGCCAAGTCTCAGGGAGGGCCGGCCGAGGCGGCCGCGGCCACGGAGGAGCGGGAGGAGGCACCGCGGCCGGCGGAGAAGGCGGAGGCGCCGCCCTCGGGGACCCCGGCCCCGGACGCCACCGACGACGAGGGCAGGCCCCGGGCTCCGCCGCCCCCGCCGCCGCCGCCGCCGCCGCCGCCGCCACCACCACCGGAGGGCCCCGCGGACGGCCCGGGGCCCGTGCCAAACCCCGCGGCCGCCGCGCCCGCGGCCGGGGAGGACGCCGCTACCTCAGCCGCCCCGCCGGGGGAGGGCCCCTGCAGGGCCCGGGACGGCGCCGACAGGAGTTCCGCTTTGCCAAGCACCAGCGCGCCGGCGGCCGCCCGCAGGGCCAGCTCGCTGCAGAGCCTCTTCGGCCTCCCGGAGGCGGCGGGCGCCAGGGACTCGCGAGACAACCCCTTGAGGAAGAAGAAGGCCGCGAACTTGAACAGCATAATCCACCGCCTGGAGAAGGCCGCCAGCCGGGAGGAGCCCATCGAATGGGAGTTCTGAGAGGGCGCCGCCCGCCGTCCGCCGGGCCGGGCCGCGTCGGGCCGAGCTGGGCCGAACCGGGCCGGGCAGAGGGGCGGGCGCCGACTCCGCGGCCTGGACGTGTTGCGCACTTACCGCCCTGCGGGCCACAGGGCAAAATCGCCATAGGCCAAGGTGCATATAGAAAACAAAGGAGCATTAAGCCCAATCTATGTCGTGTTTTCAAGGAAGAAAACGGAAATGTGTAGTCGAGCTTTTTTGTACCCTGAAGTGTTTTTTTTAATTGCCCTAAGTGATTTCCACAGGTTCTGGAATAACTCTTACAGCTTTGCCTTGCGCCCTCCTCTTTCGTGTGGGCTTTAAAAAAAAAAAAAAAATCAAACCCACATATTAAAAGGGGGCTTTTTATCTGCCATCTAATGGCTTCAGAGCGATAATACACTATTATCTTCTTAAACCAGGAAAAAAAGGGGGGGGATTTTTCAGAAAAAATTTAAAAAGAAAGTTTTTGTAGCTGTTCAGTTGCCACTAAGAGATTGCACAGTCAAACCGACTCTAAACACACTAGTTTGGATTCCTAAATATTTTCAAGTAAAGAATCTTCTCCTTTGAAACTTTGAATTAAAGTAAAACACATTTACTCCACATATTTTTTAACAAAAAAGAAAAGTCACATCAGGAAAATATCTGATTTTGTGGTAGCTGATGTAGTGTTTTCTTGTACGTGAATAGAATCCTGACATGTAGTGCACATTGATCCATAGCTTTAACTGACTCTGGGCTTTTGCTGACCAGGGTTTGTTTAATACACTCCATTCTAGGCCAAATCAGGACAAAAAGAAAAGATCCGAATCTAGGTATTTTATAATCTGCTTTTTAACCTCTAACCGCAGAGCACGCTGATCAGACCTCATATCTCGGAGGTGTAGGAGACAAGTTAGAACTGTAGCATGTACCCGTTCATTTTGTTTAATTTATGGTGTCTTACGTCTGTGTTAGTGCGTCTGCACACGCGCGCGAGCGAGCGTTGAAAGGAAGGAGGAAAGAGTAGGCCGGGAAGGTCGCCGCAGGCAGTTCTGGGGCCCGACGGGACCCGCCCCTCACCCCTCGCCCCTCGTAGGCAGCAGTCTTTCCGTGACACAGAAGGCACCGCACCTCACACCACTCTCCCGGGCGCCTGATGGACTGAGCCCCACCAGGGGACGCCACTCCCTGGGCCTGGGCAGGGCTCACGCGCACTCTCTCTCTCTCCCTTTCTTCCCACCACAAGCACTGATGACTGTTGACGTCGTGGGAAGCCTCCTTCCTTCCCTGCAGAAGAGAGAACGTGGCAGTCTGGGCTCGGCTCCCACCCCCGTAGAGATGGCCCAAACTCACACCAAAACGTTGATGCTCTTCACTTCCAGACCAGACCGTTGGCCCTCCATTCGTTTTGCCTCTGGGAGCGTTCTTTTATGCACAGTTTAGGGCAGTCTAAGTACAAATCAAAAGTCTAACTTGTCTCTGATTCCTCCTGTCGTCTATGTGTATATGCGTGAGAACAGAGGTGGATGAGAGTGTGCGTGTGTGCGTGTGTGCAATTTTATACGTCTGTGTATTTTCTTAAGTACCTGTGCACACATAGAGTGCATTACTGCCACCTTTTTTCAATAAGCTGTTTTATCAGTTATGGCTTCTACAAGTTTGCTAATTTAGACTCCTTTATTGCCATATCTTTAAACTAACAATAGATGATTTCGGTATATATATATATTTTTTTTTGCTTATTTATAGGTGCTGTATTTTATTATCTGATTGTTAGGAAGGGATGAAAGGGGCAAATATTCTTTAGAGGGATAGACTGCCGGCAGTATTGGGTATAATTTACAAGATGTAGTTGTCATACTGTATATTACTGATTGAAAACTTTTTGACCGTATTGTGTATCATTGAAACCTTTGTCTTAGGTCACCATCTTTGGACGACATTTTAATGGTGCATTCATTATTTCTTAAGTTTAATTAATATTACCTTTTTTTGATTTGGGGGGGTGGGAGGGAGTTCTAATTTTAAGGTATGCTCCCGCTATTACAGCTCAGTGTGCTTGTATTAATTAACTTGTAGGACTTTGTAAGATGTGAAACCACATTTCTTGCATGATGTTTTAGAAATTATGTATTTCATTTACAGTCTTTTTAACCTGCGACTGCAGCACTTAGTTCAAGTTTTCACAAACTTAAGAGTCACTACACTAGAGACAATAATGCCTTTTCATGAATGAGAAGTTTTCAGAAGGCTCTAGGAGGCTGGGAGGCAGGCCGTTTGTCTTTCGATGGTTGCATTGTCACCTCTGAACTTGAAATCTGGTTCAGTGAGCGGAGAATTCAAAACGGAGGAGCTTAAGGGGAAAACGGATTCACGTCTGGCTGAATTCAGGTGCCCTGAGAAGAGCGGGGTTGCACTCGTGGCCCTCAGGACAGGGAGTAGCAGAGCCCCTGGCAGTACTGCGGTGTCCTCGCCACGAAAACCTCGAGGAGGAATGCTGTCAGTCATCGCGTGTGATGAATCTCCAAGTATCTGGTTTTCGTTAGAACGAAAAGCAGGGCGTTAACAGGGAAGACTAGGGTAGCGTTTTCGTTTTAAAGGCATGACTGTTATTTACCAAGGTGTTAAATCGGAGGAAACTGAAAAAGTATAAACCTGTCCATCCTAGTGGCCAAATAGTAACGTCTAAAACAGCCGCCTTGGCTCTTCCGGGCAGTTTCGTCGTTTTTGTTGGTTTCCTTTTTTTTTAACTAGGGTGTTGTTGATTTCCATTCTATCCTCTTGGCCAGACTGGACATCTGGGTGCTCGATACAATCAGTTGGTTAAATTTTGCTTGCAGTTCCGTGTTTGTATTTTTTTCTCTATTTATTTTATTTTTTTTTTATGGCAATCCCAACCCTGTGACCTCTTGTGTTAAGCTATCTATCGCTGTCTTTTAAGAGCTGCCACTAAATAACAGAAACCTGGAGGGGGGAGTGGGCCCCTCCTCTTTGCGCCCCTCAGCTTGAGTCCAAGGGTTGGTCTTTCATCGCGATAAGCAATATTCAAGTGCCTTGAACAGCATCTTCTCCGCGGGTTCACCTTGCGCTGGCTGGCGTTCCAAGCAGTAGCTCCCACGGGCAGCCAACCTCTTCCTCTTTACGCTCCATCAGCTTAAAAAGCTGATTTGTACCTCTCCCCTGGGGAAAACGGTTCCGTATAAAACACTAACACTTAATTACAAGCTCCATTATACCATTTTAAATGGCTTCTTTTGGTTAATTGGAGGCAGTGTTCATAACTTAAGGTTTTTGCCGTTACTCAGCGGGCCGAGTGGAGGTTCAGCACGCGGCGAGTGTTCACATTCACTCCTGCCCAAGTTCTCGCGTGGCCTCTGAGATGGAAGGGGTGTGGGTTCTGTCCTAGACCTGCGCCTGCTCGCTCCTGACACCTGGCTCCCAGAGGACCTCTTCCCTTGAACTTCTGGGTCGGTGTGTCTGTGATTTCTGCCCACCAGCGTGCCCTTGCTTAGCAAGGGTTACCACAGCCCTTTGGCTCCTCCGCTCGGTGTTGCCCCGAGCCCACCCACCTGAAGTGCATCATGACACAAGGTGGTTTGGGGTCGGCGGACTTGGGAGAAAGGCCCGGGAAATGGCAGGATCTTGACTCACGTGACTGCTCTCTGGCCATGGCCGCTAAGTCCGGGCAAGTGACTGAGGCCGCAAGCTGACCGGCCGTGGCCCCCCTCGGACGGACCGTTTCCCTGCACTTCCAAAGCACAGGTGCCTCCCTGCTCGTCTCCGTCCTGTGCGCAGCTTTGTTTTCTCCCCCGTTTAAAAGCCAGATATGCTGGTCGGTGGTCCGGACCCAGAGTACTACAGGGCTTTGGGGTAAGTGTCCCCCTGGGCCCCCTCCGGCTGTGAGAGACCCTCCAGCCGCCCCCTCCAGGCCCAGCCGGCAGCCCCAGGAGGAAGGAGACGCCCAAAGGCCTCCCCCGCCCGGGGCCACACCAGCCCTGCAGCCCGGAGCAGACCAAGTGCGGGGCAGGTGGTTCTGGCATCTGACTGCCCTAAGGTCACCCAGCAGTCCTGCCCTGAGAGACCGAGCCGAGAGTCTCCAGACGGCCCGGTCCACAGGCAGGTGCCTTCCTGGCTCACGCTGGACCGGATGTCTCTGTTCCCCCTGAACGCGTGTCCTCTCACGCAGGGGTGATCAGCGAACCCTATTGACTTTCTATGCAATGTTTTTCATTCCTCTGATTGTAGAAAAACAGACCTCCCTGCAAACAGCAGAGGAGCCAGGGGAGCAGAACACGTCCTCCTGGGATTAGCACAAAGTGAGACAGTGACGGGGACTGGAGGTCTTGAGCTGGGGGACAACAGCCTTTGCCTTAAATGCACTTTGGCAGGCGCCTCTGGACTGGCTCTCAAAACAAGAATCTGCCCTTGGCCGTCCCAAGCCGCTGCCCTCTGAAGCCAGGAAGCCAGCTGGCGGGAGACAGAGCAGGCGAGGTCCCAGCGGGCGTGCGTGCGTGGCGGGCTGGTAGCCGCACCCCTTCGAGCTGGACATGTGGCTCCCTCCCTGCCTGTCCTCCCTTGTCACGCTCCTCATCTGTCCCCTTCTACCTCACTGAGCATGCTCCCGCTAGCCGTTACCCCTCGCCCCTCAGAGCTGTGAGGCAGCGGGATTGGGGAAGAGAAAAAATCTAGAAGCCTGGCGTCCGTGAGCATCTCTTGGCCTGGTGGGCAGGTGGCTTCCCTTTTTTGTGAGACAGCTGTGCCCTGCGAGGCACGCGGACTTTCCTCTCAGCTTCCACCTGTTCCTGAAGCTCTCACAGCTGTTTCCTTCCTTCGCAGGCAGGCGCGGCCTCGGGCCTCAGAGCGTCTTGCCTTGGGCCTGCCTGTGCTCTCTGGCCGTTCCCGCCCAGCTGTTTCCATCCGTCACAGCCCTCTCCCTTGCCCTGGGCTGCCCCTCGCTGGCCCTGGGAGGACACTTCCCTGGGACTCCTACCCGGCACTGGGGGACCCTGTTGTCGCCAGCCCTGGGACGTTGTCATTTCAGCCCACCGTGTGGTCTTCAGTGTCGTGACCCTTTCTCCCCAAAGCTATAGGCCGCTCTCCGCACGGAGCTCAAGAAAAGCAGCTCCCAGGGCTGCTGGTTGGATGTGGGGCCACCCACCCTGGTGGCCAAATGAAAAGAAATCGGGAAGAGCCCCGCGTTTAGAAATCGTGCCGTTTGGGCCTTGATGGCGTGAGGGGAGCCTTCTTGAACCCAGTCCAGCTCCTGCCGCACGCGGTGAGAGGTGGCATGGGATCCCAACGTGGTGTATGTCTAGTTCCCAGTGCACCGAATGCCGGTCTGGCCAGCATATCTGCTTGCTAAGAGAGTGGGCCCATTTGACAATATCATGCCCACCCGTCTCTGCCTTTTTGTAGATGAAAACTACCGGGAAAAGGAGGGAAAGCAAGTTCCCGGTTAGAGTTCTGAAGAGATCCAGCCTGTGACACCCCTAAGAGATGTACCGAGAGCTGAGGCCAGAGCACTCGGGTTGCATGGAGGCTGGAGGCGGCAGAGTGGGGGCGCGGGGAGCGGCGGGCCGAGCAGAATGAGCCCTGCCCCAGAGTCCCCCCTACTCTGGCAGCCCCGGGAGCCTCACCCCTGGTCAGGGGAGACGGGGACACGGTTTCCCCCCACCCCGCTGTGGGTCCCACGGCCGGACCTGCCCCCACCGGCCCAGGCCTGGCTGCCGGCCTCTGTCACCACCTCCCCTCCAAAGAGACCGTCCACACTGACAGTGGCATCCTCCCCGTTTTCATTTTTGGATGAAGTGACATTTAGCTTTAACAAGACATTTCCAAAGCGCCTAGTCTCCTCCAGAATGCTAACTTGAAAAGTTGGGCATTGTAGGTGAAGAACCTATAAAAAAAAAAATTTTTTTTTAAAGACATTAGGCTAGGCATAAATGTCCACTTCCCTGTCCCTGTTACTAAACGTTTAAAATGCCTTTGAGTTGCTTTTCCTGGATCATTTTAGTTTATCCAATAATGTTAAAAAGTATAGTCTGTGTTCCTGTCATTTCTGTAGTGTTTAGGCTTTAATTTCTACCACAAAATGTGCTATATGCTATGTATCAAGCTTTCTGTGATCAGAAAGGAAAGGTGCCTTATATCCCAATGTCACGGCTACACCCTATGGAAAATAATCAGAAGCACAGTGTGTACAGAAGCATTGGGGCTTCCGCTGGTGAAACCAGACGCCAGTCAGCCAGACGCGTTGAAGTGGCACGGGGCTGCTTTTGTTTTATACTTCCTTTCTTCTCCTTTTTCCTTTTCTTTCTCCCCCCACACCCCTCCTTCTTTTTTCCTTTGTTCGTAGTTTGCTTTAAACGGAAAGCACTTAAATAGATGATTATGTGTAAAAGCTCTGTGCAATAGAAATCGTTTTTTCTTCGTTTTTAAGAGATAATGTATTGCACACCAAATGAACTCAAAGTAAGCTTTAGACCAGGATGATTCAGGTTGTGGATGAGTAGAATGAGTTTGTTCACTGTAGTTCCGTTTGTTCCCGAGCTGATGGGGAAACAGGCCTCCCCAGCACCCCCCACCGCCGCCGCCGCCCCCCCATCTCAGCCTTCCTCTTGCTGACCACCAGGCGCAGTGTGTAGGGCCCATGGGCGCGCCTCCCCCCACCCAGAACTGCCGGCTGGGTGACAGGGGGCGGGGGGCGGGGGTGGTCTGTGACCCAGCCGCTGAGAACCCTCCCGAGTGTAAGACCACAGCCATCCCCTTCCAGCCCTTAATCTTTCTTGTTCAGATGGACTGACTGCTACTGACCCGCCAGCGTGCGAGAGGGTAATTATAAAAGGATGTTTCCTTGAGGGGAAAAAAAAAATTCTATCCTCTTCTATTTATTATTAGGTTAATCATTTAAGTACTTAATCAGGAGTGTATTGTTGTTTTGTGTTGTTGTTGTTATAAATGCTTTTTGCTATCGCTCCGGTGGTCACTGTCTCCTGCCTCCGGCCCTCCGCGCCCCGAAGAGCCCGCGGGCCGGGGATGTGCGGGGGGTGGGGGTGCGCAGGGGGGGCTGCTCCCGCAGAGTCGGTGCCTCCAGGGTGGCCGCTCCGAAACTGGTGGTCTCCGCGTGGCTAACTTTTCCAAGGGAGAGAGTCGATGACCGAGCACTTAAAAAACCGACCCCCGGAAGGCAGGGCCGGGTTGCAGGACACTCGTGGGAGGAGCTACAGAGGAGACGTAGGAAAAAAACAAAGTTCGGTTCCCCCAAAGCCTCCTAGAGCCTCTGGTAAGACTTCTGGGTTCATGACGGTTCAGGAGCCCGTCGCCGTGGGCGCCGCGGCCGCTCGGGCCGGCTTCCGGTCGCGGGCGGTTTCCGGCGAGGCCCCCGGGAGCCGGCGGGGTCCACTTGGCTTCTGCCACCGTTGTTGTTTTCCTTGCCTGCAAAGTCGGTCAGAATCGTCTTGTGGAACAACCGCGTTTCTCAGTCAGGCTTTGGCTCAAGGACCCCCGACCCCCCCGGGGGGCCAGGAAGGTGGGAGGGAGCCCCTTCCCCGGATGCGCTTCCGGGGGCGGAAGGTTAGGCCACGCCGCAGCTTTCCGTGGCCACGAGCCCGGACACCCAGTGGCGCGCTCGGCGGGTGTGGGGGCCGTGGGACCGGCCTCCCGCAAGGGGAAGGAAGCACCCGCGGCTGAGGCGGGGCCCCCACCAGCCCCCCGGGGGTGGAGCTCCCCAAGGGCCCCCTACCCTTTCTTCCTCCGCCATCGTTTAGGGTCCCGGCTCTGTTCTCTTTCAAAGAAAGCCCTCCAATGAAACGATAGCCCCCAGCCCCGGCCCAAAGGGTTTCCGCGTCCCTCGAAGTAGTCTATGCATTTCTGTCTCTTGAACCCGTTTTCTGCCTCTTCCCTTGAGAAAACGGGCCTCTCATGTCCCGCCCACTGAGACCCCCTCAGAAAATGCTGTGCATTTTGGAGACGTGAGGATCCGTTCGAAATTCTGAAAGCATCTGCAAATAGCCTGTCAGAAAGGGGGGACAAAGAACAAAGCAAAGGTGGTGTTCCCTGCGTCCCTTTCCACTGAGTTAAGACCTAGCTCTTTGCGATTGTGCAATAAACTACTTGCCCTGAGAGCGGGGCGGCCACGCTCCTGCCCAGACTACTAACCCAGACAGCACAGGACGCCCCGTCGAGCGGCGGGGCCTCTTCCAGAAGACTCCTGATGAGCTCAGCTCTCCCCCCCCCCCCCCCCCCCCCGGCCCCTTGTATTGTGGTGTCTTACATTTTAGCAGTATTTTATATTTTCTTTAACGCACTAAGTCTTAGGTGTTTTTAGAGCTCGTCTGTTCATACTCACAATCACAGAATTTTGTTTTTCTTTTAATCCTCACAAATGACCCGATTGACCAAAAAAAGGAAAAAGAAACAGAAACAAACAAAAAAAGGCGTCATTTTTTTGTACAAATAGCTTTGAGAAGCCTCTGTTTTGTTGCTGTGACCCATCTCCGGTAACATCTGATTTCTTGCTATTTGTTTTCGACATCATAAGTCAAAAGTTGATCCGCCTGGCATGGGGGTGGGAGAGGCACCCGTCGGCCCCTCGGCGTTGTCCCTTCTGTCTTTGGTTAGCCATACGATGTTTGTTCTCAGCACTGTACAACGGTCCTCTATGATATGGAGAAGCAATATCACTGTATGAAACTCACACCATGTATTATTATTATTCACTAGCACCCTAGGTGTGATAATTGAAGTAAATATCTTTTATACAAACACAAGAACGTGTGGGTTGTTTTTATTTAAAGGGCTCTGGCCTGAGGAGAAGGAGCAGCAAACACTTTCATTCTGGGTCCAAAGGGCACCTCAAGAATTGCCATCCCTGCCCCCTGTACCTTCCCCTGCTTCCTAGGGCGTGTGGCATCGGCGCAGGTGTCGGCAGAACCTGGGGTATGATGCGTGGGGATCCAGGTACCAGCGGGCCGGCTGTCTCCCGGGCACTCCGTAAGGGCCTGCATCCCCACTTGGCGTCAGGTCCCCCTTCCCGTGTGGGTACTTTGAAGTGCTGGTCCTCCTGGCACCCGCTTCCTTGTCTGGGATATGGGGGTACCATCCCGGGTCTCACAGGCTGTGAGGACCAGGAGTGGTGGCCGTGGCTGGCCGTGTGGGCCGTGGCACTGGGCTGATGGCCTCAGCCCGCTCCGTGGGGTCGCTCGCTTTGTCCCTGACTCCTGGTGTGGAGAAGGGGACAAGCTCACGGCACCTGTTGAATGAGTGGGAAGAGGAAGGAGGGAGTTGTGGCTCATGGGCTTCTGGGATGCTCGGATTCCTGACAAAGGACCTCTCCAGCCAGCGCACGGGGCTGGAGGTGGGAAGAGGTGGGCGCGTTGGCTGCGAGGTGGTCCACGCGCCTGTGACCAAGGATGTCTCTTGTCTCAAGGTCTGCGGGCTTGGAAGAGAATCGCCCTCCTCACCGCCGCGTGGCTGGGGGTGGGCGGTGGGGAGGGGGAGACTAGTAGGTGGTGCCTTGATTTGTAGGTTTCAGATGTGAAGTTCCCACGCGTGATACGAAAGCATGCGCTAAACCAGACTCGGTGCTCCCTGCCCGGGAGACCCCAGAGCAGGGAGCGTCTCCCCCCAAGGCCGGGTGCTGCTGGGGTCCTGGACGTGGGTGTGTCTAAAGCTGCCTGCAAACCCCTGCCCGGGCCCCGCGCCACCCACTCCGTGGGAGAAATTAGCATGAAACCATTAAGGCTCTGCCAGTTGCAGTTCGGGTTGGAAAACTTAAACCTAACTGTGAACATTTTCTGTTTGCTAGTTTAGGCACCCCCCCCCTTTTTAAAGAGTCTATCACTACATTAAAATATAAAATACTTTTTTGCAAAAGGCACTTAGCAGAAAGTCTCCCCCAAGTGCTTTTGCAGTGCGATTGAATTAAGCAAAACTGTGGCTGCCTGTGGTTTGGCAGGGCTGGCTCCTGGTTTTGTAACCAGCCAGCTCCAGAAGGAGGAAAAGGAGCAAGATTTCATGCTGTCTGCAGTCAGTGCTGTCTCCGTGCAGGCAGTGTGCAGTCTCTCTGTGCAAGGCCTTTCTCCTTTCTCTCTAGTTCGGTAGATCTGAGCAAAACCATGTGCCTTATCTGATGCGCTGCGGAACTGCAGGTGTGCGGGCTAAGGCGACACGACGGTGCGATTGTTGGGGTGTGAGTGGTCCGCGGCCGTCTCGTCCGCTTGCGTCTTAAAGGGCTTCCGCACGGCTGCCTTGAGGTGTTTTTGCTGTTTCCTCCGTGGCCCTAGATGCTGGCTGCGGGGGTCACACAGTTTGCGGGCCTACGTGTGGGGAGCCGGGGTGAGAACCCAGAGGGCTGGGGAGAAATGTCGTGATGTTGGTGGAGGCCCTGGCCAGCCGGCCGGCCCTCGGTCCCGGTCTGACCCACCCCATGGTGGGCTGGGGGGGGCGGCTGTGTTAGTGGAAGTGGGAGACACAGCCATGCCCCGTCTTGGGCAGGCATTTCAGAAACTCCTGCCCCTTGCAAGAAGCGCAGGCTCTCAGAATGTCAAGAGGAAGCGCCCTTTTTTTTTTTTTCTCAAGCCGAGCCCTCTGTGGACGGGTCAAAGCAGAGCTGCTGTGCTTGGGGCAGAGGCAGGGCTCCAGGGAGTGAGGGCGGAGGACCCCCTCACGTGGCAGGGGCCCCTCCCGTGGGGTCAGGTGGCCCAGGATCTTCTCTTCCAGCTGGTGACTTCGGGCAAGGCTCAGGTTATGCCCAGGAAATCTCTGAAAGAATGAGTGAATTTCACTCCGAGCTTCTGCTTCCCTCTCTGTAAAGGGGATATAAGGACGCTGCGCACACAGGGCTGCCAGGAGGCCTAAGAGGTGACACCTGGAAGCTGCCAGGCATGGCGCCTGTGCCCCCCTCGGGCCCACGGTGCAGCAGCTGTGTCTGCCGACAAGGGTGTTTCATCGATTTGGTGGCTGGAGTGGCTCCCTCCAGTCCTAGCTGTTTCCACTTTGTGCTGGGGCAGCGGGTGGCGGCGGGGGGGGCTCTCCCTTCCGCCCCTGCTAGAAACTCAAGTCAGCCACAGGTAGAGAGGCAGGACTCTCCCTGCTCTCTGTTCTCGCAGACAGGGGACCGCGCCTTCCGTGGAGGCCATCGCCTCTTAGAGACCCGTCCGAGTTAGCATCTGTCAGGGCTGATCCCTGCCCCGTTACAGCCAAACCCGTGTTCTCGGGGCAGGGGGTTCTCAAATCAGGGGGGACTCTGCCCCCGTGGACATTTGGGGCTGTCACAAGTGCGTGGGGAGGTGCTACCGGCCTCTAGAGGCCAGAGATGCTGATAAGCACCCTACCATGCTCAGGGCAGACCCTCAGTGAAGAATGACCTGGCCTCCAATGTCACGGTGCTGAGATCTAGGGTGAGGGGCAGCCCAGGCCTGGCTAAGGCCATGTCCTTCTTGGAGCGCCTTTCCTGTTCATTCAGCAGATAGGGGCTGAGAACTGCTCTGGGCCGGGGGCGGGCTCCAGGCTGGGTGTCCGGCAGCCCCCAGGCTAGAGGCGAGAACCACAGCCCAGGCACTGTCCTCTAAGTGGCATCGCTGGGGTGTCTGGGCACCCACCTGGGAGAAGGCTAGAAGAAGGTGTCACCAGGAGGCCCTGAGGCGGGAGGAGGCGTTTGTGATGCACAGGCTGGGAGGGCACCCGGGCCGAGGGGCAGCGCCCGCGAGGGCAACACTGTGGGGAGTCAGAGGAGCAGGGAGCCGCTGCGCTGGGGCAGCGTGTGCGCCGTGGCGATGAGAACAGTCCCGGTCTGGCGGTGACGCTCCGTGGGCGAGGCGCGCTCTTGCCGTCTGGCAGCAAGAAGGGCACGGGTGTAACCGCAGTCTATAACCGAGCTCGGAGTGACAGGGTCTCAGCCAGGGAGGCAGGGCCTCCCACCCTCTGCTGCCACCCTCTCCAACCCCCGCAAGCGTGCACTTGCTGGTGCGGGGGCGGGCTCACCCTGGGGCTTCTCGCTGGCAGACCTGCAGGCCCGGTGCCAGGGCGCGGCCGGGTGAGGCCGGAGCGGTTATCAGCTGGTGGGTCCGGCAGAGGCCAGCTGGGACCCCCCGTGCAACCTCCCACCTGGAGGAAATGGAGCGGCCGTGCTGGGCGGGATCCACTCAGCCCATCAGCTCATAAAACACAGAGGGCTCGGTGCCCCGGGCGCTGGGGTGACAGCCGGGGACAGACAAGGGGAGAGAAAGATGATACGTGAATCGTGTGGCCGCCGAGTTACGGGAGGAAAATGAGGTAAGGGGACCAGGGGCGCAAGCGAGGAGGTTGACGTTCCCGGTAGGGAGTCGGCACGGCCTCACCAAGGGAGGGAACGCCGACTGTCTGGGCCGAGGGGAGCGAGTGCGCCGTGCAAGTGGCCGAGGGGAGAACCTTTCAGGCAGAGAGAACCGCAAGTGCAAAGGTCCCGTGGTCCAGATGTGCCTGGAAACCGGTGCCGTGATCAAGGAGAGGGCGGGACGCGATGAGTTTGGAGAGGCGGGGGGAGGCCTGGCCGGTGGGAGCTGGTTACTCCGCGGGACCCGGCAGCGGGGGAGTGGGGATGACGGAGGGTTTGAACAGAGGATGCTCTGACCATACTGTTTAGGAGGCTCTCTGGCTGTTGCTCCGTGACTAGATTGTAGGGGCGAGGGAGAGGAGGACAGCCGGGTGACGAGGCTGCGTCGCCGCAACCGAGATGGGAGACTGTGACTTGGACCAGGTGGTGGCAGTGGTGAAATGGATCGGCCTCTGGATCTGTCTGGAAGGGAAAGCCAGAAATAGGGCATGTGACAGATGAGATGTAAGGTGTGACAGAGAAGGGCAAGGATGGCCCCCAGGGGCTTGGTCTGAGCCACCAAAATGGCCTTGCTTCTGCTCCTCTCAGCCCTGAGGACACCACCCTAGGGGCCCTGTGATGCGGGCTCCGGCCGGGGTGAAGCAGATGCGGGGTCGGGGTCAGGCTTCAGTTTGGTCCCATTAAGCTGAAGATGCCACTTAGACATTCAGGTGGAGGAGGAGCCCAGGGGAAGGAGTGAAGGGGAGATGCGGCTGCGTGGGAGGGCCGCCAGCTTCTCAGCGGCGCTAGGGGGCGGGGAGGGAACAGGGGAGAGGAAGGCTTGCGGGGGCGGCGGCCCGGGTGCAGCAGCCTTCAGAGCGTAGAGGGACCAGCGAAGGAAACCGAGAAGCAGCGGCCAGTGGGGCAGGCGGCCCGGAAGGGAGCCCAGGGAACAGGGGCTGGTGGGCCAGTGGGACGAGGGCTGAGGAATGAGGACATGGCAAGGTGCGAGGTCGTCGGCGACCTTGGCGAGGACAGTTGGCATAGCGGGCGTCCAAGTCCGACGGGAAGCGTTCAAGGACGTAGACACGAGGCTAAGCAACTTCTTTGGGGAGTTTTGCTGGGGGTGGGCAGTGGAGTCTGGAGGACCGGTGAGGAGGAGTGTGCGTTTCCGATGGGAGAAGAAGGTGCCGCCTGGTGGACAGAAGGAAGAGCTGCAGGCGACAGAGAAGGCTTGTCAGGGGTGCCCCAGTCTGGGGGTGCATGGGGAGCACAGGGCACCATCTCTGGCCAGCCGTGGGGACGCACAGGTGCAGAGGCAGGGAGGCGGCGGGTTGGCAGGCGGCTCAGCTCCCCTCGGAGGCCACCCGGCAGAGCAGGTGCACGCTGAGCAGCGCTCAGAACTCCCGCCCCCGACCCCTGCCTTGGGGAAAGCCGTGGGTGTGACAACCCGGGCCTCGCCACCCGACTCTGACTGGGATATGTTTCTGCTGTCGACTGACCCGCGGTCAGAAATCAGGCCTTGACCTTAAGTCGTAGTCGGGTCCCCTTAAGTCTTGACCTTGATACTGCTTTGCTTTCTCTCTCCTCTCTGTGAAATGCACCCCCTAAGAAGTCTTTCTGGATTCTTCCAGAAGGACGTCCCATAAACCTTCATCAGAGGAAGGTGACACGGGCCACCTTTCAGAGGCCGGGGGTTCTCTCTCCGCCTCTCTGCCCCCGCCCCGTCGCCCCTCCCTCTCCGAGACGCAGCCTCGCCGTCTGCACAGGCTTTTCCCTGGGTTTCAGACACTCCATCCTGCAGCATGTTCCTAAAGACCCCCTCTCTTGAGCATCATCCCCCCACCACTCGGCCTCACCTGACATCTGTCTAGAGTAGGCTTGGCCCCAGGCGCCTCCTCTGCCCCCGCCCCACTGTCCCCACCCGCCCCCCGCCACCACTACCTTGACCAAACTCTCCAGCCCTCACCTGCTCAGGCTCTTCTGGGACAGAGGTGACAGTCCCTGGGTAATGTGCTGCCTTAACACGCTTCCTCCTGACCCTCCCTCTGCCTCCTGCTACCCCTCCTTCTCCTGGTCTTTTTCGGGACACCCCGGAAACGTCAGCTTCCCCGGTGTCACCAGCACCCTCGGGGCGCCCGTGTCCATCCCTGGACCCGGAGGTGTCCCCGGCCCGTGCCTCCAGCCTCAGGCCCGTGGGTCCAGCTTCCCACCCAGTCGCCCCCATAGCTGCTCCACTAGCCGCTCCCCGGAGCCGAAGCACGCAGCTGCCCAGCCCGTCCCCATCTGGGGGATGGTTCCGGGCGCGGGCCCTGCCTCCCCGGTTCTCTGCGACATGGGAGTCATGACTCTTTCCGGTACTTTCTACCGCCTTGTCCCAGGGTCAGAATTCCAGCCCAGTTCTGCCAGACTCCGGCTCAGACTCCCTCGACACCAAGTGGCCACCAAGAAGTGATCCCGAATCCCCGTGCCCCCCACCCCCCGCCCCGCAGCAGAGATGGGAAGTCTGGGCGGCGGGTCTCCGCCCGCGCCTGAGGCCTTCCCTCAGCCTTACCGCCACCCCTGCTGCCCCGCCTGTGCCCGGCCTCTTCCCTGGGCCTCATGGCAGCCACCTCCATGCCAGCCAGTCCTCGGTTTCCCCCAGAGCCACCTCTTTGGAGACGGCCACCCCCAGCCCTCAGCTTTGCACCCCAGAGGTCTCCTCGGTGACCCGCCCGATACCTAGGTGTGTTTGCAGCAGTGGCGGCTCTGACGGGCCCTCCAGGCCAGCTGAACGGGGGGCCTGGCACCAGCGAGCCCGGGCAGCCTCGGGCAGAAGGCTTGCTGTCAGGGCCCTCACACGTGCACACAGTGTCACGTGTGCAGGGACAGGGACCTGCGTGTGCCCACCGCACAGCAGCAGGCAGGCACAAATGCACAGGACCCCCGGGCGGGGTGCCCCCTCCCCCGTGCCTCCTGGAGCTGCGCCTTCCCTGGGGACCTGACCGAGGACTCACCTCACTGGCATTTTACCCAACCCTGCTGTGCTTGGGTCCCTCGGTGCCGAGCTGTGTGCCCCCTCCAGAGACTGGGCAGCGGGCCACCTCTCCACAAGCCCCCCTACCTCCACCCAGTCCCTTCTGTCCCCAGGGGTCCGTCCACCCAGTGCCATTTTGGGACGTGCTCCTGTTTGTGGCTGTCCCTGTGCACGTCCGTGCCCAGAACTGAACCTGTCCCCTCCCTTGGTCCAGGCCCTTCCGCTCTAATGAAGACGCCCTCCCCGGGCCTCGCCAGAGCTCCCGTCTGCCTCCCTCCTAAGCATGTTTGCTGCTCACCAAGGACTCCCCGGCCAGGCCAGCACTTGGCGGCACCTGGGGTCTCTCCGCGCTCCTCCCCTCTAGGGTCTGCTTAAAGCTCCAGGGCCGGCAGACAGAAGGCCTGACCCCAGCTCTGCCACCCAGAGCCCCCTCTCCAGCCCCGGGCCCTTTCCCCACCCCTCACTTCCACTGACACCACCCACCCGCCAGGCACAGAGGGAGCTCGGTGGTGTCTGAAGGAAGGGATCCACTCAGGGCCGGAAGTAGTGCGGACCGCGGTGTGGGGACGGCTTAGACGTAGCCACGGGTGGACACCCTTGGGTCTGTCTCAGGCCAGGAAGCCTCAGTCCTTCAGCTGTAAAATGGGAATCATCTTATCTGGTCGATCGGGCCCCTGGGAGCTGCAGAGCCCGGTGTGCTGCAGGCCCCCAGGACACGGGGCAGGTGGGGCGAGGCTGGCTGGTCAGCAGGCCGTGTGGCGAGGGCTGAGCTGGGCAGAGGAACGCATGGGAGCCTTTCTCCTGGCACCGCCCACAGCCGCAGGCCTTGGTGCACTTCTGAGGCCACAGTGCCCCCTGGTGGCCACACAGGAGCCCATTCCATTCTGAAGGACAGCACTCCAAGGCCTCAGGCCAGCGTCGCCCTCTCTGCCAGCCCTCTCTGGGTTTGTCGTCACCATTTCATAAATGAGGCCCAGACAGGGCAACTCGCTGCCCAGAGTCACACAGCCAACCGGAGTGGGGCCAGACCTCAGACTCGGGTCTGCCCGGCTCCCAGGCCGCAGCTGCCCTCCCGTCCCGGGCAGGGGCTGTGTCTTGGGAGGCACAGAGCGGGGAAAGCACCGTGGGCCCTACGAGCCTCCCGCTGACCACCTCGTCTGCCTTTGGCACAGGGCGCTGTGCGGAGCTGCAGGTCCACGTGACCGAGGTCGCGGCCACGGCAGCCGAGCAGAGGGACCTGATCGCCCGCTTGGAGCAGGACCTCAGCACCATCCAGTCCATCCAGCGGCCGGACGCGGAGGTGAGCACCCCATCCCACCCCCTCACCGCCCGTCCAGGGCTCTTCCAGCCTCACCAAACACCCGCTGCCCGGCTGGCACCCACCTGCCCCACCCCAAGCCCCACAGGGGCTGTCACCCACCACCTCTGGGTTTTGTCCTCTCCCTCCATCCCAGAGGCCCAACTCGGGCTTCCAGGCCACAGGGCCAAGGGCAGGCTTCCTCCAGCTGGCACAGAGCCCCTGTGTCGGGGGCCGGCTTGGACCTCTGCCCTGGGGGCTCTGAGCAGGAGCAAGGCCAGGACCACCCACCCGGCTCCCAGCTAGGGGACCTGGGGCCCCAAATCAGGGAAGGCTGAGCCCTGCCCGCCCTCCTGGATCATCGCGTCACCCATCTCGTTTCAAAGAGGAAGAAACGGGGCTCCGGGAGAGAAGTCCGGCTGGCCCGGGATCACATGGCAGGCTGGCCGGCGGGGCTGGCAGGGCCGGGGTGGCCCAGCCTCTGGTGCCCTCAGGACCGAGCCCTGGCCTCGGGACAAGCCGGGGGCCCCGGGGGGGCCCAGCCTTCTCCTCCGTGGCCCAAGGCAGGCACCCTCTCCAGGCCGTCCTGTGGCCACCGCTGTGCCCAGCCCCCACCGCCAGACGCCCCCACCTACTCCTTGCCCCCTATCGCTTGGCCCCAGGGCGGCCCGAGTCCGCGCACAGGGCGGAGACTGCCCCCACCCCAACCTCTTCCTCTCACCCGCAGGGCGCAGCTGAGCTCGGCCTGGAGAAGATTCCAGAGCCCATCAAGGAGGCCACCGCCCTCTTCTACGGTGAGGAGGGGCCGCGCGGTGATGGGCGGAGAAGAAGCGGGGACGGGAAAAGAGGGTACAGCCTGAGTCCCAGGCCTCCGCGGGGGTCAGGCCCCCACGTCAGCACTGTAGCGAAAACCTAATCGAGGGGGCGAGCCCCCCACTTGCCCCTCTAGGCCTCAGCCCGACACCTCCACTTAGGGCCCCGACCCCCTCAGCCCTGCCAGTGGCCTGTCACAGGCCAGTGGGTGTTGGGCAGGCCCCTGCGGAGGCCTCGGGCCTGTGACGCAGCCAGAGGGCTGAAGGAGAGGGGCCTCCTCGGCTGCTGAGGCAGAACCCGTGGCCACAGGACCTAGAGGCCGCAGTGAGGGGTACCCAGTGCTCTCAGCGTCCCTTTGCTTTCCCAGGAAGTGGGAGCCCATTCCGGCAGCCGTCGGGTCTCAGATCCAAGTCTAGACAAAGGGGAGGAGGCTAAGGAGGGGCGCTGGCAGCCGGAAGCCAGCCCGGCCTCCCCTCTCCCGGTGGCCTGCCCCCTTCCCCGACCCCCTTCCCTTGTGCTCAGACACCTAGTGGCTTCACCCCGTGGCACCTGCCCAGAGCTCCCTGAGGGCCCGCTGCCGGCCCGTGCCTCCCACTTCCCTAAGCCACTGTCCCCCACCTCCTAGGACCCTCGGCACCAGCCAGCGGCACCCTCCCCGAGGGCCAGGTAGACTCGCTGCTCTCCATCATCTCCAGCCAGAGGGAGCGCTTCCGTGCCCGGAACCAGGAGCTGGAGGCTGTGAGTCGTGTCCTGTCCCCTCCCCTCCACACCCTGGGCCTGAGGACACAGCGGGGGACACACAGGCTCAGGGGAGAAAGATGTGTCACAGACCATGAACCCCGGTGGGATTAGATTTGTTCTGTGCAGTCAGGGAGGGCTTCCCGGAGGAGGTCGTGCCACACTAGGCTTTGAAAGAGGAATCTGACCCTCAAGTTAAAGGAGAGATGGAGCGGAAACAGGGGGCCGAGAAGCTGGAAGCGCGTGCAGTTGTTTTGTTTTGTTTCTACGGCTGTAGAAACAAAATAGAGAGTCACAGAGCTCCCACTGTGGCGCCCCGGGATCGGCGTGGTCTCTGGAGCGCTGGGACACAGGTTCGATCCCTGGCCCTGGAACTCCAAGTGCCGTATGCCACGGGGCGGCCAAAAAGGAAAAGAAAAAACAAAACATAGAGTCACCAAGAGAGGACCCTACTGCCAGGCTGGGATGCCACCGAAGGACTTAAGCAGGGGACCAACGCTGCCAGGATGCAGGGTCAGAGCTCACTCAGGCAGTTCAGGGCAGAAGCCTGGCCCCGGAGGATGACTGGGGGCTGGTCACCGGCATCTGGGAAGACACCTCTCCATCAGGTGGCGGAGCAGGGAAGCAGGGCAGATCGCAGGGGAGAGTCTTGAAACGCCGGGAAGAGAAACAGTCTAGAGATGGCCGGGAGCTCTGCGGCGTCCAAGAGAGCCCACCGGCCGCTCAGCACCCGGCTGCTGGACCCCCGGGGAAGGGCAGTCCGGTCTGCAAAGGTGCCTGGCCCAGCTACGCATGGCTTTTCACACGCAGTGCCTCCTCGTGGGCACTGTTGGCATTCGGCAGGTGCCAGCAGATGGCTGTGATCCCCGGAATGGAGGGGAACAGGGGACGAGAAAGGATCGGGGAGGGAGGGGAAAAGCGGGAGCGAGGGGTGTCCAGGACACAAAGGCAGAGGCCAAGCTGGGCGTCCCCACGGAGGAGGTGGACACTGAATGCAGGTTGCAGAGGCTCTGTGACAGGCCGGGAGGGGTTGCAGAGCCCCCCCCATCCCACAGAGCCAGCCTGGATCCTAGACAGACAGACAGACACACACACACACACACACACACAGGCACACACACACACACACACACACCCAGGGGAGACAGGAGCCAATAAGGTGTCTAGCTTCTCAGAGTCACTGACCGAGCTGATGGTAGAATGTCTAGAACCTTCCTCTGCACAGCCGGGCCCTGTTCACGGGGTTTCCAGGCTGAGGTCTCAGGGAAGCAGACATTCGCTGAGCATCAGTTCGGGAGGCTTCGTGCTCTGGGCTCCGGAGCAAGAGGCTTCAAGTGAAGGACCGTGAGAGCTGCTCCCCGGGGGCTGGGGACAGTCAAGGCTAGGCAGCGCTTAAAAGAGGATTAAGTGGGGAAAAATTAGACTCAATGGGGAGAAAAGAGTATTTTCAAATTAGATTAAGTGGTGAGAAAAGAGGCTTTTGATTTTTTTGGCCTCGCAGCACATGGAGGTTCCCAGGCTAGGGGTCTAATCAGAGCTGTAGCCGCCAGCCTACGCCACAGCCACAGCAACGCGGGATCCGAGCCATGTCTGCAGCCTACACCACAGCTCACGGCAATGCCGGATCCTTAACCCACTGAGCGAGGCTGGGAATCGAACCCAAAACCTCATGGATACTAGTCAGATAAGTTCCCCTGAGCCATGACGGGAACTCCAGAAAAGAATACTTATAGTCTGCCTCTTGCCTTAAAAATCTAGACTTCTTACCATGTACTTGTGTTAAGTCGTGATAAAAGACTCATCACTTAAAATTTACCATCTTAACTTTTCTTTCCTTTTGGCCACACCCACGGCTTGTGGAAGTTCCCAGGGCGGGTACTGAACCTGCGCCCCAGTTGCGGCAACGCTAGATCCGTATCCCACCGCTCCTCAGAGCAGCTTCCTCTCTTAAGCATTTTTAGGTGTACAGCCCAGGGGTGTTAAGTTCATTGATTGTTAGGCAACCATGGCCACCGCCCGTTTCCAGAACTTTTTCATCTTCCCAAACTGAAACTCTGTACTGATTAAACCCTCACTCCCCATCCCCTCCTCGGCCCCCCTCCCCCGTACCCACATTCTACTCTGAGTCTATGACTTTGACCATTTCAGGCATCTCACATAAGTAAAATCAGAGAATACTGGTTTTCTAGTGACCGGATTATTTCACTTGACGTGACGTCCTCCAGGTTCACGTAGCACGCATCAAAATGTCCTTCCTCCTTAAGGCTGAATAATATTCCCACGTATGGACCACATTTTGCTCATCCTTCCATTTGTCCCTGGACACTTGGGTGGCTTCCACCTTTTGGCTACTGTGAACAAAGTTGTTATGAACTCGGGCGTGCAGATATCTCTTCAAGTCCCGGCTCTCGGTTCTTTGGGTTGTATACCTACGAGTGGGATTGCTGGATCCTACGGTGATTCTAGTTTTACTTTTTTGAGGACCTGCCACACTACCGTGTAGTTGTCCTTTTGAATGTTTTTGCAGCGTGAAGAAGACAGTTATTTAAGCCTTTTCCTAGGTTGAGTAACGAGATCACATTTCACTTTGCCCCCACGTTGGCAAACATTATAATCACACATCGTCAGTTTCCGTTTATACGGAATGTCTAGAATAAGCAAATCCATAGAGCTAGAAGGTAGATTAGCTGTTGCCAGGAGCTGGGGAGGGGGGAATGGGGAGCTGACAGGTGTGGGGTTTCTTTTTGGGGCGACAGAGATATTTTGGAATTAGTTAGTGGGGATGGTTGCATAACATTGTGACTATACTAAAAAAAAAAAAAGTACATTTTTAAATGGTGATGTTTATGTTATATGAATTATATCTCAATAATAATTTTTTTTTTGTCTTTTTGCCTTTTTGCCTTTATGTAGAGCCACACCCGCGGCGTATGGAGGTTCCCAGGCTAGGGGTCGAACAGGAGCTGTAGTCGCCGGCCTTAGCCACAGCCACAGCAGCGCGGGATCCGAGCCACGTCTGCATCCTACACCACAGCTCACGGCAACGCCGGATCCTTAACCCACTGAGCAAGGCCAGGGATCGAACCCGCAACCTCATGGTTCCTAGTCGGATTCGTTAACCACTGAGCCACGATGGGAACTCCTCAATAATAATTTTTAACAAGAGTTCTTGTTGTGGCTCAGTGGTAATGAACCCGACTAGCATTCACGAGGACGCCTGTTCCATCCGTGGCCTTGCTCAGTGGGTTAAGGATCCAGCGTTGCCGTGAGCTGTGGTGTAGGTCGCAGACGTGGCTCGAAGCTGGCGTTGCTGTGGCTGTGGCGAAGGCCGGAGGCTTCAGCTCCGATTCAACCCCTAGCCTGGGAACCTCCATATGCCACAAGTGCGGCCCTAGAAAAGGCGAAAAGACCAAAAACAAACAAACAAACAAAAACATGAAGAAACTGACCCAAGAACTGTGACTTCTGCCCGGCACGGGGTCTCCCCAGAGCTAGCAGCTTTGAGCGGATGCCAGCAGGTCAAGGCGATGGCCCCTGGCCAGGAAGGCGCTCCAGTAGAGGGAGCAGGAGCCGTGCTGGCACAGTGGCCCCTCCCCACACCCTTCCCGTCTGGCCCTGCCCACCTGCCCACTTGCCCACCTGCCTGCCCCCAGGAGAACCGCCTGGCCCAGCACACCATCCAAGCCCTGCAGAGCGAGCTGGACAGCCTGCGCGCTGACAACATCAAGCTCTACGAGAAGATCAAGTTCCTGCAGAGCTACCCTGGCCGGGTAAGCCCTCCCCAAGTTCAGCCCCAGGGGCACCAGGCAAGGAGAGAGGTGGTCCGAGCTTGCAAGGCGGGAGGGTTGGGACCAGTGATCTGCTGGGGACCCCCAGAGGCCATGTGACCCCCCCATGCCTGCCAGCTGTCCTCCCAGAGCTGGGGGGGAGCCCCCCACAGTGGAGACATTATGGGGGTTCATTCAGCAGAACCAGCCAGGAGGTGATAAGGTCCAGCAAAAGGCGGGTCACAGGACCCAGGCCCACAGGCCTGTGAAATGGGGGTGACTCACTAATTGGAATTTAACCAGATCCAAGGATAATGTTGAGTATATAACACAAGCTTAGGGGATCCGTATGTTTTAAACTTATATTTTTTTAAAAAAATCAAGGAGTTCCTGTTGTGGCACAGTGGGTTATGAACCTGACTGGTATCCATGAAGGTGCAGGTTCGATCCCTGGCCTCACTCAGTGGGTTAAGGATCTGGTGTTGCCATGAGCTGTGGTGTAGGTCACAGATGTGGCTAAGATCTGGCACTGCTGTGACTGTGGTGTAGTCTGGTGGCTACAGCTCTGATTCAGCCCCTGGCCTGGTAACTTCCATATGCCACAGGCTGGCCCTAAAAAAAAAAAAAAAAAACGCTATGTATTTTTAAGAATTAAATTATACATATATGAATTTGTTCTAACCTTCCAAAACCCTATCAAGAGAATTGAACGGAAACCAACCACTCTATTCTGGGCTGGGAGGCCTTCTCTCAGCCCCCAGGCCTCACAGGAGACCCCCTCGGGCAGGGAAACCCCTCTGAGACTGTGGCGAGACAGAGAGCATTAGGATGGAGCGGCGACACCCTGGTGCGGGCGTCTCTGGGACAAGACTCAGCCGCAGGGCCCAAACCCCCGCTAGGAGCTGTCCTCCAGCCGCCAGAGGGCGCCCAGGCTCCGTGCAAGCTAGTACTACACGCCCGGTGGCGGGCGGAGGGGACTGGGGTGGCGGGTCCCTGGTCTCCCAGGTGCTGGCCTGTGCCCACCCTGCACACCCCCAGCGAAGCCCCTCCAAAGCCACCTCCCTGCGCAGGTCCCCGGCCCGTCCATCTTACACCTTCCAGCCCCGCTCTGGGCCTCAGTTCCCCTACGTGCCCTGAGGCACCGAGGCCCTGACCCCGTGGGAGACCCCTGGCCCCCGGGCAGAGCCCCTGAACACAGTACCACCCGCGTCACACTGGCACCCGGGCCTTCTCCCCACCTCCGTGGTGCTAGGGAGGAAACAGGCTCCCCGCGACGCCGCTGGGTCCCTTGACCGGGTCTCTCCCCCTCCCTTCCCCGCAGGGCGGCGGCAGCGACGACACGGAGCTGCGGTACTCGACCCAGTATGAGGAGCGCCTGGACCCCTTCTCCTCCTTCAGCAAGCGGGTGCGAGGGCCCCGCCGCTCCCCTGGCCTCAGCCTCCCTTCGGCCCCCTCCACCACGCTGGTCCCGTCACGCAGGTCCAGCCTCACCCGGCACCCCCACACCGCAGCCCCACGCACCACACGGATGTTGGACGAGCCTAGGCTGTCACACTGAGCCGGGCTGGGCAGCAGGGAGGCCCCTGGGGTCTTACGGATTCAGCAGAGCAGGGTCCCTCTCAGCAGTGAGCTGGGGCCTTGGCCGCGCTTTGGGGTCCTCTCTTCATCATTTTTCCCCCTCCAGGAGCGGCAGCGGAAGTACCTGGGCCTGAGCCCCTGGGACAAGGCCACGCTCAGCATGGTGAGACCCCTCCCCTGTGCCCGTCTGGGACAGGCCTGGGCCTCTGACTCTGGGGACCTGTCTCCACTCAAGCCCAGTCTGGAAAGCCCTGGGGACCCCACTGCCCCTCAAGCATCACTAGGCCCCTGCCAGAGTGGCCGTGTGACCCCCAGCGGGGTCCCCTCCACCCCCAGGACAGCCCCTCTGAATGCATCATTCATGGTAGGTTCTCAAATTGTGCCACAAGGGGGCGCCATTGCCTAGAATTCCGGCGACCCAGGGTCTCAGCCCTTACAGTGGCGTGGAACCTGGCCTCCTGCCCTTCTCTCCCTCTGCTGCCCTGCGGGTGAGCCCTGCTCCATCCCTACTCACGCCTGGCGTGCTCCCCTCCAGGGGCGGCTGGTTCTCTCCAACAAGATGGCCCGCACCATCGGCTTCTTCTACACGCTGTTCCTGCACTGCTTGGTCTTCCTGGTGAGTGTCCAGGCTCAGCCAGCGATGCTTTCACCGCCCTCCTCCGCCCCCAGGGGCGGCAGAGACCCTGTGGGTCGGGCACAGCGCCCCCTCTTGGCCACTTCTCTCCCCATCAGGCCCTCGGGCCGGGGCAGCGGCCTGGGCGCCCCGCGGAAGGGGCCTGGCTGAGCCCATCCGGGGTCGAGCCCTGGAGGGACTTGGGGGAGGGAAGGGCCGCTGTGGAAGGCTGACAGGTGGGAAAACACGTCTAACTAACTCTACTAAGGGACAGCCAGGTGGGCTGCACAGAGGAGGGGACACCTTGAGCGGACTCTCCTCAGGTGCACAGGGACGTCCAGTGAGTGGGCACGGCATGCATGGGGGCCTAGTGATGGCTGTGTGCCCTCCACGTGCAGGGAGCGGCAGGGGAGGGTGTGCCTATGGAAAGTTCCAGTCTCATAGACGCCCACCCCCAGCAAGGCCAGAGTCAAGATGGCGCCTACACGGCTAGCCTGGGCTCCAACTCGGCCCAGGGCCTAGGAGGTCCTGGCCCTGCCAGCAGTACACCCAGGCCCATTTGACCATCTATGAAACGGGCGGACATGAGAACAACTCTAAGCCCCACCCATCCTGGGGCCTGGGCCATGAGAACCTTCAGGAGTCAGGAAGCCAAGCCCAGGGGCCGTAGCTGGAACACAGGAGTGGCCAAGAGGCAGGACAAGCAGCTCACCGTGTCTCTCCCTGGGCAGGTGCTCTACAAGCTGGCCTGGAGCGAGAGCGTGGAGAGGGACTGCGCCACCTTCTGTGCCAAGAAGTGAGTTCCCACCTGGGCCCCCCCCCATGGCCCCACCCTCAGCCCCCAGCCCCCAGCCCCAGCGCGTTCTTACGTTCCCTGCCCCCGTCCCTGCCTCCATCTGTCCACCCCGCGGCCCTCCT
>PVHT021183640.1:354283-416797 GCA_004024745.2 Catagonus wagneri | reverse complement strand
ATCTGTCCACCCCGCGGCCCTCCTACCAGCATAGCCCCGAGAGATCTCTGTGCCCTCCGCCACCCCCCCCCCCATTTCTCTCCTTCTCACACTTGGCCTCAGCAAAGGCTTCTGTGGCCCACAGGTTCGCCGATCACCTGCACAAGTTCCACGAGAATGACCACGGCGCGGCAGCCGGTGACTTGTGGCAGTGACGTCCTGGGGCTGCCCCCGCAGGACAGTGATGGCTGCATTCCCCTCCCCTGCTTGTTCAGCCGCTTCTAATGACTTAGGCTTCCCTGTAGAATTCCCCGTGTAGACTGCCTTTGCCCTCCACCCAACAGTGCCCCAGACCCCTTAAAAGATGGTCTCAGCCGCATCAGGCCCCTTGGGTCCAGAAAACTCCCAGGGCCAAGCCAGGCTGAGCCAAAGGGTCCCCTTCAGGCCCATCACAGGCTGGTGACCCAGCCCGGGTCCCACCTGCAGCCTGACCACGAGCCCTGGTGGCAGAGACATCCCAGCCGTGACACTGAGTTCCCACTGATTCTGGCTGTGGTTAATCCGGTCGGGGTCCCCAAGCCTCTCTGTGCCAGGCTCTGGGATCCCCTTGGGCTCCCCTAGGATCCATCGCCATCTCCCCAGGATGTGGAAGCCCTTCCTCGCGGGCCAGCAGGCTCTGAGTCCAGCCCCCCCCCCAAGAAGTGAAGGAGCCCCCGAGGGCAGGATAGTTTCTGTTACCCCCTCCCAGCCCCTTGGACCCACTCTGATGTTTGCTTTCTTATTAGCAAGTTATTCTGGCTTTTAAGTGACGAGGAGTCTCCAGTGAGTCCATACACCCCCGGCTCTTCAGACCCAGAGACCGGTTTGAGGGGCCCAGGTGCTTCTCGGCCAAGCAGAGCTGGCTGTGGGCCACCCTAGCGTGGCTACCCTGAGGTCACTGGCAGATCTTCCTAAATTAGATTTGCACTTGCTTCAGCTTTGCACATTTTGAATAAACGCATTGTTGCAGCCACACTGGTAGCTCTGCTCTGTGACCCTGGGGGTACAGGAAACAGGTAGGCGGGTTCCCGCAGCAGCACCTCTAGGAGCTGCCGGCTGGACCCAGCTCACAGCTGCTCTGCTGACATGGGGCGCGGTCCCCCACATGTGGGAGGCCCCTGCCCCACTTCCCATCACCACGAGTTCCCTGAGCGGGTCCAGGGCTTTGCCGAAAGCCAGACCCGCAGTGTCTGATTCCTCGTGAGCAAACGCTCTAAAAGAGAACTCCCTTCCTTTTTCAGGCTGCGATTGCATGTGTGACATCAGCTCTTGGGGAATCCCTGCTTCCCTTTCTCTGTGCCCTGGAGCCATGCACGCTCTCCCTCCCCATGGGCCCTGCCTGCCGGGCATTGAGGAGTCCGTGCCCATCAAGTCCCCTGAGTGACAGCCTTGCCAGGGAACGCCCCCCCCTCCCCCGAGCAACGGGGTGGGTCCCCTCCCATCCAGACTGAGAGCTTCCTCTTGGTCAGTGGTGACTGGCGTTATCCCACTGGCCAGGCGGCCCTGAAGGCTGGCTCGGCACTCAGCAACCACCCGGCAGTCCACCAGCCCGAGTCCCCTGCGCTATCCATGTGTGAGTTTTAGCCCTGAATACTCTAGAGTTTGTGCCTCCAGGGCCACACCCTCTCCCTTGGGGTCACCCCCCGCACCGCTGTTGTCTACCCCATCAGAACGTCCTCTAAGGCCCCAGGCCTGGCCTGGGGGACCCCAGATGGGCCCCTCCTCCCTCGCCCTCATTCCTGTGGCCGTGACAGCGCCGCTCTTGGCTAACCGGCCCCCCTCCTTCCCCGCCCTCCCTAGCCACTTCCACTTCTCCCGCCAGTTCCTCCTTGAAGGTCAGAGTCCTCCTCACTTCCTCCTCCCTGGGCATCAGGGCTACTGTCTTGCCCAGGACTGCACACCCCACGACCCTCCCTGGCCCATGACCGCCCACCAGTGCAGCTCAGCCTACGGCCTGGAAGCAGGTTAGTCACCTGGGGGTCACAGTCTCCCATCCCCCAGGAGGGCGGGGTCCCCAGCCAGGCCGCCTGGTGTGGCGCCTCCCTCTCTCCCACTCTGCAGCGATCACCCTCCCAAGCCAGTCCCACGCTCCCACACCCGACTTGGCCCCATTTGTGGGTCTGGCTCCCAGCCAGATGCCCAGGTTTCTGTGCAGTTCCATTTGGTGACTGGTTCGTACCTAAGCCTTCACTAAGTGTTCGCTAGCCAGGTCCTGCCGAGAGGGCAGTGCAGTCTGCGTGTAGAGGGAAGGGGCTGGGTACCAGGGCCTCAGACCAGGTGTGCCTGGCTTCTGTGTCCCAGTGGAGGAGGAGGTGAGGACTCCTGGCCAGTCTCCACCGTCAGCTCCCACCATGCCTCTCGAGGCCCCCCCCCTTTCCATCCACAAGACTGGGATAAAAACCCTTCTTTGCCTCTCCAGCTTCCTGGGAAGTCGGAGATGTGAAATGGCTTTGGGAAAGGTTAAAGGGCTCTCTACAAAGGTAAGAGGTCATGATGGGTGGGGGAGGGCAACAGATGGAGACACTCCCAGCTAGCAGGGGGACCACAACAGGTCACAGAACGACCTCTGCTGCAGAGAGTTTCGCGAAGAGCTGAGCTAACTGTTGGTGTGGTCCCCAGGCGTGGGTTGGGGCCAGGAACCGAGAGGAGGGCGGGAGCCTTGCACCCTCTGCCTCTCCCCAGGAGCAAGCAATAGGTCTGATCTCTGAGCGGCCCTTTCACACTTCTGCTCACACTGATACCCTTCTGCTCCTCTTGGGCCCCTTCCAGGCCTGCTGGAGAGGCCCCCCCTCCACCCCATCTCTTCTGAGAAGCTTCCTGGAGGTCCCCAGCCCGCCAGGGGTCAGTCCACAAGCACCTGCAAAGGCCAGTAGCAGTCTTTGTTTTTTTGGACAGACTGGGATCTGCCCTAGCCTATGCCCCGAGTTTGAAGGCTGCAGAAAGCAGGGATGAGGAAGCTAGGGCTGTGTCCCCCCATCAGCCCCATGTGACCTCTCCCGCGGGGTGGGGGGCGGCGTCAGTGTCCCCATCACTGTGAAGTTAGGGAGGAGGGAGCCATGCTCCGGTCTTCCCTGCCCTGGAGCCGGGGCGACGATTTCCGGCCCTGGAGAGCTGGCGGGAGGGGGCGTGGTGCTCGCCCTCGCGATTTATGAGAACCAGACGTCGACTTCCCCCGTTGTTGCGACATCTGGGCTTTCTCGAGACTTCCATTGTCCCCACGCCGGAGGGTCCAGGGCCCCCGGCCCGGGCGCCAGTCCCCGAGCGGCGCCCACGCCCCATCCACTCCACTGTTCAGACCACCCACCCGGCCCCCACCCGCCGCGTTCCCGGGGCTTCCACGCACGGCTCCGGGGTATGCCTCCGCGCCTGGCCGAGGGCCTGCTCCGCGAGACGGGGCGGCCGCGAACTCTCGCCCTAATCCCTACGGTCCCCACGGCTCTGCCGCCCGGCAGCCGCCAGGAGGTAGCTAGTCGCAGCGGCGGGCGCCGAGCCGGCTCCGCGGAGGGCGGGGGGCGCGGCGGGGGCGGGGCTGGCGCGGCGCCCGGCCGGAGGGGCGGGGCTCGCGGCGGGGGCGGGGCCGGGAAGGCGCGCGCCGCACGGGCGAGGGGTACGAGGAGGAGCGGGCGGGGTGCGCGCCGCTGAGGCTGGGCTTTGAGCGCGCGGGGCTCGGTCGCCGAGAGAGCCGAGCCGGGGCCGCGCCGGGCCAGCGAGAAGCGCGCTAGCCTTCGAGGTTGTGGACGACGGAGGGAGGAGCCGCCGCCAACGCCAGCTCCCGCCTGGAGGGAGCCCGAACCCGCCGCGGGCCATGAATCGTCGGGCCCCCGGAGCCCGGCCGCAGTCCGGGCAGCGCTTCGCCGGCGTCCCGGCCCACTCGGCCGCAGCTGCGAGCCTGTAGGTACGGCCTGCTTGTCCTCAGTTCCCTCGTCCTCCCGTCCGTCACCCTGGACCCCATCTGTCCCTGAGGGCGTGCGTGTGTGTGCGCACGGCTGCCCGGAGAGCGCGGCCGCACGCGCCCCGGTCCGCGCTAGTTGTCTTTGTGTGCGCTGGTGGGAGGGAGCGCGACCGAGGAGATGCGCCCTTGGCGGGGGTCGGCTCCCGGACCCCCATCCCGGGCCGGGTGGGAGTGGCGGGGGGGGGTGCCGAACCGCCTCCAGAGCAGCAGCGCCCCCGCCCCTTCCTAGGGCCCAGGCCCCGCGTTGGAGCGAGCGCTGCGGGCCCCCTGGAGGAGGGGGGGTCTCTGGCTTAAGGCTGGAGGAGCAGCGCTGGGGTCTCTACCCCAGGCTGCCGGGGGAGGACCAACCTGGATTGCGAGTGCGGGCCCCGGCAGGGACCCTTTCCAGACCCCAATCACCGGTCCGGCACGCCCTCCATTTGGCCCAGGCCTTCTTTCTCACGGTTCCCATTCTCGACCCGCCCACCCCGGGAGCTCTCCGGCAGCCCTCGGTAGTGGGGAGGATCGCTGAGGGTACCCGAGAGGCTGGCGCCTTTAAGAAGGGGCGGGTTCATGCCCTCCATTCAGGCCCTTCGGCCTCGGCCATTGATGAACCTGCGGGCAGCGCTGGGATCGGCACCGCGCCAGGCCGGCGGGCCAAGGCCAAGCAGAGGCAGGGACCCCAGCAGCTTATGAAGTCAGGTCTTCAGGAGGAGAAGTCTGCAATGACTGAGACCCCTCTGGAGCCGCACAGGGTGGACTGGACAGCCTCAGGAGTGACCGTGAACCTGGATTGGCAGTTGGTGCAGGAGAGAGCCTCAGGGCTGGGAGTCAAACCTGAATTGAACCCTACACCTGCCGTTTGAGCCTCCATTCTCTACCCTGTAAAATGGGGTTGGTGCAGCCTGCCTCCTAGCTGGGCGGCTAGCAAGCTGGGCAGCTGTCTCCCTCCAGCACAGGTCGCTGAGCATGGGGTGAAACGGAGCCTCTGAGAGGGCAGGAGCCAGGGGGTGGTTTCCTTAAGAGGCTCTGGCTACCTCTGTTGGGGGGTGTGATCTGAACCCCATCAACCCTGCCCCCCGCTTTGAACAAATCTCTTTCATAGTGGCCTCCCTACTCCATCCAGGAGGCCCTTGACTGAGACCGACCTAAAACTTTTCCAACCAAAGAACTCTGGGGAAGGTCTGACTGTGGGGCCAGTGGTGAGGTTTGTTTCCCACAGGCTGTCCTACTCCTCTCCCCCTCTAGAGGGCGTCATGATGGACAAGAGATTCTGACTGAGGATCATTGAATGGTTCCAAGTAATCAAGAATGAGTGCATACGATTTTTTTCTTGCCCTTACTGAGAAAAATCTGTCTAAAATTTCTAAGCCCCTCCTCCCGTGGGTCTCCTAGGGAGAACCCCCTCACACACACGTCCAAGTGTGGGTTCCCTAGGACGGGGACCCACATCCAGGTGGAGCCTGGACCCCCAGGGCAGAGCATTTGGTTTCGAGCTGAATGGTGCCAGGTGGGCTAAGGCCTCTGTGCGGTTTCTGGTAATCTCCGCGGCAACCTGGGGGGCGGTGCTATTATTATCCCCATTTTACAGAGAAGGAAACAGATTCAAGGAAGTGAAATGACTTGCCCACAGTCACTCAACCAACAAGCCAGGCTTCCAAACCACATCTCTCTGACAAGAATCTGGTTCTTACCGCTTGCACTGCCTGTCCGTTCTGGGTTGTAGGGAATGGGGGTTTCGGGGCCTCGGGCCTCCTGGTTGCTGTCTCTGTGGAGTTTGGGTCCAGCCTTGGAGCCCGCCTGGCTTCCTGCTCCTCAGTGTCCTCACGGGACTGGAGGGGCGCTGGCGGCTTTGGAACCCGAGGAGGCTTCACCTGGGTGGGCCTGTTTTTATGGCCGTGCTCTGTCTCCAGGGACAGCAGGGGTGAGTCTTCGACTCCTAGCAGAGGTCACGGCCCATACCTGCTTGGGCAGAGCCGTGTGTGGGAGTGCAGCATCTCGTGGGCTCCTGGGGTGAGGCAGGGTTGGGCTCCATTCTCCAGATACTTCCGACCCTCTGTGACTGGGACCCACCGGCGGGGTGTTGTAGGGGGCAAGGGGGCCCGGAGTGGAGGCGGAGGCAGGACAAAGGGGCGTCCCTGGGGCCTCCCCGGCCCCAGGGCCCTGCCGGCTATTGGGGCAGAGGAGCGGGGGGCACCACGCCCACCTGCAGGTTGAGACTCCGAGCAGTGGACAAGCGGGATGTGTTAGAACTTGGTGAGTCTGAGATGCCTGGAGATCTGCGCGGCTGGGAGTTCAGCTGCTTGGAGAAAGGTCCGGGGAAGCTTCATAAGCATCCACAGGCCCCAGAATTCTGAGATACTCAGAACTGAGCGGAGGCACCCGAGGCCTCAGTTAGGAGTCACTGGTATGTGTGTCAAGAAAAAGCCAGAAGTCCGACCGGTGGGCTAAGGGGTGGAGGCTGAAGGGGGTGTCTGACAGGTTTGGGGAGCTGGGCCACGGCCCAGGGAGGTCTTGCAGGGGTTTGAATGAGGGCCTAGATCCATGACACCAGGCGAGAGAGAGACTGCAAGGCTCAGGCCAAGGCTGGAGAGGGTGTGCGTCTGCTCTGTAAGGCCAGGAGGGCAGGGCCAGCGCAGCTAGAGCCATCCCAGCCTGCTCTCCACCTGCGGAGCCTGTCCAGGAGCTGTCCAGCACCAGGTCTTCCTGAAGGGGGACAGCGTCCCTCCTAAGCCCCCAGGGCCCGGCATAGCTTACTGTCCTGGGCCCCACTCCCTGCTCATCTGCAGCGTGCGGCCCCGGGTTCCACTGCCCTCCAGCCTGTCAGAGTGTCCCCTTCTATTGTGAGGCAAGGCCCGAGTGCCCCCACTGTGCCCTCAGTGTGAGAGCTCCCCTGGGACAGCGAGAAGCACGGGCCACGGAAAGGGACAGATCTGAACTTGGCTCCACGCTGCACCTCCCCCATCTCGCCAGTCCAGTGGCCCTGGACCCACCAGCATGGCTCCTGACACAGAGAGTGCAGTACATATCCAGTGAATGATGGGCTTGTCACCTCCCTTGGCAGAAGCTCATTTCCTCCCCTGGATGACGGGAAGGGAAGGTGCGAGAGGAAAAGGGTTTTAAACAGGGGCATAGCCCAATTGGTTGTGGATTCTAGAAAGATGACCTTGGCCACATTGTGGAGCCTGGATTTGTCGGGGGGGGGGTGAGAAACAAGGGGGTCCGGGAGTGGTCCCGTGCAGCCCTCTGCCCAGAGCAGTGGCGGGAAAAGAGGGAATGAATACAAGACATCTGGGAAGCAGAAGCAGAGGAGCTTTGATTATTAAACAAGTTATTTATTTAATCCTCATGACAGCCCTTTGAGGTCAGTGCTCTTATTACCCCCTCTTTTAACAGATGAGGAAACTGAGGCCGCAGGAGGCTGAGTCACTTGCTCACGGGCACAGGGCTGGGAAGCAGAGGAGCTGGGATTCAAACCCAGCCAGTCTGGCTCCAGATCTCGGCTTTTAACCACGCCACTGTCCCGTGTGTCAAATGATCAGACGTGGGGGTGGGGAGACGCCCGGGCCCTGGGCCCCAGTGACGTGGGCAGCTGTTGGATGCAGCCGTAGGGTTCCCGCGGACCAGGGGTCTGTGGGTCCCAGAGCCAGCAGGGCTTGTCAAGGTCAGGGGCATCCGTGAAAGTGAAGGGGCTCAGCAGAAGCGCTCCCCCCAGCGCACAGTGGCAAAGGCCGGGCGTCAGGTGAAAGGCGTGAGGGCTGTTCCAGCAGCTTTTGGCAGCCGCCTCCCAGCGCTGCTCCTTAGCACGGGCTGTGGCCCGTGAAGCAGGCCTGCGTGGGCGAGCAGGATGGTCCCTCTTTACAGCTATGGAAACTGATGCTCAGAAAAGCCAGGACCACCAGAGTCCCCGCTACACACCTGCGCCCCCCCGGGCCCCCCCCGCCAACACACACCAAACGGGGCAGAGTCCCAAGGGCTCTTAATTTGCACCTGTCCCTGTGACTGCTCAGAGCACCCTCCGCCCCACACCCACTCTGCAGCCAAGTCAAGGGTATTAAGACCGGAAACCGTGCCCATCGCTGCCTCCTGCCAGGGTCACGGCCCAGCACAGATCTTCTAGGTGGGGGCGGTCGGGGGATTCCAGCCACGCCTCCGTCCCCCAGGACGCCTTGGTTCAGAGCCCGCCCTGTGGGGACGCTTTCTGAGGGTGGGGCAGGGTGAGGAGGAGACTCGAGAACCAACGCCCAGTACCAAGAGCCTCCATCCGAAGGGAGGAAGGCACTGCTGGCTGGAGGAACAGCCTGCCTGAGTGCTCTGTGCCCTGCAGGGGGCAGGGCGCCAAGCCAGGGCTGGAGGGGACGGTCCCACGCAGGCCAGGAGGGCAGCTGGAAGGTGGGGGGTCGGCCCGGCCAGGCCGGTGGTCCTGAGAAGCCTGGAGGCTGGGCCTTTAGTGAGCGTGATCGGAGCCAGCTTCCCAGAGGGCCGGCAAGAGCCGAGCAAGGCCTTGTCTCCTCTCCTGGTGCCGCGGGCCGGGCACACATTCCGGGTGGGGAGACCTCGCTTTCCGCATTGTGAGTGGTTCAGTGGTGGGGGCGGCACTGCCCCGAGCAGAGCCCCTCGGATACCCCTCGGGCCTTGTCCCTGAATTCAGGGGACAGCCTTTCAGGGTGCTGGTGGCTAGTTTGCACAGCAGGGCCTCCTTCTCTTCCTGGGGGGTGGGGTGGGGGGCCGCCGTCTGCCGTGGAGGGGAGGCTGGCTCTGGCTGAGGCTCCCGGGAACACCGCCTGCCCCCACAGGTGTGGGCCGCGCCGGTGCCTCCCAGCCACTGCTGCTGCTGCCCACGGTGCCCCGGATCAATTGGTCACCGGCCCGTTAGCGGGGTGGCTCGGCCGCCTCATTAATATTTTAAGAAATGACCTGGCCGTGGGGTCCAGAACTGCGTGCCACTGGGGGCTGACAGCTGGCTCTTCTCTCTCTCCCTCTTCCAATTGTCAGCGCTATTTTTACCACCGGAAGGCCAGCCGCCCCCTCTCCCAGGCAGCTCACTAGGTGGGGGGGGGGTTCTCCCGGCCGGTTCTTGGCAGAGCGGTTACAGGAAGGGCCACTGCTTGGAAAGGCAACACGCAGAGACTTGATTAGGCTTCCCCCCAGCCCCCGACACCCCCCCCACCTCCCCCGAAGCCCCATCCCGTCGCCCTCTGGCCCTGGCAAGATGGGAACAAAAAACATTTTTCCAGGAGGAGAAGCCAGAGCGCCCAGCCAAGCCTGGAAAAACCCCAGGGTGATGGATCAGGGAGGGTGGTCTGCCCGCCCGGGGCCCCTGGGGGCCACCACCTGGTTCCCCAGATCCAGCAGAGGCGGTGGGGCTCCCTTGTCTCCCCCTCAGCCCTCATAGCCCATGAAAGTGAGAGGCCTGCCCCCTGGTCCAACCCCGGAGGGACTCTGGGGCCCCAGTCTTCAGTGTCCGAGGACATCACAGTTGGGGGCCCCTGGAGCCCCCAGACAGGGGGCTGAGGATGGGGAGCTGAGGCCTCTCCAGACACAGCGCCCGGCCCCAGAGAGAACCCAGTCTCCCACTGCCCAGTCCCTCACTGTCCCGTGCCGGCTCCCGGGGCCGTGGAAGCAAGAGGGCTGAGGACCACAGCAACTGCGGGAGCTCAGGGCGGGAGGGCCGGTGTAGGGGGAAGGCCTCCTGGAAGAAGAGAGGGCTTTACACAGCCTAAGGGGAGCAGACTTAGAATAGTCATGGAGTTCCCATTGTGACTCAGTGGGTTGCAAACCCGACTAGTATCCATGAGGACGCTGGTTCCATTTCTGGTCTTGCCCAGTGGGTTAAGGATCCGGCGTTGGCCATGAACTCTGGTGAAGGTCGCAGACACGGCTCCGATCTGGCGTTGCTGTGACTGTGGCAGAGGCCGGCAGCTACAGCTCCGATTGGACCCCTAGCCTGGGAACTTCCATAGGCCACGGGCGCGGCGCTAAAAAGACAAAAAGAAAAAGAATTGGATTAGTCAGCAGGGTGAGGAAGAAAGTCCCAGCCGGCCAGAAAGTGAGTGACACAGGCAAAGACTGAGGTGGGAATTGCCAGGGAGCCCACAGCTGCTGGACGCAATCCCTAAACCTGCCGGGCCGGGCCAGACACGGGGCAGGGGAGTTCGTCCGTCCTGCTTCTGGTCCCTCTGGGTGCTCTCCCCCCAAGCCTCTGCTTTTTCCTCATCCGGGCTGTGGTCACCTGCAGAGGTTGACTGGAGGTCAGCCACACTGGCTGGGCCCTGGAGACACTTTGCCGCTGCACCTAGAGGTTAGAGGAGCCCGGCCCTGCCCACAGGTCCCTGTGGGTCGCGGCTTTGCAGAGCCCACTGCCTGGACTTCCAGGGAGGGGCAGTCCCGCATCCGCATTGCTAAAGGCCCAGGGGACGGAGTCGTGGTCAGCGCCCTCTCCCAGGGAGCGGTGGGGTCGGGCCGGGAGCCCAGGTCAGCGGGGTCCCTGCACTGGGTCTCAGCCCCTGTTCTGTCCCCACGGGCAGTGGGGGCAGCACACCCTTGTCCTTGTCCCTGTGGCTTGCAGGCTCCCCTTCTCAGAGGAGGCCTGAGCCTCGGTCTCCCCATCTGTAGCTGCGGCCGGGGCTCCCTGTTGGCCCTGCTGCTCGTGACTTTTATCTCCGGCTGCACAGCCCCTGCCACTTCTGTGAAGCCCCAGCTGGACCCAGGGGACAGCGAGAGCTGCTGTGCTGGGCACCAGGCCCACAGGCCCCTGGCCGGACAGCAAGGGGGCAGGGCGGGGGAGGCGAAGGTCAAGGCAGGCCCAACCTCCGTGCCTCCCAGGCCAGGCCTTGCCTGGGACATGGCCCTAGCCCCCATCCTTGGCAGTTTCCTCTTTGAGTTCCACCCCTGCCTCCAGCGGGGACCCTCCACCCCACCCCTACCCTCAGCTGAGTCTCTTCCCCGGGTCCTGTCCTTCTCCTCTGCCCCTTCTCCTTGCCCAGAATATTCTCAAACAGCAGGAGGAGGGGAAGGCACGGATTAATGCTGAGGAGGCTGCTCCGGGACCCACTGCCTCCCTGTCCCCACCTGCCCTGTGGGGACAAAACGATGTCAAGCAGAGGGTACCCGCCCTCGCTCCTGGCCCAGTGCTAGCCCTTCCTCGGCCATCCAGCCACCTGGTCCGACCCTCCTGGTGGTCTCAGTGGAACTGTGGGGAGGGGAGCGCGGCCCGCTTGGTAAAGGGGCTTGGAGCCCAGGAACAGGGCCTCCTCCCCGCCCCACCCCCAGAAATGCCTGCTCCCCACAGGTCCGGGCCAAGGCCCTGGCGGTGGCGGCAGGTGCATATGACTCAGGCCTGCCCTCTGCCCCGAAGGAGTGCCTGTGCCAGTGGGAGTCAGATGCCTGGGACACCCTGCGGTTGGCACCTCACTGGAGAGACGCGCAGGAGGGGACTGTGGGAGTCAGAGGAAACACACGCCGCCTGGGCCGGGGAGGCTGCGGGAGATCAAGGAAGGCTTACCTGGAGCAAGTGGCCCCTGGATTCATTCTTGAAGGATGAGTAGGAGTTAGCCAGATGAAAAAGGGAGGAAGAGCAGGGCAGGAGAAAGGCTTAGCATGAGCCAGACTCATGGGTACCTCAGCCCCCGACCCCCCAGCCCCTTCTCCACGTCCTGATAAGGCTGCCTCCAGTCCTCGTCCTCGTCCAGTGCAGGCCTGAAACCCTTCCTCCGGGAAACCCTTCGAACTTCCCGCTGCTCCCCGCAGTGCCCGGGTGGGAGTCTGAGGAGACCTGCCGGTTTGGAAAACTATCCTCTGTGCTAAGTGGCCTCATCCAGTGGCCTGGGTCCTCCCCGGCGCTGTCCTGCGGTTCTTGACTGCAGATCGATGGTGAGGTTGCCCCAAGGTGAGAGGGAATCCTCACGAGGCCCTTTGGCCCAGAGGCCCCGCAGATGAGCTCACAGAAGTGGGGCAGCTATTTTTACCCAGCGTTTAATTACAGAGTTTGGATCCCAGAGGAGAGATGAGGTGGTGCTCCCAAGAGCTGCAAAGGAAAGGCTGTGCCGGGAACTCTGGGGGTCCTGGGAGGGCGGGCGAGGGCATGACCTGTCTCAGTTCCCCTGACGCCAGCCGGCCCCTCAGACAGGAGCTCCCCAGCACATCTCACCCTGGCCTGTTGGGTGGGGGGCGTGGTACATAAACACAGTGCCTGGTTCTGTGTCTCCAGGGCCTTCGGCTACCTTGGCGGGGGATGGGGGGTGAGGAGGCCAGGCCCCCAGATGTCCAGACACCATGCAGTTTGGTGATCTGGGCTGATGAAGGATGGAGGGGCCTGGGAAGCTGGGGCGAGGAAACAGCTGGGATACCTGGAGTGGGGCCTTTTCAAGAAGGTTACATTTGGGAGTTCCCATTGTGGCTCAGCAGATTAAGAACCTGACTAGTATCCATGTGGATGCCGGTTTGACCCCTGGCCTCGCTCAGTGGGTTAAGGATCCGGCGTTGTCACAGGCTGCTACGTAGGTCACAGACGAGGCTTGGATCCTGCATTGCTGTGGCTGCAGCTCCGATTCCATCCCTAGCCACAGCCATTTAAAAAAAGAAAAAAAGGAAGAGAAAAAGGTTCCATTTGGATGGAAGTGCTAGAGGGGACAGGCTTCCAGGAGGTGGGAACACAAGCAGAGCGGGCAGTCCACTGTGATGGCAAGAAGCCTGAGGAGGCAGTGCCTTCAGTACCAGTACGAAAAATTGGTCCTGCTGGGTCCGTGCTGGGAGGAGAGCCCCAAGTCCTAGAGTCAGTGGAGAATCCCAGGCCAGTCTCCAACAAGCTGTGTGATCAAGGCCCCATGTGAGGGCTTGGGCAACGACAGCGGTGACGTGCCTGGTATTCATTCGTTCATTCATTCAGTCATTCATTCAGTGTTTACTGAGCACCTGTCATGTGCCCAGCACTGGAGACACAACCATTTATAAGACTGTCAAAAGCACTGCCTTGTGGAGGTGGCATTCTCAGGGGAGGGTGTGGTGGTCGGGGCATGGGGGTGGCAACACGACCGAGCAAGGGGATGAATGCTCTGTCGGGTGGGGATAAACACTGGAGATAAGTAAGCGGGCTAAGGGCACAGAGACACAGTGCCCGGCGGAGCAGGAGGACGTCTTACTCTAAATAGAGCAGTGGTCAAGGAAAGCTATCGGACAAGATGCTGTTTGAGCAGAAACCTGAAGGGTGTGAGGGAGTGTTGGGGAAACTACGTTCCAGCCAAGTACAAGAGAAATTCGCAAGTGCAAAGGCCCTGGGGTCGGACGCAGGTGCTGCCAGAGTAGAGCAGCAGGAGGTGAGCTCAGAGAGTCAAGTGGAGGCAGATGGTGTGAGGCCTTGCGGGCCGTGAGTAGGACTTTGGCTTTCACTCTGAGTGGAGTGGGAGGTTGTGGAATACTGAACAGAGGAGGGCCTGATCTGCCTTATGTTTTAGAAATGATGACTGGGTTCCCGGGTAGACAACAGACTATAGTGGGTGAGGTCACGTTCTGAGGCACCAGTCAAGAGGCTGCCAAAGTACTGGAGTTTCCTTCGTGGCTCAGTGGTTAACGAATCCGACTAAGAACCATGAGATTGCGGGTTCGATCCCTGGCCTTGCTCAGTGGGTTAAGGATCTGGCGTTGCCGTGAGCTGTGGTGTAGGTTGCAGACGCGGCTTGGATCCCGCGTTGCTGTGGCTGTGGCGACGGCCAGCAGCTGCAGCTCCTGTTAGACCCCTAGACTGGGAACCTCCATATGCCGTGGGTGCAGCTCTGCATAAAGGCAAAAAGACAAAAAAAAAAAAAGAGGCTGCCAAAGTACTGCTGGCGGGAGAAGGGGTTGTGTGGGTCCCCGGGACAGCAGCCAGGATGGCAGGCAGCAGAGGGAGGGGTGGGGTGCTTGCTGTGTTTCAAAGGTAGAGCCAGAAGTATTGCACCTGATTTCTTCCTGTCCACCAAGCTTCGGGGACCCTCAGAAGAGGCAACTTAGGGAGGCCAGGTCACTAGAGGCTCATGGGGACCCCACTTGAAGGCGCCTGTCATGCCAGCCTCCTAAGCCCGCCTCAGGAATGACCATGGGGTTCCCTGAGACTGCTGTTTGAAGAGGGAGAATGGGAGGGGGCCTCCCTCCTGCAGAAACACCGCCTGTCTCCCTGGTTGTGGTCACACGTTGCGCTCCTTGGAAAGGCTGCACATGGCCCTGGGGGAGCGGACAGAAGAGCAGACAGGTGGGCGCACGGGACAGAGATCAGGAAGTCACTTGTCCCTCTCGCCTGCAGCCTCCGGGGGCTGCGATGGGACGGGAGCCATGAATGGTGCCGCCCCCGGCCCCGCCGCCGCCACCGCCACCGCCGCCGCCACCCCGGTCCCGGTCCCGGACTGGCGGCAGTTCTGCGAGCTGCACGCGCAGGCAGCCGCCGTGGACTTCGCACACAAGTTCTGCCGCTTCCTGCGGGACAACCCGGCCTACGACACGCCTGACGCCGGAGCCTCCTTTTCCCGCCATTTCGCCGCCAACTTCCTGGACGTGTTTGGTGAGGAGGTGCGCCGCGTGCTGGTGGCCGGGCCGGGGCCCCGGGGGGCGGCCGAGCACCCAGACGCTATGGAGCCCGAGCCCACGGGGCCCCCGGCGCTCAAGGCCGCCCCGTACAGCCACTCCCGGAGCTCCGAGGACGTGTCGGCGCACGTGGCGGCCAAGGCCCGCGCCCGCAAGGGCTTCTCGCTGCGCAACATGAGCCTGTGTGTGGTGGACGGCGTGCGCGACATGTGGCACCGGCGCACGTCGCCTGAGCCCGACGCCGCTGCCCCGCGGGCCGCCGAGCCCCCCGCCGAGTCGCGCGACAAGTGGATGCGGCGCCTGCGGCTGTCGCGGACGCTGGCGGCCAAGGTGGAGCTGGTGGACATCCAGCGCGAGGGCGCGCTGCGCTTCATGGTGGCGGACGACGCGGCCGCCGGCCCCGGGGGCGCCGCCCAGTGGCAGAAGTGTCGCCTGCTCCTGCGCAGGGCCGTGGCGGGCGAGCGCTTCCGCCTTGAATTCTTCGTGCCTCCCAAGGTGAGTTCCCACCCCCACGTTGGGGGACAGCGGAGGGGCGTGGGCAGCAGCGAGGGGCCCACACTGCTTGATCTGATGCGCAGGATGGCCCATGCAGTGTCAGGAGCCTGGGGTGCCAGCCCTCGTCCCCGCCCCCAGGGACAAGTCTCAAGGCCTCTTTCTCCACCTGTGAGGTGTCAGAAGGGCCCTCTGGCTACAGAAGAGCTGGATACTGTTCTTGGTGATAGGGAGCGCCTGGTGCCTGGCCTCCTCTCTTCCTCAACCCGCCCTGAAAGGCTGGAGCCTCCCCACAGAGGAGGCCTACCAGGAGGAGGGCAGGGGGTGACACTGGCACACTCAGAGGGGACCTGCTGGAGGTCTGCATCTAGCTCAGTGGGAATCTGCTCGTCCCCAGCTTGGCTGCCAGGCTCCAGCCCAACCCCTGCTCAGGTAGCCCTTTTCTGGCCCAGGTTTCAAAAGCTAAGCTTCTAGCTGTCACCAGGGCAGCTTTGGGTCCCCTGCAGGGTGGCACACCTGCCTGGTTTGGAGAGACGGACCAGAGCAGCGCCTACTTTCTGAGCGCCCTCATCCTCCCAGTAACCGGCAAGGTGGGCATCATGGTCCCCGGGTCACAGAAGAGAAGACTGACTCAGAGAGAGTGTGTGGCCTGCCCAAAGTCGCGCAGCAGGTGGGTGGCAGAGCTGGGCTACTTACATCCACCACCCTGGTGGTCCTGGGAATGAAAGGAGCATGGAGGTGGGAGCTCCTTGTGCCCTGGGTGGTTTTGAAAGGCGGGAGGTGTGCTGCTGCGGCAGCTGGTGACACCCCCAAGAACCACCCAGGGCCCCCCTACCTGCTCTGGGCCCCCTCTGTAGCCAGTGCCTTCAGTCCCTCTGAGTCTGGTCTCTTTCTCCACCTCCCGATCTGTCAGGACTCTGGACGCTCCTCGCCTCTGTCCACCGGGGGTGCGGGGAGGGGCTCCCCAGGGCCGGGTGCCGTGAGAAGCGGCTTAGTCTCCGAAGAGCTTTCTCCCCAAGTCCCAGGAGCCCCCAGCTTCCTAAGGACTTTTTGCCTGCCCAGCCCCCCACCTTCAGGTCCCTGGGAGATTACAGACCATCAAGCCCAACTCCACTGCTGCTGGATGAGGCCCCGTGAGGGGTAGGAAGTAGGGTGGGGCTTGCCCAGGGTCACCCAGAGGGCAGGGACAGAGGCTCTGAGTGGCAGCCACAGCTGCCCGGCTGTAAATAGCGGCGTCTGCCCTCAAGGGACTGCGATGCAGCAGCTGGCCCCCCCCCCCATTACCCCCCCAGCCCCCCACTCACTGCGGGCAGAGGGCAGGCTTCCTGAGGGTTCAGGCTCCCAACCTCTGAGAAGGGCAGGTGGGTTCCTACCCCCTGGTCTGGACTCAGACCCTCCTTTTTTCATGCAAATGTTTGCGAGCTGGGAAATGAGCCTCAGGAAGGAGGAGCAGGCCACGGTGAGGGCTCGGTCTGGGCTTCCCAGTGTGTTTGGTCCCAGGGAGCATGACCCCCACAGGGCGCCACCCCCCGCGGCCTCTCAGTCCCGTTCACACACCCGCAGTCCAGACCGCCTCCTCTCGCCTGGAGGCCTGGCTGCACCCTTGGAGCAGATGGGAGCTTGCGGTCTGCAGGCCGGGGGGCTGTTTCCGGGCGCTCAGACAGCCCTGTGTTCTCCAGCCTCCTGCTCCCTCGCTCACCCTGCAGGAAGGGTCTGGACCCCGGGGACCAGGGAGCAGGGGTGCTGGCCCCCCGCCTTTGGGGAACCACCAGGAAGCCGGTATTTGCTGAACTGGATGGTAGACCCCAGCGGGGTCGGCACTGGGTGCTCTGGGGGCCCTGCGCAGAAGCTCAGGCAGCAGAAACCTTCGCCAGGCGGCAGGGTCGGGGGACAGACATTCCTGGAGACTTCGAACTGAGTGAGCAAAGGCCTGGGGACGTGAAATAGCCTGACTGCTCTGTGCAGGGCAGTGGGAAGAGTGAGCCAGAGCAAGGCTAAAGGCAGCTGGGCCGGGACGGACGGGCCTGAGAGCAGGCAGAGCAATCAGCATCTTTGGCCAGTGGGAGCCCAGCTGAAGTCGCCGGGCTGGGCCTTCGCTGCAGGCCTGTCTGCTCCACCCACTCCAGGACCGGGTCCCTGCCCCACTGGCAGGTGTGACGGCCTGCCATGGTCAGCCCCGCTGTCACTGCTCCAGGCCCGTCCCTGCGCCTGCTGGATGGCAGCCAGGGCTGCCAGGAATTCCCATCCGCCTGCCCACCCAACGTGTGGCCCTTCCCTTTCCTCTTAAGAAAGTCCCTGACCCACAGCCCGAGCCCTGCCAGGAATCTCAGTTTCCAGCCAACCCCAGGAGGCCTTCGGGCCGTGGCCAGGAGCTCTGGGGCAGAGCGGCCCTCCGCCCAGAGTCCTGCCAGCTCACCTTGGTTAAACCCGGCACTGCTCCCCTTTCCTCCACCCGGAGACACGGCCCTGCCCGGCTCCTGGATCCTGTTCTCAGCTGGGGACTCCAGAGCTGAGCTGTGCAAAGCCTAGTCTGAAGGGGGTGACAAGCATTTTTTTTTTTTTTTAATGAACTAGACTAGAAAAGATGCCAGTCCGTCACAGGCAGGGTAAATATTGTCTGCTGAAACATGTTTCAGAGATATTTTTACCTATGTGTGGACTGGGTCACAACATCAAATGTATTTCTTTCTCTGGGTCAAGGTGAAAAACATGAAAACAACAGATTTGGTGGGTGTGCTGGGCAGAAGGGCTGGGACAGAGTCCCCCCCCTCGGGGCTCAGAGATGGGAGATTCATGTCAGGGCCGGCTCTGTGTCTGACTTGCTGTGTGACTCTATGGGGACTCTGTTTCCCAGGAACTCCCTCAACTCCCCCATCCGTGAAATGGGGATCGGAATGCCTCTGCGCCAGGGCTGCCTGGCATCCTACTGCTGTGACCTCTGGGAGGCGGGGAGGGGAGAGAGGGTTCCAGGAGGCCCTGGGGCCACTGTCTGACTGTCCCTTCGCTGGCCTCCCAGGCCTCCAGGCCCAAGGTCAGCATCCCTCTGTCGGCCATCATCGAGGTCCGTACCACCATGCCCCTGGAGATGCCTGAGAAGGACAACACGTTCGTGCTCAAGGTGAGCCCCACCCCGGCCCCGCAACTGGGCTCACAGCTTGAGGCCACTGTAGGGGCTGAGGGGAGAGTGCCAGCAGCAGGGCAGGGGGAGGCAGGCCTGATCGGGGGGTCCCAGGACCCTCCAGAGATGTATATGTAGCCAGGACTTGAATCCTGGCCCCGGCCCCAGAGCCAAATGCCCCAGATATCTGTCGTCCACCACGCGGGGCCGGTCCCATTTCCTTCTGGACCCGAGTGAAGCTCCTGAGTTTCACTTCTTCCCCTCCCTTCCGCCGCCGGGGCCAGGAGGCACCACCCCACGGCAGGAACTGGTAGCCAGCCTGCAGCAGTTATGCAAATGCTCCTGTCACCAGCGCTGGAGTGTGGGAACCCGCCGGGTCCCAGCGAGGGCGCACAGGAGCCGAGGGTGGGCAGGGAGGCACCCCGGTGAGTCTGGGGGGCGGCTCGTCCTTTTCCCAGGCCCCGCAGCACCGGGGTGGCCTGCCCGGGTTGCTGAGGACACGGCACCTCCCTGCCTGGCAGTCTCATCTGCTGGACGAGACGGGTCAGAGCCTCGCTCCCGACAGCACGGTGCCCGCTGTGCCACCCAGCTCGGGATTACAATTATGCTCCGGAGCCCGGAGGCCGGGCCCTCACCTTCCGGCCCTGCCCTGGGCCTCAGCTTCCCCATCCGTTCAGAGAGGGGTTGAAGGCAGTCTCTGAGGCCCCTCCCAGCTCTGAGTTGCTGGAAGTCCAACTGCTCTTCGAGACACGGGACAGGAAGCTGAGAGCCCAGGGCCTTGGGTTCAGGTCTCAGCACCGCTGAGCTGCAGTGTGACACTGAGCGAGTTACTTAACCTCTCCGAATCTCGGTCCTTTGTGGGGGTGGATGAGGTTCACCCGCAGCAGGCGGCAGTTCCCGAGCCAGGGATTCAACCTGCACCGCAGCAGCGATCCAAGCCACTGCAGTGACAATGCCAGGTCCTTAAACCTGCTGTGCCGCAAAGGAACCCCTTTTTAGTCTTTTGGAACCTCAGTCTTCCCCTCTGTGCAGTGGGAAAAGCACTGCTCCCCTCACAGGGCTGTAGAGAAGAGCTCAGCCGTCCGCGTGTCTGCAGGTGCACGCCCTGGGCCTGGCCCTGGCCCGGCCTTTCTCCCCACTTCCCCTCTGGCAGCTGCTCATCCCAGAGGCAGAGCTCCAGGCGCCAAGGCCTGAGAGCCTCAGCTTGGTGCTGGCCAGCCAGCCCCTCACAGACTTGGGGGTAGTGGGCAGGGGTACCAGGGCCTGGGGGGGCTGCTGGGCCACCCACCCCTCCCCTGGCCAGCATGGCTTCTGAGGAGGCTGCATTTCCAGGGCCTGAGGACCTGAGCTCAGTGGGGCCGGGCGTCATCCCTCATGACCCCCAGGGGTGAGCCCAGGAGGGAGCGCTGCTGAGAGCCTGGGCCGCGTTCCACCCTGGGCCCCTGGCCTGGGGCTGGGGTGGCACCCGATGGTGACCGCCTTGGTTTTCCCTGCCGTTCACACCGGTGAGCACCCGTGGGGGAGGGGCGGCATGAGCCGTTTGTCGCAGGGGCTGGAGTCCCCTGCTGAGGGTGCCACCTGGTCTCTTGGCTGCCCCTCCCCAGGTGGAGAATGGAGCAGAGTACATCCTGGAGACTATCGACTCACTGCAGAAGCACTCCTGGGTGGCTGATATCCAGGGCTGCGTGGACCCGGGGTGAGTGCCCAGGTGGCTGTAGGATAGGACGATGGGGTGGGGGGGTGGGGGGGTCCAGCTCAGCTGTGCCTCCCAGTTCCAGCCGTCCCAGGAAGCAGCTTTCTGTTGAGGGCAGGAGCTGAGCTAGAGAAATGCGCTTTTTTCATTACAGTCCAATCCAGGTGGGTGCTGGCCAGGATGCCCCTCCCCCACCCGCACCCCCACCCCCACCCCCAGCATGCTTTGCAAGTTCAGGCTCTGGGGACCTGCAGGGAAGCTGGATCAAGTCTTTTCCTTGTCCCTACCCGGGAGGGGAGCTGGAAGCACTAAGGGATGGGTAGTGATGGGGTGAGCCCCAAGGGCCAGCGGTAGGGGGCTGAGAAGAGGCCCCCAATCCAGCCCAGTGGCTCAGAGAAGCCGTGCTGGTGGAGGTGCCCACCTTCTCTGAGGCTTAAAGAAAGGGCGGGCCTGAGCCAGGCGGGAGGGGCTGGGGCCGGAGGAGGGCAGAGAGAACAGCCAGTAAACGATGCAGAGGTGTGCGAGAGCCTGGGACTGGCAGGGATGTCAGGGCCTTTAGGTGGCTAGAATTAGAGCTGATAAGGAAGGGACCTTGATGAGAGCTTGGGAAGCTGCTGGATCCAGGGCAGAGGGCAGCCATGGCTCCTCATAAACGGAGGACAACTACGGTCAGCTGCGTGCAGGAAGAACGAAAGGCAGAGATCCGGAGGCCAGGAGTAGGAGGGGCAGGCGGGCCAGCAGGCTGAGCGTTTGGCAGCAGCTTTTCTGGCTAATGGGGTGAGCCAAGCCCGGGGGGAGGGGCTGCTGCCTTCTAATTAAGAGCTTCATTTAAGGAAACACAATTACAGTCCTGAGCACCTCCCAGGCCCCCCGATCCCCAAAGTGGTTATAATCCCTCCCCTGCCACCCTCCCAGCCATCTGCTCTGAGACTCTCTCCCCAGCCCCTGCAAAGGTGAACCTCACTTTCCCATAGAGTCCGCGCAGATGGGGAAGGGGGCTGGCCCCGCCCCCCGCCCCCGCCGCGCCCCGCCCCCACGTGAGGGCCTCGGGGTAGGAGGCCAGCCCACAGTGGGTTAGTGGGCCTGGGTAATGTGACCTCGAGGAGCACTGCACCCCCTCGGAGACCTCTCCATTCGGCCTGGTCACTCACGTGGTGGCCACAGAGCAAACTGAGAGTGTGACAGAGAGACCCAGGCGAACAGGACAGGGCTGACCCTGGCCGCGGGACTGTCAGCCACTGCCTGGCTCTGTGAGCAGCCCGTGGTCCCGGTCCGAGTCCCATGGCAGGACACAGTTGGGCCTTCTTGCCGTCGCAGGGACAGCGAGGAAGACGCCGAGCTCTCCTGTGCCCGGGGAGGCTGTCCGGCCAGCCGCGTGGCCTCCTGCAGCTGTGAGCTCCTGACGGACGGTAGGCGGGGGCAGCGCTGGCTGGAGCGGCGAGGGCAGGGGCGGAGGTGGTGGCCTGGCCGTCCAGACAGACTGGCTTCTCACCTGCCGCTTCTCCAGCAGCGGACCCGCCCCGGCCCCCAGAGACCACAGCAGCCGTGGTGACAGCCCCCCACAGCCGAGCTCGAGAGGCCGTTGGGGAGTCCCTGGTCCATGTCCCGCTGGAGACCTTTCTGGAGACCCTGGAGTCCTCAGGCGGCAGCGGCAGTGACAGCAACAACACAGGTGCGGGGGCACGCCCTTCCTGTTGCCACCGGCACCCACAGGTCCCTCCAGAGCCCTTCCCTAACCTCAGAAGCTGTGACGTTTCACCCCACTGCGTCCTTAACCCAGCAGCTGGGTGGGTCTGGCTTTTGCAGGCCAGTCCAGGACCCCTGGTTTCAATAGAAAACCCTCACAGAGAGGGGTACAAAGGGTCGGCACTAGGGGTTGGGGACAAGGACACTTGATCTGTTCCCAGGTTTGTTGCTGATTTAGAGAGTGACTGTGGGATAGTCCTGGCCTCTCTGTGCCTCGGTTTACCTCACATGCTTAGCGGGCCGGGTCCGCTCCCCGCCTTGTTTTAAACTATTCAAACGGCTTCTCACGTGCCAACGATATGATGCAGCCCTTTTCTCGTCTGTTTTTGGGGGGTTTGTTTTTGTTTTGTTTTGTTTTCTCTTTGGGCCTCGCCCATTGCACGTGGACGTTCCTAGGCCAGGGATCAAACCCACACCACAGCAGTGACCATGCCAGCTTAACCTGCTGAGCCCCCAGAGAGCTCCCCCTCTCTCCTTTATTTTTTTTCTCCTTTCTCCCCCACGCCTCTCACACCCGTCATCCGTCTTCAGGGGAGGAGGGAGCAGAGCCAGAGCCAGAGCCCGAGACCGAGCCCGAGCTGGAGCTGTCCGACTACCCCTGGTTCCACGGGACACTATCGCGGGTCAGGGCAGCTCAGCTGGTGCTGGCGGGCGGGGCCCGGAGCCACGGCCTCTTCGTGATCCGCCAGAGCGAGACTCGGCCTGGGGAGTACGTGCTGACCTTCAACTTCCAGGGCAAAGCTAAGGCAAGTCGGGGAAGGTGGCGGCCACAGGGGGGAAGTGGCCAGTCCAGGGGGAGGGGGCCTGAGGGGGCCCTGGTCCTGAGGGGGCCCCAGGCCGGGGAGCAGGCTCCATGGCTGTAGGCGTGGCATGACTTCCCGTAGGCCGGGCTTACCCCGGCTGCGCTCTGAAGCACCCGCCTCCCTCCCGCACCTCTGAGGGGCTCCAGCCTGTCCCACACATGGCTTTTCTATTATCCGAGCCCACAGAAGGCCAGGCTCCCCTGAGGGTTTAACTTTGACCCTGTGCCTTGGGGACTCACATAGCAATGGTGCTAGAGCCACCCCCGTACAGGGTTGGAGTCAACCGATGCCCTCCTGCCCCACCCGCCCCCAGGCAGCCCCTCTTTTTCCCTGCTCAGCACAGTTCAGCAGCCCCTTCTGAGCCCCAGCTCCAGGCCAGGCCCGAGCTCAGACCAGGCCAGGGGACCTGGAAGGGAACCACGCACAGGTGGGCCCCAGAAAGCCAGGCAGGAGAGGAGGAGCGGGGCCAGGCGGGAGCGCTGCGGAGGAGGGGGGATGGAGGAGGCCCCTGACCCCACCCGCCAGGGTAGGAGAGGACCTTGACCCGAGATGTGCAATGGACAGCGAACCCCTGGGGGAAAGATAAGTAGAAGGGTGGTTCAGACAGGCAGGGCAAAGGCATGACCGTGAACCCAGACGGTGGGCTCTAGAGAAAGGGCGCTGTGTGCTAACAACAAGCTAGGGCGAGAAGCAAAACACCACGGCAGTAAGCCCACTGATCGTGGGGGTTACCATGCGACAGAGGGAGCAGGAACCTTGTGGGAGCCCCCCCGCCCCACCCCTGCAGCCCAAGTTTCCGATAAGGAAACAGACCCAGCTCTGGTTCCTCCCAGGACACGGTTCCTGTCAGTCACTGCCAGGGGAAGGGCGCCCCAGGACTCCTGCTCCAGGCCTGCACTAGGGGCCAGTGTCCCAGCGCCCGGCAGGCCCTCCCCTGGCTCCCCAAGCGCTGCGCCCTGGCAGCGGTGGCCTCACTGCGGAGGAGGCAGCACTTCCCCTGGGGGCACCGCCGTGGAAAGCAGCCGCCCGTACCAGTTCCTCTGACAACCAGGCGCGTAATGCCGACCCTGGCAGCCTGAGCCGGAGTTTACTTCTTGGCCAGCGCTGCCCGGAGGCAGCCTCCCCGGGGCTCATGGATGTGACCTGTGCCCAAGCCAGAGCTTAGGATGGTGCCCAGCCTGCCCCGGGGCACAGTGGCTGCGGAGGGGGTGGGGTGGGGATGTTTGGGAGGAAACGGAGTAGGAGGCCTTCTCTTTCCCAGGGCCAGACCAGCCTTGAACTTGGTACTCACCCCAGCTGGTGCGTTCTCAGGGCACCGACTCCGTCCGGGTCCTGCTCAGTCGGAGCACTTAGTGCCGGGCTGGAGCTTCCTGCCGCACACCTTCTGGGAGGGGGACCTCTGCCTTCCGAGGCGGCTCTTTCACCTTCAGAATAAATGTCTGAACTATCTTCCCAAAGACTGAAATGCACCTGCCCCGCTGGGGCCCAGCTCCGCCCTGGGTCTCTGTCCCCAAAGGCCTGGCCCAGATGTGAGGCTGTGGTGGCACCCGCTGGGCTGTTCCCCTCAGGCTGAGCCACGGCCATGAGTGCCCCCTTGTTTGCTCACGCTGTTCTGGCAACTTCTGGCCCTGCTGAGGGAATACTAACACCGCCCCCCCCAGTTTCTCTGTCCTGTGCGCAGGTGGCTAGGCCAGCTCCCCCTCCTCTGCACACTCTGAAAGCCTCTTGTCACCACCCCTCTTGCCACACGCACCCCACAGACAGCCCCTCTTCCTCTCGTGGGCTGGATACACGTGGAGCAAGGAAGCGCTGAAGCCGGAGCCCTGTGGCTCACCACAGAGACGACAGCCGGTGTGGCTCCTCTCTCTCCCGCTGCGGCGACGGGCCCACGCGGGCCCAGTCCCCCAGTGCTCCAGGTGTCCCCCCGCAGCTCGGATGAGCAGCACATGCGGTCACTCCTCCCCAGCCAGCGTGGGGACTATTTCTACCCCTCTGGGCTTTGGCTCTGCGGGGACAGTGGGAAGCCTCCTAGCCCGCCAGGGTGGGAGAATCACCCAAATGTGAGTTCTCCTGCTGGCTCTGTGCCCTGTGACTACTGGCGAGTCTCTCCCTCTCTGTGCCTCAGTTTGCCCATCTCTAACATGGCGGCTGTAATCTCCACCTTGGAGGGCTTCGCGATACTACGGGGGAGCGAGCTGTGGAGCGCATGATGTGGGTGCCCCAGCACAGGGACAGATGCGTGCTCCCTCCCGTCCCCAGCCTGGCTCTGTTGCCCTCATTCCCCAACCCCACCATAGGTCTGAGACACCCCCCTCCCCCCGCAAGATGGGTTTCATGTGGGAGCGACCCCAGCTCTGACACAGCCTCAAATGGCCTCTGAGATCCGGCCCTCCCAGGGACCCTCAAAAGCACTTGCCAAGCAGGTGGCCAGTCCCCCGTCCCCCACTGACTACGCCCATCTGTGCCCACAGCACCTGCGCCTGTCCTTGAATGGCCACGGGCAGTGCCACGTACAGCACCTGTGGTTCCAGTCTGTGCTGGACATGCTGCGCCACTTCCACACCCACCCCATCCCCCTGGAGTCGGGGGGCTCTGCAGACATCACCCTGCGCAGCTACGTGCGGGCCCAGGGCCCCCCACCCGGTAAGCCACCCCTTCCTGGCCTGAGCAGAGGCTCAGGAGAACAGACTGGTGGGCGGCGGGAGAGGGTGTCACCCTTAGGCTGCCACCCAGCTCGCCCCAGTGCGGTGAGCAGCAGGTCTTGGGCAGCTGTAAGCAACCAGGCCCATCAGGATTGGTGAGAGTGGCAGCTCTGAGCGATTCCTGGCAGGGGGAAGGGGGAGCTGGGAGGCAGCACGGCAGCGGGCGGAGCCCCTCCTGCACCGGCGGGGCCGAGCGCAGAGCTGCTGAAGGAAGGAAGACTTGGCTGCGGAGCCAGGGTGCTGGGTTCGCGGGCCGAGTGTCCTTTGCGCGTGCGCTGCTGCTATCCAGGGCGGTGGGCTGAAACCGAGTGCTGGCCATCCCGGGCCACCCCGTTCCCCCGGGGCTCTGGCCCCGGTCGGCACGCTGGGACTAGGGGAGGCGGGGCCGCGGGGCCCGGGCTCCGCGCTGACCGCCCGCGGTCTCCGTTGCAGACCCGGGGCCCTCGCCCAGCGCCGCGCTCGCGCCCCCCGCCTGCTGGAGCGAGCCGCCCGGCCAGCACTACTTCTCCAGCCTCGCCGCGGCCGCCTGCCCGCCCGCCTCGCCCTCGGAGGCCGGCGGCGTCTCGTCCTCGTCCGCCTCGTCGTCCTCCGCCGCGTCTGTCGCTGGCGCCCCGCGCCCGGCCGAGGGCCCGCTGAGCGCGCGCAGCCGCAGCAGCAGCGCCGAGCGCCTGCTGGAGGCGGCGGGCGGGGGCGCCGACGAGCCCCCCGAGGCCGGGCCCGGCGAGGGCGCCCGGGGCCACACGCGCGCTGTGGAGAACCAGTACTCCTTCTACTAGCCGGGCGCCAAGGTCCTGGGCCAGCCCGGACCCGCCGGGCCGCGGGGCGATGGCCCACGTGGCCGTCTGTGCAGCGGCCCCAGCGGGCCCCCGCGGGCCCCCGCCCCGCCCCGGGTGGGAAAAGCGAAGCTCTTCAGTGAAGACATATGTTATTAAAGAGCCTGTTTTAGGGACTGCACCTGGCTCTCCTGTCGTCCTTTCTCGGCCCTGGCGGCCTCAGGCACGGCTCCCCCTGGAACTACCAGGGAGAAGGTGGCGCCACACACTGGCCGCCCGTTGAGACCACCGTGGCCCTGGCACCTGCTCAGCGCCGCCACCCAGCTCGGTCTTAGGGACCTGGCTCCCTTTGGGCAAGTGAAGCCAGGAGACAGCCGCAGTACCTGAATGAGGTGCAAAGTTAAAGGCACCTATGGGAGGCCCGTAGGGCCCCACTGGTGGGCAGGGGAGTAACTGAGCAGAGGCTTTGGGGGCGAGAATGAGGAGTGGGGGACTCTAGTATTCATTTGGGTGCTATCCCTGGCCTGGCTCAGTGGGTTAAGGATCCAGCGTTGCCTCAAGCTTTGGTGTAAGTTGCAGATGTGGCTCAGATCTGGTGTTGCCTTGGCTGTGGCGTGGGCTGGCAGCTGTAGCTCCCTTTTGACCCCTAGCCTGGGAACCTCCATATGCTGCAGGTGTGGCCCTAAAAAAAGGAAATGAGGGGATGGGGAGAGTAAAGGAAAGCTGAGCAAGGAAGGTCATCTAGGGACACAGCGAAGGACTGGGAGCTGGGCCAAGTGTGGGGGCCTTGAATGCCAGGCTGAGGAGTTGGACGCCGGCCATGAGAGAGTAGCCGTGTCCTTGGGTTCATTATTGAGGTCTTGGCAGTGTAGACAGGATTCCTCCACATTGGCCCACTGGAGGACTGGGCAGTGGGAGAGGCTGGTTTTCTCATCTCTGACCTATATTCAAACTGGCACGTGGCCTTGAGGGCCCTTCCCCCCCACCTCCATTCAGTCCCCACCCCAACCCCTTGCCTCCCTGCCGGCAGAGGAGTCTCTGGCTGTCACCTGGAGTCAGGGTCTGCTGGACGTCCCAGCACCCCAGCCCTCAGGCAGTGGGCCCTCTGAAAAGGACCTTGTTCCTGCTGAGCCGCCTCCCCCTCCCCCGGTCCAGATTCCACCTACACAGACCCGAGGGCCCCGTGCCTGCGGTGCAGTGCCTGCATCCTCTCTGTGCACTTCAGAGCCCGTGCAGCTGATCCTCCTGGAACTGCCACCATGGCACCTGCAACCCGTTCCCCATATGAGAGGCGGCAGCACCCTTGGGGGTTCCCAGAACTTTGCTGAGTTACCAGCCCCAACTCAGAAAATGACCAGGAGGTGACCGTGCAGTGCTCCCTCCAGCACGGTGAGGGAGGGCTAGGCTGGTGCTCAGAACAGCCTGTCCCTCAGCTCCTGGCGTCTCCATCCTTGTGGCCAGAGCTGCTCTGTGCTCTTGCCATTGTGTCCTGGTGGTTTGGGGTCTCCGTCAGGCCAGATGCAAGCCCCCATCCCACTCAGACAGGAGCAGAGTAGGGGGCTCGGGTGAGGCTCAGGCTGGGCAGAGGACCGGGCGCTGGTGCGAGCTCTGGCTGCCGTCCCCTCTGGCCAGCCGGCTGAGCCCCACACATCACCCCCAAGCCTGGGGCTTCATCCTTGCTCCCTCAGCGGATTGCCCCTTGGGAGGGTTGGGAGGTGGCGTCGCGGGTGAAGTGGAAACTCAAACGTGGGGTAGGCTGCTCTTCAGCCCTCTTCCCCTGCCCTCCTGACACCGTTGGGCACCTTTTAGCAGCCGAGGGCTCCAGGCGGGAACCTGGGCGCGGGAGTAGGCGCCAGGCGTGGAAGGCTGACCTGGAGGCCGAGAGCATGAGAAAGCGGAGAGGGTCTGTGCCTGCTCTCTGCACGCGGCTCAGGCACTGTTCCTAACGTGTTCTCCGGTTAAAGTGGGTGCGGGGGAGAACCGCGGAAAAGGTGCTGGCCCGGGCCCAGGGCTCTCCAAGGGCTGTGGCACGGAGGCCCGGCAGCCAGAGGTCAAGTGAAAAGAGGGGCTCTCTCCACAGTGTGGCTTTCAGGGCGAGACCCGCAGGCCTGTCACTCAAGGTGGCGCAGCCTGAAAGCCCAGACGCAGTGGAACTCTGGGTAAACCATAGCAATTGCACTGATGGTGGCCACGTTTTCAAGATTACTGCTCCCCAGCAAGCATTTCAGGTGCCTGCCTGGCGCGTGGCCAGGCTCATGGGGTGGCTGGATGGGCAGCCAGAGAGATGAGCCAGGCGTTGTGACCACACAGAGGACGTGTGACTGTGGCTGACGTGTGAGGCAGATACAGTCTGACTGTGAGGGCACGGCGGGGGGAGGGGGGCAGACTGCCAGGGCTGGGGGCCGGGGAGCGGGAGAAGAGACCAGCTGGTCTGAGAGGACCTTGAATGCCCCAGGCCACAGATGGCAGGTTTAGGGTCAATTTGACAAGGGGGCTGAGATTATCAGGGTTTTTTTTGTTTGTTTTGGTTTGTTGTTTTTTGGTTTTTAGGGCTGCACACATGGCTTATGGAGGTCCCCAGGCTAGGGGTCTAATTGGAGCTACAGCTGCCGGCCTACACCACAGCCACAGCAACATGGGATCCGAGCTACGTCTGCCACCTACCCCACAGCTCATGGCAACACCAGATCCTTAACCCACTGAACGAGGCCAGGGATTGAACCTGCATTCTCATGGATCCTAGTCAGGTTCGTTAACTGCTGAGCCATGAAGGGAACTCCGAGATTAACTGTTTTGTGTTTTAGGCAGATCACCCTGGGGCCTCAGGGTTGGGGCAGGATGGATTGGAAGGGACGAAAATGAGACCAGGGAGCCAGGGAGACTGCGGTCAGTCTGGGCAAGGGGCGATGATCTGGGCCAGACGAGGACGGCGTGGGACCCGCGATGGAGGAAAAATCATCCATGGACTGATGGGGGGGGGACTGGGGTTGAGCGACCTCTGGCTTGCAGCTTGGAGGATGTTACAGCCCCCGCTGGACCCACTTGGATCGCTCCCCAGAAAGGAGCTGAGGAGAATCTGAAAGCCAGTCCCCATGCCTACAAGTGAAGGAGGAGACGTCTTACTGTCTTCAGCAAGAGGCTCTGAAGGACTGTGGGTATCTGTCCAGCTCAGGGCCACATCATCCAACCCTTTGCTGTCCATGTCCCAGCTCTCCTTCAGGTAAGAGGTGGAGTTACCTGAGCCCACAGAAGGGTGATTTCACCTTTCACACAAAGGTGATCTCAGGCTCAGAGCCATGGAGAGGCAAGCCGCTGCCATCAATATACTCTTTGGGAGGGAGGCTCTTGACCCAGAGGCAGATCCCCATGAAGGCTAGGTCTGAGCCCTTGCACTTGACCGAGGGGGACCTGGTCTCAGAGGGCTCCAGGGTACTCACAAGGGTTCAGGGTTTTCTGGGGGGTGACCAGGCCGTAACACATGGGGTGGGTTTTCCCTTCCTCAGCCGCCCACCGGCCAGACTAAGAAGTGGGAAATGCCCTGTGTCCTGTCTCCAGACATGAGGCTGAACTTGCTCCAAGGAGGTCATTGCCGCAGGAATAGAGGTATGTGTGCTGGGGCAGGGCGGGGGCGCCACCCCTGTGCCTCCCTATCAAAGTGGGAAGCTGGGTATTTTATGGTCCTGAAGGTGTAAATTTCCTTCAGAAATGGAATTGGTGCACCAGCCACGGTTCAAGTTGTGTCTTCTGGTGGGTGCTTCTAACTCAGCCAAGTTTGAGCCCCATTGGGGTAGAAGAAGTAAGATTCCTGGCATCTAGAAGGTTCTTATATGCTTAGCATTGAAACAGCAAAGGAGTACACTAATGCATATTTTGAGGAGCGAATCTCAATCATTCACCCCAAATCCTTTAAAAAGATGCATCTGGCCAAAACTGTCATCTCAAAAGTGGGAGATTTTCTGCAGGGCTTTTTCCCCTCAAAAAACCAGGGGTTCCTAATCTCTTTTGTGCCTCAGACCCCCTGGCAGTCTGGTGAAGCATGGGACTCCCCCCAGAATGCTGTTTTAAAAGTCATGAAGTAAAATAAGTAGGCTTGCAAAGGAAAACAGTTATATGGAAATCCAGTGAAAATATTAAACAGTCAAAAGGTAATAAACAAATTTTTTTAACTTGTGGTTTTTTTCAGGTTTTTGTTTTTGTTTTATTTTTTGTGGCATATGGAAGTTCCCAGGCTAGGAGCCGAATCAGAGCTATAGCTGCCAGCCTACACAACAGCAATAGCAACGCAGGCTCCAAACCATGTCTGCGACCTACACCACAGCTCACGGCAATGCTGGATCTTTAACCCACTGAGCGAGGCCAGGGATCGAACCCAAGTCCTCATGAATACTAGTCAGGTTCGTTTCCATTGAGCCACAGCCGGAACTCCCATGTGGTAATATGTTTGCTTATTGACACTAAATAGCACACTCTAGCAGCACCTCTATGAACTGTAGTAATTTCCAAGTAGGCTTAGTGTAAATGATACTTTGAAATTTCTGTAACAACCAAGATGTGATATGACACTATCACTGATTTCTGTTGGTGGCAAAGTGACAGGTGCTTCCACTACTGCTATGGTTTCTCCTTAAATGAAGGAAGTAGTTTTTAGTTACAGGGTAATTAAAATAAAGATGTCATTTTAGGAAGTTCCCTTGTGGCAAAGCCGGTTAAGGATCCGTGTTGCCGCAGCTGTGGCAGAGGTCACAACTGAGATATGGGTTTGATCCCCTGGCCTGGGAACTTCCACGTGGCCATTGACACAGCCCCAAAATAAATGAAGATATTTTATTCCCATTGAAGTTCACGGACTTACTGAATGGTGTATTCACGAACCATCCCAGGATCTCAGGTTAACAACCCAGCTCTAAAGAGTGAAGATGAATTGCCTGTATTTGAATAGAATGTTCAGAAACAGCAGAGAAAAAAATGGTGTAATGAAGAATCAGACGCCCACCATCAAAAAAGCTGTCAGCTGGTCCCTGATCTAACAGTTGGCACACAGCATGAATTAACCTCCTAGTTTCTACTTTAATATGATCAAGAATCTTGATCTTACAAAAGAAATTGGACAAGGGTCCAGATCTTAGAAGAGAAAGGAGCTTTGTGTGGTTCTGGAAAATGATCTCTCACTCACCTTGTTCTCCCAGTTTGGGCCTGGATGGATCAACCTAAATAAAAGGAAAAAAACCTGGGAGTTCCTATCATGGTGCAGCGGAAACGAATCCGACTAGGAACCATGAGATTGCAGGTTTGATCCCTGGCCTCGCCCAGTGGGTTAAGCATACGGCGTTGCTGTGAGCTGTGGTGTAGGTTGCAGACACAGCTCGGATCTAGTGTGGCTGTGGTGTTGGCCCGCTCCTGCAGCTCCGATTTGACCCCAGCCTGGGAAATTCCATATGCCTCGAGAGTGGCCCTAAAAAGCAAAAAATAAGAAATAGTAAAACTCCTAAGGGATTACGGGTATTCTTTATAATATTCTTAGATAAGATCCAATTTTGTGGGTCTTTTTCTATGGCAACACCAGTGGCAATTTGGAAGTTCTCAGGCCAGGAGTCAAACTGGAGCTGCACCTACGGCCTATACCATAGCCACAGCAACACCAGATCTGAGCCGCATCTGTGACCCATGCCACAGTTCGCATCAACGCCAGATCCTTAACCCACTGAAAAGGCCAGGGGTTGAAACCACATCCTCACAGAGACAACATCAGGTCCTTAACCCACTGAGCCACAATGGGAACTCCTCAGGTCTGTTTTAGGAAAGTAAAGTTGGGAGTTCCCTGGTGAACTAGTGGTTAGGGATCTGATATTGTCACTGTTGTGACTCCAGTTTAATCCCTGGCCCAGGAACTTCTGCATGCAGTGAGTGCAGAAGAAAGGAAGAAAGAGAGAACGAAAGAAAGGAGGGAATGAAGGGAGAAAGGAGAAGGAAAGAACGAAAGAAAGAAATTTTCTGAAGCTTTTTTTTTCTGTTGACAATGCCAGATCCTTTCACTGCTAGGCCACCAGGGAGCTCCATCAGAGCTTTAAATAACTTTTTTGTTTTTTTTCTTTTTAGGGCCACACCCATGGCATATGGAGGTTCCCAGGTTAGAGGTCAATTTGGAGCTATAGCTGCTGCCTATGCCACAGCTACAGCAACGCCAGATCTGAGCTGCGTCTGCAACCTACACCACAGCACATGGCAATGCCAGATCCTTAACCTGCTGAGCAAGGCCAGGGATCGAACCTGCATCCTCATGAATACTAGTAATATTCGTTTCCACTGAGCCACAATGGGAACTCCTAAACAACTGTTTTTTAAACACATGATTTGACATAATACATTAAAGCAAAGTACATAAAATCTGGGGAAAAGATGTTATATGTCTGAGAGAGGAGAAAAAAATTCTGTCTTAGAAAAGAGGAGTTCCCATTGTGGCTCTGTGGTAATGGACCTGACTAGTATCCATGAGAATGTGGGTTAAGAATCCGGTGTTGCAATGAGCTGTGGTGTACGTTGCAGACTTTGCTCGATCTCCTATTGCTTTGGCTGTGGTGTAGGCCCTGAAGCTGTAGCTCCAATTCAACCTGGGAACTTACATATGCTTCAGCTGCAGCCCTAAAAAGCACCAAAAAGAAAAAAAAAGGAGAAGATAAACCAAGAAACTTTTATATCAGTATAAGAAAGGGGTGTTTCCACTGTGGCTCAATGGGTTAAGAACCTATGTAGTCTCTGTGAGGATGTGGGTTCAATCCCTGGCCCCCTCAGCAGGTTAAGGATCTGGCGTTGTCACTGATGTGGCTCTGGTTACTGCTGTGATGCGGGTTCAGTCCTTGGCCTGGAAGCTTCTGCATGCCGAGTGTGCGGCCAAAAAAAATTTCCGCTGAGACGCAACATTTCGGTAGCTGTGAGTTAGAGGCAGATCATCAGATGCAGAATTTGCAAAGGAAGTGGTCCTGGGCCGCTTCTGTGACTCCACGCCCCTATTTCCAGCACAGGGAAGACCTGAGCGAAGGGGAAGCGGAGCTACAGCTGCGCCCTAGGAGTCAGGCCTGGCGGTGCTTTGCACACGCTGCCTGCGGGTTGAGGAGGCGCGATGGGTTCTCCGCCTCCTGTCTGAAAGAGCTAACGCCCCCTGCGGGCCGGGCGGGATGACGGAAGCTGCCCCTGGAGGCTGTCTGCGGAACCGTAAGTGCCTCAGAAGGACTCCATCTTGGCTCCTCGGAAGGACACAGGGACGTGCCGCAGGAGGAGCCCGCTCCGGCCTCGGACCAGGCTAAGAAGACGCCGAGGCGTCCAGCCACGTGGGAATCATCTCCTGGCTCTACCTCTTCTCTCGCGGACCACCAGGATCACAACCCGAGCTGTAAGTGCGCAGGGAGAGGGGCCGAGTCCACCCACAGCCGCCGTCCGGGACAGGAGGGCTTCTCCCGTCCCAGCCTTAGCTGGGGAAGGAAGAGAAGTCTTAATAACTCTTAAGAGAAACGGTCCCCCCCCCCCCCCCCGCCGAGGGCCCCGGCGACCACGCGTGTCTCTGCATGAGCCGTGTAGACCAGACTTCATCACAACCGACCTGAGCCTTGTGACGGGCGGTCTGAGGTTTTCTGCCTCACCCGTCTTAGAGTGCAGCTGCAGGTTATCAAAGTTCATGGAATTGACTCCTTGCTAACAGGATGCTCGCCCTTCGCGTTGCACTGTCATCTCTTGTGTGGTTGTCATCCTGCCGAAGAAGGGTCACAGGAACCTGCCACCCTGGCTGATCTTGCTTTTGCTCTCTATATAAATGATAAACTGATGTAAAAGATACTTATTTCTTTGCCAGCCCAATCTGTCCACCTATTTCAATACCCCTTAGGGATTTTGAGGTCGAGTCTTAACTCAGTTTGAATGGGGGCTGTGTCTTGTGACTTAGGACGACAAGAGGACTCTTTTTATTGTGACTATATGAGAGGATGAGGGCTAATTCAATTTTTGAAGTAATTATTTCACAATATATGTGAGGTGAAACCATCATGCTGTATACCTTAAACTGATACAATAGTGTATGTCAACTACATCTCCATAAAACTTGAAAAAAAAAAATCAGTGAATCCAGAGTTCCCCTTGTGGCTCAGCAGAAACAAATCTGACTAGGAACCGTAAGGTTGCGGGTTTGGTCCCTGGCCTCGCTCAGTGGGTTAAGGATCCGGCGTTGCCGTGAGCTGTGGTGTAGATTGCAGACGTGGCTTGGATCCTGCGTTGCTGTGGCTCTGGCGTAGGCCGGCAGCTGTAGCTCCTATTAGACCCCTAGCCTGGGAACCTCCATATGCCGCAGGTGCAGCCCTAAAAAGAAAGAAGACAAAAAAAAAAACAAATAGTGGCCTGGTCTTCTCCATATATGGTACCGTATCTAAGGCTCAACATTGGTTTCTGTGCTGACAGTTTGAACACTCGGCAGCTGTAATAACTGGATCAGCCTTGGTGAGAGGGTACCACACTTAGCCTATATCTCTGCTACCACGGCTAATTCCACTATGCAAGTACTGGGGTGTCCAAGGACAGAGGCTGGCTGACATCTACCAGACAAATCTTATTCTCCTGTTGTGTGGTGCTCTTTATGTAGCAGACATATTCTTTTTTTTTTTCCTATTTTTGGCCACACCTGCAGCGTATGGAAGTTCCTAGGCCAGGGGTCGAATCAGAGCTGCAGCTGCCGGCCTACACCACAGCCACAGCAATGCCAGATCCGAGCCCCATCTGTGACCAGCACCGCAGCCCATGGCAATGCCGGATCCTTAACCCACTGAGTGGGTTAAGGCCAAGGATCGAACCCACTTCCTCATGGGTGCTAACTGGGTACGTTACCGCTGAGTCACGACGGAAACTTCGTAGCAGACATATTCTGCATGGGACATAAGGAACCATATCTTTCTGTAGCCACTTCCTTACACTGCATGTACTTTCCCAGCCAAGCCGTCAGTACGGCCCAAGAGTCTTTGTAGAGCCTGGCCTCTGGCCACTTCTCCCCAGACACATAGCTGACAGCAGCTATAGTTCTCAGAGTTCCAGAAATCCACTGGGAGGATTTCTAGTCATTCCCCATTAGGGATACTCCTGAGCGGGCTGGCAGTGTGGCGGCAGGCCATTTTTGGCTCACCAGCTTATGCAGCCAATCTACCTTGAACTAGACCCAGACTTTTCTTCCTCTGTCAGCTGTTTGTTAGCGTTTTTTTCCCAATGGCCACATTCACGGCATATCAAAGTTCCCAGGCCAGAGACTGAACCTGTGGCACAGCTGCAATTAAACCCACCTCACGCCTCTGCAACAACCCAGGCCGCTGCAGTTGGATTCCTAACCCATTGGGCCACAGCGGGAACTCCTCCATCAGCTGGTCTTAATGCTACCCACCTCTTCCTACACAGGGGAACATGGCAAGGTGCTCAGCACACCTGAAGAGAAGTCGGGTGTCTGTTCCTTTCATTTACTTGTGTAAAAAAGGTGTTATTGAAGTGTAGTTGATTTATAATGTAGTGTTCATTTCTGCTGTACAGCAAAGCGTAATGTGGCGTGCGTGTTGCCTTTCCAAGTTCCCAGTCCTCCCTCCCCACTCTTACCCTTAACCATGGTTTGTTTTCAAAGTCTGTTTCTGTTTTGTAAATAAATTTGTATCATTTTTAAATTTTTAAATTTATTTTATTATTATTATTATTATTATTTTGCTTTTTAGGGCCACACCCGCGGCATATGGAGGTTCCCAGGCTAGGGGTCTAATTGGAGTTACAGCTGCTGGCCTACGCCACAGCCACAGCAATGCCGGATCCTTAACCCATTGAGCAAGGCCAGGGATCGAACCCACAACCTCATGGTTCCTAGTTGGATTCATTTCCGCTGTGCCATGATGGGAACTCCTCTATCATTTTTTTTAGATTCCATATTATGAGATATATGATATTTGTCTTTCTCTTTGTGACTTGCTCATCTTAGTAGGATAATCTTTAGGTCCTTTGGACCTGCTTGAATCAGACCCCCATCGTACCGTTTCTATTACACAGTGATTACACCGTGTCCAGGCAACCTGGTGGATCTGACAATATCCAGCTCATGACAGCCACTCTGGCTGCACTGACCGCGACTACCATGGACAGAACTCAGTTTCTCCCAGAGACTCAGTAGCCTACCAGGAGCTGCTTTACTTAATTTCCAAACAATTAGGGATTTTCCAGTTATCCTTTTGTTATTGATTTCTGCTTCAGCCCCACTGTGGTTAGAAGCTATGCTTGGTATGATTTCAGTCTTTTAAAGTGTGCTGAGGAGTTCCCTTTGTGGCTCAGTGGTTAACGAATCCGACTAAGAACCATGAGGTTGCGGGTTCGATCCCTGACCTTGCTCAGTGGGTTAAGGATCTGGCGTTGCCATGAGCTGTGATGTAGGTTGCAGACGCGGCTCGGATCCTGCGTTGCTGTGGCTGTGGCGAAGGCCGGCAGCTACAGCTCCTGTTAGACCCCTAGCCTGGGAACCTCCATATGCCATGGGTGCGGCTCTACATAAAAGGCAAAAAGACAAAAAAAAAAAGTGTGCTGAGACTTGTTTTATGACATGCGCATAGTCTGTCTTGGCGACTGTTCCGTGTACACTTGGATGGAATATGCCTTCTGCTGTTCTCGGGTGGAATGTCCTCTAAATGCCGGTTAGGTTAAGTTAATTGCGAGTATTGCTCAAACCTTCTATATACTCATTCATGTTTTTGTCTACTTTTTTCTTTAAACTGGTTGCCATGGGAGCAGGGTTAAAGTTTCCCAATATGATTGTGGGTTTGCCTCTTTCCGCACTCGGTTCTGCCAGCTTTGTCTCCTTGTACCTTGAAGTTCTGTTATTAGACCCATATACATTTAGGTTTGTTATGTCATTCTGTTGAATTGACCCTTTTATCATTAAGAAATGTGCCTCTAGCGTTCTCTGGCAGCACAATGGGTTAAGGATCCGATAGTGTCACTGCTGTGACTCGGGTTGCCACTGTGGCTCGGGTTCATCCCCAGGCCCGAGAACTTCTGCGTGCCATGGGTGTGGCCAAAAAATTTTAAAAAAGAAACGTCCTTCTGTATCTCTAATTGGTAATCTTTGTATTACAATCTGCTTTTTAAAAAATTAATATAGTCACTCTAGCTTTTTCCCCTTTTTTTTGGCCATGCCTGAGGCATGCAGCGTGGCCAGGGATGGAACCCACGCTACAGCAGCATCCAAGCCTTTGCAGCGACAATGCCGGATCTTTAACCCACTGCACCACAGGAGAATTTCGCCCCCGGCTTTCTAATAGTTATTTGTATGATGTATTTTTTCGTATCTTTATATTTTGTCTTTCTGTGCCCTTATACTTGAAATGTGTCACATGTCAAAAAACCATACCAGAGTTCCTGTCATGGCTCAGCAGTAGCAAACCCAGCTAGTATCTGTGAGGACTCTGGTTCAATCCCTGGCCTCGCTCGGTGGGTTAAGGATCAGGCATTGCAGTGAGCTGTGGTGTAGGTCTCAGACGCAACTTAGATCCTGCGTTGCTGTGGCTGTGATGTAGACCAGCAGCTGTAGCTCTGATTAGACCCCTAGCCTGGGAACTTCCATGTGCCTTGGGTGCAGCCCTAAAAAGGCAAAATAAATACATTAAATAAAAACCATGCAGTTGGTTGGTTGTTGATTTTTTGAATCCAGTTGGGTAATCTCTGTCTTTTGGAGAGTGTAGTATTGAAGACACTAAATTTAATGTGACTGTCTAGCATCTTGGTACTTGTTTCCCATTTGTTCCATCTTGTGGGGGTTTTTTTGTATATTTGTTTGTTTTTTGCTTTTTAGAGCCGTACCCGTGGCATATGGAAGTTCCCAGGCTAGGGGTTGAATCGGAGCTGCAGCCGCCTGCCTACATCACAGCCACAGCAATGCCAGAACCGAGCCGCATCTTCATCCTACACCACAGCTCACAGCAACGCCAGATCCTCAACCCACTGATCGAGGCCAGGGGTCGAACCCACATCCTCATAGATCCTAGTTGGGTTCGTTAACCCCTGAGCCACGAAGGGAACTCCCTTAAATTCGTATTTTGATGCTTCCAGAAAGATGTAAGAACTTTAAAATAGTACAATTCCATTTATGCCTCCTTCCCCCAACCTTTTGTGTTGTCATATAGTTTAGTTCAACATATGTTGGAAACCCCAGTAGATACTGTTTTGTTGTTGCCTAAACAGTAGTCTTTTTGATTTTTTTCATTTTGGAAAAATGTACAAAATACAAGATATACCATTTTAACCATTTCTAAGTGTATAGTTTAATGGCATTAAGAACATTGACATTGGAGTTCCCGTTGTGGCTCAGCAGAAACGAATCTGACCAGGATCCATGAGGACACAGGTTCAATCCCTGGCCTCGCTCGTGGGTTAAGGATTTGGCATTGCTGTGAGCTGTGGTGTAGGTTGCAGACACAGCTCAGATCCCGTGTTGCTGTGGCTGTGGTGTAGGTCACAGAGGCAGCTCAGATCTGGCGTTTCTGGGTCTGTGTATGTGCCGGCAGCTACAGCTCCAACTGGACCCCTAGCCTGGGAACTTCCATATGCCGCAAGTGCAGCCCTTAAAAAAAAAGACAAAAAAAAAAAAAATTGACGTTGCTCTGCAACCAACACCGCCATCAATTTCCAAAATTTTTCAGTTTTATCCAAACTGCAACTGTGTATGGATTAAACACTAATGCCCCATTGCCCACACCCCTAGCTCCTAGCAGCCTCCGTTCTACCTTCTGTTTCTATTAACTCGACTGCTCTAAGTACCTTGGATAAGAAGAACATGCCATATATGTCTTTTGTATCTGACTTATTTCACTTAACATAGTGTCTTTAAGGTTTATCCATGTTGTAGCATGTGTCAGCACGTGTTTCCCTTTCAGGGCTGAATAATATTCCACTGTGTGTACTCAGCACCTTTATTTATTCATTCACCTACTGCTGGACATTTGCATGGTTTCTAGCTATTGGCTATTGTGAATAATAGTTGCTATAACTATTAGTGTTCAAGCATCTGTCCAGTCCCTGCTTTCAATTCCCTTTTTTTTCTGTCTTTTTAGGGCCATGCCCGTGGCATATGGAGGTTCCCAGGCTAGGGGTCAAATCACCAGATCTGAGCTGCCTCTGTGACCTACACCACAGCCACGTGGGATCCGAGTCACGTCTGCGATCTATACCACAGCTTGTGGCAACGCCACACCCTTAACCCACTGAGCAAGGCCAGGATCAAACCCGCATCCTCATGGATACTAGTCAGGTTCATTAACCACTGAGCCACAACAGGAACTCCAGTTCTTTTAAGCATATACCCAGGAGCTGGATGGCTGGGTCACATGGGAATTCTGTGTTTACGTTTTTGAGGAACTGTTGTGCTAGTTCCTATATGTTTTTACTTTTTTCCATCTATTTGCCCATTCAGATTTCTTCTTTCCTTCCTGAAGGTCCATATTAGCATTGGGACTTTTTTCCTTCAGCCTAAGGGGAGTCTCAGAGCAGGTCTGTTAGAGTCAAAGTCTCTTAGCCTTAGTTTGTCTAAAAAAACTTTCCCTTAGTTTTTGAATAATGTTTACACTGGGCTTAGATTACTAAGTTAAGAGAATTTTCTCCTTTCAACACTTTAAAGATGTCATTCCATTTTTTTTGATTTCTGTAAATACTTGTGTTGTTGTTGTTTGCTGTGCCCATGCCATGAAGAAGTTCTAGGCCAGTTATTGAACCCGCACCATAGCGGTAACCAGAGCCACAGAAGTGATTCTGGTTCCTTAACCCACTGAGCCAGGAGGAAACTCCTATAATTACTCTTAAGAAGTAAGCCTTTGTCGGAGTTCCTGTTGTGGCACAGTGGAAATGAATCCGACTAGGAACCATGAGGTTGTGGGTTCAATTCCTGGCCTTGCTCAGTGTGTTAATGATCCGATGTTACCGTGAGCTGTGCTGTATGTCTCAAATGCGGCTCAGATCCCACATTGCTGTGGTTGTAGTGCAGGCCAGCAGCTGTAGCTCTGAATTGACCCCAAGCCTGGGAGCATCCATATGCCGCAAGTGCAGCCCTAAAAAAAAAGGTAAGCCATTGTTGTTAGCGTTCCCGTGATTTCATGTGTCTTTTTTTTCTCTGGCTATCTTAGAATTTTCTCTTTATGTCTTTGGTTTTCTGAAGTTTGACTCTGATATCCAAAATATGATTTTTTTTGGTATTTATCCTGCTTAGAGTTTGCTGAGCTTCATGAAAATGTGGATTAATGGCTTTCATTAATTTTAGACATTTCTCGCCCATCATCTTGTCAATTATCACTTTGGTGCCTTCTTTCTATCCTCTCCTGCTGGGTCTGACTTTCGGCATAGACTTTCCTCCAGATGCTGGAGCTGAGAGGCTCTCTCGGGGCTGCCAATGCAAGCAGCCTTTTGGTGCTGAGTTTCACTGACTGCCCTGACCCTGTTGTTCTCATTTTTCAAGTGTTCTGGGGGCAGTAAAGAAAAGCCAGCCAAGCCCACAACTCAGACAATTGCCTTTTTCTTCGTACCCTTCCAGATCTGAGGCCACAAGTGAGCTTCTTGGCAGCTGCGATGCTCTATGCAGAGCAGCAGGAAGATATGGGTACTCGAGGTGGGCGAAGAGGTGGGTTGCAGCATCTATAGCCTCTTCTATACAGGACAGTGGGCAACGAAGAATGTTCTTCAGAGGAAAATACCAGTTTAAGAATGCATAAGAAATGCTGAAATTAGGAGTGCAATGTTTTATAGCACTCAATGAAATAATAGCTTCAGGAGAAACCCATTAAATGATGCAAAAACCATTAGATAAGGTTTTCAGAGCTTTATAATGGATAGATGAGACCGGCAACTTCTAACCTCCATCAGTCAGCCCTAACACTACCAAAAGCAGGACAGCCAGTCACTATGAGGATCCTGAGGTCAGATGATGGAAAGAACACAGCACCTCTTATCAAGCAAACAAAAGGCACAGCGGAACGAATCGACTAGGAGCCATGAGGTTGCAGGTTCGATCCCTGGCCTTGCCCAGTGGGTTAAGGATCCGGCATTGTTGTGAGCTGTGGTTGCAGATGTGGCTCGGATCTGGCATTGCTGTAGCTGTGGTGTAGGCCGGCGGCTACAGCTCCAATTAGACCCCTAGCCTGGGAACCTCCACATGCCACGGTGTGGCCCTAAAAAGACAAGGAAAAAAAAATTGAACCTGAATTTAATCAAATCTCTAGATCTAAGTATGATTTTACATAATAGTAATAATAATAATAATAATAATATAGATAGACATGTGGAAAAGTCCACAACTCAGATAATTACCATTTCCTTCCTAATTTTTCCTAAAAAATTAAAAAATGCATTGGCCAAATTCCAAACTGAGTTCTATAAAATAAAATACTCTGTTTCTTCAACAAATAATTGTCAGGAAAGTAAAGAGGGGAGAGGAACTAATGTAGATAAGACATAGGAACTAAAGTTAATAATCTAACTGTATATATATATATATATCACTTGGGAAATTTAAAAAATTGGGCATTAGGCGTTGCTGCTGTGGTGTAATGTGATCAGTTCCGTCTCTGGAGCACTGGAACGCGGTTTCAATGCCCTGCCCAGCGCAGTGGGTTAAGGATCAAGCGTTGCCTCAGCTGTGGCGCAGGTTACAGCTAAGGCTCGCATCTGATGCCTGGCCCGGGAACTTCATGTGCCCTGGGGCAGCCAAAAAAGAAAAAAAAATCGGGTATGAGATGATACTAAGGAATTATAGTCAGTTTTTTCAGGTGATGTACTGGGGGTTTTCTGGTTAATGGATATTTTTAAGGTCCTTGTTTGTTAGGAATACATCCAGAAACACTTATAGATGAAACAGTATGATCTTTGGAACTTGCTTAAACTCCAGCAGGAAGAAGGCATGGGTGGAATGAAAACTGTTGCGAATTGTTGCAGTTAGGTGATGGCTACGTGGGGATCACTTTGTATTCGCCCTCCTTAGGACTATTTTTTATTGTCATAATTAATATTTTTTAAAAGCAGATTGGAAGTTACTGTCCTGGCTCAACAGTAATGAACCCAACTAGTAGCCCTGAGGACGCAGGTTTGATCCCTGGCCTCACTCAGTGGATTAAACAATCTGGCGTTGTCGTGAGCTGTGGTGTAGGTCGCAGATGTGGCTCGGGTCCCGCGTTGCTGTGCCTGTGGTGTAGGCCAGCAGCTGCAGCTCCACAAATAAATAAATAGTAAACAAAAGCAGTTTGATGGTGGAGGGAAAGGGAGCACCTGGCGTAGAAGGACACGGAATCCAGCGAGGTGGGGCATGTTTACAGGCTGAAGGAGAGCACGAGAGTGCCAGAAATAGAAGAACTCACTGCTGGAGCGGGTTCTGGAGGGTCCTAGGAAATAGGACGCTGAGCCCAGGTGGTGGGCTTGGCCTTGTCGAGGGTGACAGTTACACCCGCAGCTGAGGTCCAGCTTGCGGCCTGTTCACATGTTTGCTCTTAGCTGGCCCTCACAACTATTCCATGAGATGAGTGTAATTGTTCCCATTTTAGAGATAAGGAACTAAGGCTCAGAAAGCTTAAAACTCATGCAGGGTCAAATAAGCTGTAAATGGCAGATCCAAGATTTTTTTTTTATTATTATAGTTGATTTCCAGTGTTCTGTCACTTCCTGTTGTATGGCACGGTGACTCAGTTACACACAGACGTACATTCTTTTTCTGACATTACCCTCCATCATGTTCCATCACAAGTGATTAGATATAGTTCCTCGCGCCATACAGCAGGATCTCATTGCTCATCCACTCAAAATGCAGTAGTTTGCATCTCCTAACCCCAAACTCCCAGTCCATCAGATCCAGGATTTAAACCGAAGTTTCTGTACTTCCAAATCTTGTGATCTTTATAGCTGTCAGACGTGTGTGTGTGTGTGTGTGTGTGTGTGTGTGTGTGTGTGTGTGTGAGTGAGTGATTTCAGCCATTGGAGGGGAAAGGGGGGCAGAGACCAGCCTTCATGACTGATGGCCTGTGTTCCTTGTGGAGCTGGGTGGGAGGCCCTTGAAGACAGGGCTGCAGGCCTTACTGATCATCTTGGGGCTGCTGAGGAGATGAAAAAGATGAGTTGCCTTCCTGGCCCAAGACGTTCTGGGCCTGCCAGTGAGACAGAAGTATCCCCCCAAGGAAACTGGGGGGAGAATGGTCAGGTCCCTCTCGTGGCCCCTCCCACTCGGCTGCAGCATTGAGAAGCGTAGTGCTGGACAGAGTGTGAGTTGAGCCCAGCAGTCTGTGAGTCCGCAAACGGCGGAAGATGACCAAAGAAGCCTCACGCAAGTTCGGCTGCTACCCAGAGCCCCAGTAAAGGGAGGCAGTGTCTACACCTCACTGTGCTCTGATCACACCTGAACTTCTGTTCTCTGCACAGTTCTGCTCTGCCCCTGGGCAGAGGCCTGCATGCGTGGGCTGAGGCCAAAGGAGGAGCCAAAGAGGCATGGCTGGGAGGTGAGGCAAGCTGCAGGGACAAACCAGACCCCATGCATAAAGAACTTTAAGCCAGGGAGTTGAGTTACCTAGTGGCATTCTAGCGTAATAATTAAGAACATAGCTTTTGTTTGTTGAGCAGACTCAGGTATTATCCCATCTCCGTCGTTTACTGCTGTGTGACCTTGGGCAAGTTACTCAACCTCTCTGTGCCAGGTTTCTTTTTAGGAAACATGGAGATTAAAAAAATGGTATCTATGACTAGCACTATCATTGCTGGTAATGATACTTTACCTTCAACCAATCTACCCACTGAGGAAGTTAGAAAAGCCAGTCCAAATATTTCTTTATTAATTTGCCGGAAGCATTGGCGTGTTAAGGAGATAGTGGTGAATTATGAGGCTAAGGTCAAGGAGAAGACAGGAATCCAGAGAGGTGAGCCCAGCCTTTCAGGAGTTTCATTCCTGAAACGTTTTATTCAGCATTTCATCCCTCATTTCTCTGGCATTTTCTTCCAATTTGGAAGAGGTAGATGGATATGTGGGAGCCTGAGCAGCTTTTTGACAGCCTTGTTGGTCTAAGGAACAATTATTTGACTATAGGACCAGCCAAGATAGGGTCCACATTAAATGCTCTGTGCTTTGAAGTGAAAACCACACAAGGCTGCATTCCAGGAGTCAGAGTGACTTAGAACCATGTGAAACCAGTCCTTACATAGACTGAAGTCCAACTTCCAATCATCTCAGTCCCTGGAATTGAATTAGGGTAGTTATGGACTGCTGGCATGCTCAGGCACTAGGAGTATGTATCCTGGCAGAAACAAGTTGAAATCTCTGGAGGTAGTTAACATAATCCTCAACATCTGAATACACAATCCTGATTATTGCTACCATTATTAAATAATAGCCAGGCACACTAGGAGATAAGATATGATGGAGGAAGTCCGGAAGAAACAACAGATAATAGAAACAGATCCACAGGGCCTCCAAATATTGGAATTATCAGCACTCAAAATTTTTTAAATATGGTCTTGTAAGATGAGATTGAGAACTTCAGCAGAGAATGGAAAACTATAAAAAGGACATAGCAAATTTGAGAAAGAACTAAAGAGAAAATTGAGAACTACAATACAATAAATTAAATTAAGAAAAATACAATAAATTAAATACAATAAATTAAAAATACATTAATATAATAAAACAATACAATAAATTAAATGGATGGGTTTCTGTTCACATAAAGAGAGTATTGGTTAACTGGAAAATACATCAGAAGAAAATACATAGAATGAAACGTGAAGAAACAATAGTATACAAAATAAATAAAGCAAAGACACAAAATATGGAGGATCTGATATATGGAGGTACATCACAAGCCGTGATCTGCCTTCCAACATGGAATTGGGGTCTCAGGAGCAAAGAGAACAGAGAAAATATTTGAAAGGATAAATACCTGAGATGGAAGATATCAAGTCACAAATCCAAGAAAACTCACAAACGCCAAGCAGAATAAACAAAATTTTAAGCTGTTCTAAGATCTTTGCATTGTTCTAAAATAGTCAAACTACCACCTAAGTTTGGAATCTGTGACCAATGCCACAGCTGTGGCAATGCCAGATCCTTTAACCCACCATGCTGGGCCAAGGATCAAACCTGCATCCTGGTGCCGCAGAGATGCCACTAAACCCATTGCACCACAGCAGAAACTCCTAGATTTATTTTATTTTATTTTATTTTATTTTTTATGTTTTGTCTTTTTAGGGCTGCTCCTGCGGCATATGGGGCTGAATTGGAGCTGTAGCTGCTAGCCTACACCACAGCCCACAGCAACACCAGATCCTTAACCCACAGAGCGAGGCCAGGGCTTGACCAGGTGTCCTCGTGGATGCCAGCCGGCTCTGTCACTGCAGAGCCTTGACGGTTTATTTTTTTAGTTGAGGTAACATTGGTTTATAGCTTTGATTGTTTCACGTAGCCAACATTCTATTTCTATTTCTGTATACCCTCCGGTGTTCTCACCACCAAAAATTTAGTAGGAATCAAAATTTCTCATCCAGCTGAGACTAAGTTTGAAAAAATGAGAGGTACATGTTCCCAGGCAGATTTCTAGGGTGGTAGTGAGTCTCCGCTGTGGGGACTGCAAACCTGGATGCCTTCTGGCTTTCAGAGCCTGCCCTGAGATGGTGCTTGGTTAACCTGAGACTGCATGGTTTCTTCTTTTTTCTTTTCTTCTTCCCTTTTTTTTTTTTTTTTTTTTTTTGGCTGAGCCTGTGACATGTGGAAGTTTCCAGGCCAGGGACTGAATCCACGCCATAGCCTTGACAACACTGAATCCTTGACCACTAGGCCACCACTCCACAGCATGTTCTCCTTTCAAGTCTTATAAAGCAGTTAACAGCAGCCAACAGCACAATTCGTGCACTTTTCATCACCCTCATGCCTTTCAAGTGTTATCGTTATACATAAACTATGTCCAGCTTTTTTTTTTTTTGTCTTTTTAGGGCCACACCCTTGGCATATGAAAGTTCCCATGCTAGGGGTTGAATCAGAGCTGCAGCTGCCAGCCTATGCCACAGTCATAGTCACACCAGATCCAGGCTGTGTCCGTGACGTACACCACAGCTCACGGCAATGCTGGATCCTTAGCCCACTCATTGAGACTAGGGATTGAACCCACATCCTCATGGATATTAGTCAGATTCTTAACCCACTGAGCCACAAGGGGAACTCCTGCTTTAGTTCTTTAAGTGCCAAATCTCAACACAAAAGATTGAAGTAGGTGTTCCCACCTCTCCAGGGTGACAAACTGTCTCTGTTTGCCCAAGACTTTCCTGACTTTACTTTTTTTTAATTTATTTTTGCTTTTTTGGGCCCCACCTGCGGTGTATGGAAGTTCTCAGGCGAGGGGTCAGACTGAAGTTGCAGCTGCCGACCTACGCCACAGCCACAACAACTCGGGATCCGAGCCGCATATGCAATCTACACCACAGTCACAGCAATGCCAAATCCCCAACACACTGAGAGAAACCAGGGATTGAACTCACAACCTCATGGACACTAGTCGGCTTTGTTTCCACTGTGCCATGATGGGAACCCTCTCCCCTTTATTTTTGGTCCTTTTTTTTTTTTAGGGCCCCATACATGACATATGGAGGTTCACAAGCTAAGGGGTCGAATTGGAGCCGTAGGTGCCAGCCTACACCACAGCCACAGCAATGCCAGATCCGAGCTGCATCTGCAACTTACACCACAGCTCCTGGCAATGCCAGATCTGTAACCCACTGAGCGAGGCCAGGGATGGAACCTGTGTCCTTATGGGTGCTAGTCAGATTCGTTTCTCTTGAGCCATGATGGGAACTCCAAGACTCTCCTGATTTTAGCACCTAAAGTCCTGCATCCTGGGAAATCTCTCAGTCTTGGAACCAAACTGGGACAGATGATCCCTCTGCTATTGAGTGTCAGGCGTTGTGCTGGGCACAGCACGTCTGTCATGTCATCTTATCCACGGGCCAGTGTCAAGGATAGGTTTGTTTGTCCCCTTCTTGCACATAGGAAAGAGCCTTATGTAATGTTAGGTTGCTTGTCCAGCCCACGCTTCAGAGAAGGCAGCAGATCTACCAGGCTCCAGAGCACTGGTGTCTTCCAGGTCAGCAGGCTTCATTTCCTAGGTGCCCAGGTCTGGGCCTCAGGGGTACCTGCCAGCATGTGAGCCTGCATGGAGCCTTGCTGCCCTCTGGTGGAAAACAGGGATGTCACAAGTCTCAGTCTACTCTTGGGCAGGTGGTGGTGGTGCCAGGGTACAGTAGGCACCCTTCCGTCCCAGGGAGCAGGACCTCAAGTTTGGTTTCAGCCCACCTGGAGGGCCCCACTGGAGCCTTCTGGGGAGCCTTGGTCCATCCATCCCTGAGTCGTGGGGTCACTCAGGCTCTCACAGACCCAGGGCTAGCCTGCTGGGTTGGAATCCTGGTGACCCTGAGCCAGTCACTTAACCCTCTGGGCTTCTCAGCTCCTTATCACGATGACAGATGTGTCAAGACACTTAGACGAGGCTTAGACACTGAGGTTGTCATTACCAGCTCCTTGACACCCACATGCCTTAACTCTCCCCGACCTTTGTGCATTCATTCACTTCACTTCACCAAGCAGCCGTCTGCCAGGCATCAGCCCTGGGCTGGACCCTGAGCTAGGGGTGCCAAGGAGACAGCTGCCCTCCTGGCTCAGTAACTCTCTTCACATGCACTGTCTCCCGAGCTCTTTCATTCATGGAGGATCCATTTCTTTACTGAGTGTTCATTCATTCTCATATCACTAACTTCCTCATTCACCCTGTCACCCATCACTAGGTTATCTCATTTGCATTCATTCATTATTTTTCAGGCTCCCTCTCTTCCACCCTCCCTCATTCCTCTGCTCTGCAAGCATTCGGAAACACCACTCTACTCTAGGCTAGAATTAGATGCTGGGATTCTGGCACAGCCCTCTCCCCAGACTTGTGGGTAGGCAGATGGTGAGGACACCCTGTGGTAACTACCAGATGCCAGCCATCAGAACCCAGAGCAGGGGGAGCACCAAGAAGGGAGTGACTGGCTGCTTGAAAGAGGGGGAATCTGGGGGTAGTCAGGGAAGGCTTCATGGAGGAGGTGGCGTTTACGCCAAGAAAAGGAGAGCTTATGGGAGTTCTCCAGGGAAGAAAAGACATTCCAGGTGGTTTTTGTTTTGTGGTGTGTTTGGGGAAAAGGTGCCTGGGTGGCCAGGGTTTGTGATGTAGGATCACGTGTGCATGATCCCCCTGAGACCAAGCCCTCCCTAGGTTCCAGCGACTGACCTGGGTCACTCAAAGACTTGCCCAAATTCAGTGACCTTGGCCCCTGGAAAACCATGCACTATTGGGAGGCCAGGAATGGCCTTAGGGTGTAATTGAGCACCCTCCAAACTGTCCATCCCAGGGTACTCAGTGGGAGAGCTGTCCTTGGCTGGGCAGGCAACAGTAGCTGTAGCATTGTACTGGCCCCTAAGATCCCATATTCATCCAGCAAATTTTTTTTTTTTTTTTTTTTTTTTGCCACTCCAGGGCATATGGAGTTCCCTGGCCAGGGATCAGATCTGAGCCATAGTGTTTTTGGTTTTTGCTTTTCTTTTTTAGGGTCACACCCATGGGATATGGAACTTCCCAGGCTAGGGGTTGAATCAGAGCTGTAGCTGCTGGCCTGTTGCACAGCTCACAGCAATGCCAGATCCTTAACCCAATGAGCAGAGCCAGGGATCAAGCCCACAATCTCACTGTTACTAGTTGGATTGGTTTCCGCTGTGCCACAACGGGAACTCCCTGAGCCATGATTTTGACCTAAGCTGCAGCTGCAGTAATGCCTGATCCTTGCCTGCTGTGCTGCGCTGCAATTGAACCTGCGTCCCAGTACTCCCAAGGTGCTGCTGATCCCAAGGTGCTGCTGATCCCACTGCACCACAGTGAGAACGCCTCATCCAGCAACTGTTTATTGAGTGGCTTGCCATAGGCCAGGCCTTGCCCCAGACACTGGGAATATAGCAGTGAACAAGACAGAACTCCCACTCTCTAGGGGCTGACAAATGGTAAATGAGAAAAACAACTCGGAATACCACCAGGAACACACTTATAGTTGAACGAATTGGGCTTATTGCATCTTTTGAGAAGGAAGACTTCATTTACTTCGGTAAGAGTGTGTTTAAAAAGACTTACAGAATTTGGGCCTGGGTTAGGTGATCTGCGGGAGGGTTTAAGTAAGTGGTCTTTTACTCTGGTATAGGTGTCAGGAAGCTGGGACAGCGCTACAATTGCAAGCCTTAGTAAATATTTAAAGAGGAAGGCTAATGTTGTAAAGAAGCAGCAGTTACTGATATTAGTCAGAATGGGGAAATGTTTGGTATTGTTGGAATCAGACCAAGACTGATTCCAACAATATTCTTGTTTTTATCTGACTTTAAACGTGATTACGGAGCAGTCTTGTTTATGCCTTGCTCCATCATGGCCACAGAACGGCCTTACACGATGGTGGTGTTCTGGAAAATTGTTTATGTCCCACTAAATACCAAGGCCTTGCAGTGGGTGCCAGGCTAGCTTCCAGATGTGAGGGGCAGCTACCCTCTTTATCATAAGAAAGGCCCACTCACTCGACCGAGGTATAGTTGCAGGGCGCAAGGTGCAGAGTAAGTTGAGGTGACAAAAGAGAAACCGTGCCAGTCCTCAGGGAACTCACAGTGACAGGTTTGCGCTGTCTTAAACAGACTGTCAGAAATAGGAGGAGGAGCGGTCCAGACAAAGGCCCTGGGGGCAGGGGGCAGGGGGCAGGGGGCAGGTGTGGGGGTGGGAGGGGAGGATGCTGAAAGCCTTTAGCTGAGCTGCGGTGGAGCAACGATGCGCGCCACGACCGGAGAGGTCTGCTAGGGCTGGACCCTCGGGCACGCAGGGCCACCTCTCCCCTAGGGACATGGGTACTTGCTGCCCTCACTTGCTCAGAAACAGGAAAGGAGATCAAGTCGCCTAAGTCAATACACTCGGCCTCGGACTCATGAATATTCAGCGGCACGCTTCCGGCTGGCAACTCCGCCCCAGCCCCGCCCAGCGAGGAGACTGCGCGTGCGTCGCCGGCGCGCGGCTCTGTCGTCATACGTGCGCCGCAGCCGCCGCCGTCGTTCGACCGGAAAGCGGGAGAGTAGTCATGGCGAGTTCTGCCGCTTCCTCGGTGCGACCACCGAGGCCCAAGAAAGAGCCGCAGACGCTCGTCATCCCCAAGAATGCGGCGGAGGAGCAGAAGCTCAAGCTGGAACGGCTCATGAAGAATCCGGTGAGACGGAGGGCTGACGGCCCTGCCGAGTCCCACCTCCTTCGGTTTCGGCGTCTCCCGGCGCCTGCGGACCCCACTTTCCTCGCCTCCGAACTCTGGAACTCAGCACCCGAGCCCTAGAGTCAGACCTGAGGAAGGAGTAGGCTGCCTCACAGATAGCTTTCTCCTGCCCTTATGTTAGAACCCAGCCCGGGTGAGGCTTCCCGCGCTTCAAGATTCTTTCCAGAGTCTTAAACTGGGAAGATAGAATCTGTGGGTTAGCACAAGGATTAATTTTCTTTTAAACAGCACCAGCTGTTAGGCATTAGCCGAGACACCTGGGGCACGTCATCCCCTTCAGTGAGGAAAACAGTTGGATGTGAAGGTCTCTTCCACCTTTGACTAGGAAGGGTTGACTCTCTTCGAATAATAGTTTTTAAAGTTGGAGGTTTCCAGCCCTGAGTGATGTTTTAAATTTCTGAGGTCTGCCCTGGAAAGTTGTGGGCTGTGATAGGACCCATAGTGTATGGGGAGAAGAAAAGGTAGAGGGAAGAAGAGAAACTCAGCTTTGGGTCCAAGGAGCAAAACAGTTTTACTTCACTAGTCCAGTTCTTTGTAAAAGGCGTGACTTTGTCAGCGGGTTTACACATACAAATGCTTTCTGTGTGTTGCAGGACAAGGCAGTTCCAATTCCAGAAAAAATGAGTGAATGGGCACCTCGACCTCCCCCAGAATTTGTCCGAGATGTAATGGGTAATGTCTTTCGAATGTGGTTTTTAAAGCGTAACTGTAAAAATCTTGCAGTTAGTATTTGTTGATTACTTTTCTGATAGAAAAAAAGTTCACCGATCCAGTATTTTGCTGTTGCAATGCAGGGGTATTGTTGCTTGTGGTTTGACCTTAGAGAATTTTTTTTCTGCATTGTTTTTAATAGTACACTTTTTTTCAAAATTAGTTTTATTTTGTTCAGTTGTAAATTAACGTAATTATAAAGAAGAATAAGTAACAGGTGGAGAAAAATTAGAAACAGCTGTAATTCTAATGGTCTATTTGTAACATTTTGATTTTTCCTTCCAAACCTCTTAATGGTCAGAACCACTCAGGCTTAAAAATGTTTTTACAAAAATTTGGTTGTTCTACACATATTATTTGATAAGAACCTACTTTTTTTGCCTTTTTTTATTTTTTGAGGGCCGCACACAAGGCATATGGATGTTCCCAGGCTAGGGTTCGAATTGGAGCTGCAGCTGCCGGCCTACACCACAGCTCACAGCAATGCCAGATCTTTTAACCCACTGAGCAAGGCCAGGGATTGAACCTGGGTTCTCATGGATACTGGTCGGGTTCGTTACCACTGAGCCACAATGGAACTCGTGCTTGTCCTCTTACACTGTGTTAGAGTGGAATTTTTAGTGATTTCACATTCAACATTCATGCAACAAATATTTAACGATAGCTACAATATGCCAGACTCTGTGCTAGGTTCTGGGGTACAGTGGGGAGGTGAGTAGGCATGGTCCCATCCATCACTTCGAGGGTCTGTCTTTGGTTCCTTTTGATTAAGGGTAGTTTGTGTTGGTAACTGGATTTCATCAAGAGCTCTGGACTGTCCCGCTTTAGGTTCAAGTGCCGGGGCCGGCAGCGGAGAGTTCCATGTGTACAGGCATCTGCGCCGGAGAGAGTACCAGCGGCAGGACTACATGGATGCCATGGCTGAGAAGGTCAGTGAGCCAGGAGGCTTGAGTTTGGGCAGTGTGCACTTACACCTTTCAGCAAAAAGCGCTTGAAGAAAAGTAGATACACCTGGTTGTAGCATGTTAAGACGGCTGCCTTCTAAAGTCAGCATGAAACGCAGACATCAGGTAGACTCCAGGTTGCTTCCAAGTCAGACCCAGCACAGCAGGATGCTCCTTCCAGGCCATTTGCCACGGAGTAGAGGGCGGGATCACACACCCTGTGAGTTGTTATTTCTCTGTAGCTTTCTCTTATTTTGGCTGAATGCCTGTAATTCCAGTTTAGCTGTGTGCTTGGTGTGAGTAGTGCTGTGTTTCTCAAGTGATTTTTTGCCCTGAGTTTCTAGCTTCAGGGCTGGAATTTCCTCATGTCAAATGATGATTAAGAATTGAGAATTGCTTGGAAATTGTACGGTAAGAACTGTTAAGCATTCTGTTGCTTGATAGGGAGAGCCAGACACCTCTCCCCTGTGGCTCTTAAGAAATACTCTTCTGGGCATTTCACTTGTTTTCCTTTTCAAACTAAGGTTTAGAGTTGTTTTTTCCACACTAAAAACCTTATTGCTTTGTGTGTGTGTGTATTTTATTAGAAGCAAGTTGAATCTGTAACTTGAACGAGAATGGATGTTGTAGCATTTAGTCATCTCTAGGAACTTGTCTTTTTTCATTTATTTTAATCTTATTGTATTGCTCAGTGATAATTTTTAGAGATTTTATATGTGTCACCACATTTACTCGAAGATATTTTAAGTTTTTTATTACAGTGGTGGTGTGTCCTTTAAAAGTTTATTGGAGCTGTTCCCATCGTGGCACAGCAGAAACGAATCCGACTAGGAACTATGAGGTTGTGGGTTCGATCCCTGGCCTTGCTTAGTGGATTAAGGATCCGGCATTGCCATGAGCTGTGGTGTAGGTTGCAGAATGCAGCTTGGATCCTGTATCACTGTGGTGTAGACTGGCAGCTGTAGCTCCGATTCGACCTCCAGCCTGGGAACCTCCATATGCCACGGGTGTGGCCCTAAAAACCAAAAAAAAAAATTTATTGAAATGGGGAGTTCCTGTCGTGGCTCAGTGGTAACAAACCCAGCTAGTATCCATGAGGACACGGGTTTGATCCCTGGCCTTGTTCAGTGGATTAAGGATTTGGCATTGGCAGTGGCTGTGGTGTTGGCCAGTAGCTGCAGCTCCAATTCAGCCCCTAGCCTGGGAACTTCCATATGCTGTGGGTGCAGCCCTCAGAAGACCCAAAAAAATAATAATTTATTGGAATGGCCAAAATCGAGTTTGAAAAATATCTTCATGATTTTTGAACAGAATGGTGGTTTTCACCTGGCATTTGTTTGTTCTTCAGCCTTTACTCGGCTCCCAGTATTGATGGTTCTTCTCCCAGCTACTTCTCAATTCCAATGACAAGTTGCAGGTGGGCTGGGTTGTCACACAGCCATACCAGATCACTGATGGATTTGCCACTGTCAGGAATAAACAGATGTGTATAGAAACTAACAATAAAAAACTAACTTTTTTATTTTTAAACTGCTTTAGCGGGGAGGAAATAGATTAGTTATCTCAAATTCCATCAGTTAGAAGTTTTTATGTATTGATTAATGACCCAGAGAAAATATAGGAAACTGTTTCACAAACCTTGAATCCACACAAAGGTTTTTATTTCACATGGTGAAAGGCAGGCTCTGAGGTTAGAAAAAGAAAAGAGATGCAAGAGAATCCTCACCTTCCACAGCGACTGACAAGGTGTCACCTTCGACAGAGCACGTCTGACTCCTGCTTCAGCCCTTGTCAGGGTCAGCAGCCAGCCACATTCTGTCTCTGTCGCTTTGGAAGATGTAGCTGCTTCAGGCATTTATAGTTCAGCTTCTAAACAAACCAAGAGCTTTTAGCTTGAAGTTGTTTGCTTTCTAGTTGAACTCTAAAGCTGATTTCCATCCTGGAAGGAGACCCTTCTTTTTTATTTCATAGTTGTGCTCTCGGAGAATTCCGCTGTCCACCTAAGCAGATCCATACAGCCCTGGCAATGCAGACCCGTGGAGGTGTTGAAGCCCCGCTTCCTCCTCTACTGGCTCTTTTTTTTTTTTTTCTGCCCCATTGACTGTTACGGCTCAAACTAGAAGAAATAAAGATGACAGTTTTTAAATTAGTCCATGTCTTTGTAGTTTACAAGTGCTTTCCTATAGGTTATTGCACTTCGTTATTCTTCCTAAGTGCTCAGGGAAAGAGGAATTATTTCCCCTATTTTTCTTTTGTTTTCTTTTTAGGGCTGTACCCACCATATATGGAAGTTCCAAGCCTAGGGGTTGACTCAGAGCTGCAGCTGCCAGCCTGCACCATAGCCACAGCAATGCCATATCCAAGCCGTGCATGCGATGTACGTTGCGGGATCCTTAACCCACTGAGCAGGACCAGGGATCAAACACACATCCTCATGGATACTAGTCAGGTTCTTAACCCACTGAGCCACAATGGGAACTCCCTCCCCTATTTTATAGGTGATGAAACTGAGGCTTAGAAACAGAGAGCTGCTAGGAGGAAATAATACAAGGGATGAATATACATTTATATGTACGTATGTGTGTGTGCGTGTTTAGTGGCAGTGTGTGTTATGCTGCTGGAGAATCAGTCATTTGATAACCTAGCTGGTTAGGACTTGAAAGTTCCATGGTTTCAGCCCTCGGGCCATTCCATCCGATGGACCTTTCTCCTTAAAGAAAATCACATTCATCTGTGCCTCCTTACTCTCAGTACTTCATTTCTGACCCTTGTGGTTACTGAATGTATAGGGATTTCCCCACACCAAGCAGTTTTGTAGCACTAGGGGAGTGTCACTTCTGACACAGTTAATTTGCTTAGAGGGACTCACAGAACTCAGGGAAACGTTTTACCTCCTAGCTGTCTAGTGTATTGTAAGGACAGAACTCAAGAACAGCTGGCTGGGAAAAGGTGCAACGTTTCCATTCCTTTTCCCATCACTCCATGTCTTCACCAGCCTGGAAGCAGTTCGGAGCCATCTTTGCGGGGATTTTGGAGGCATCAGTATGTGGACAGGATTGAATCATCCGACCCCTCTCTCCTCCCTGGAGGTCAAGGGGGTGGGGCTAAAAGTTCCCCTGGCAACCAGCCCTGTTCCTTCAGGGCTTTCCCAAAGTCGCTCATGAACTCCTGTGGTTGAAAGGGGCTGCTTATGGATAGCAAGAGCTACCCATCTCATCTTTATTTCAGGAACTGGGAACAAAACTAAATATAGTAAAAGATCCCCCTTTGGCTCTTGTATGGGACATTCATGAGAGTTTTAAGAGGAGATGCCACTGTGGCACAGTGGGTTAAGGATCTAATGTTCCTGTAGCTGCGGCATAGGTTGTGGCCCTGGCTCAGATTCAGTCCCTGGCATATACTGTGGGGGCAAAAAAAGAAAAGAAAAAAGGTTTTAAGAGTTATGTGCCAGAGAGAAAGATGAAAACCAAATGCACATTTCTTATTATAAGTCACAGTATCCCACTGCCCATGGCCCTGGCTAAACAGAGCCCGTGGTGCTGCCTCTTCCTTCAAGGAATACACAGCATGCACCCTCTCATACTTTCTCTTCTGCTTACTTGGGCATGAACGGTATCTTAATGAACTGAGATACTTCACCGTCAGAGATCCATATGTTGATTTCCTGCCTCACGTGTAGGACAGCTTCTAAAAGTGGCTTTGGAGACCTGGATGTGCCTTTAGCACTCCCAGTGGTAAGACTTTTGGAGTTTTCATACCCAGGCCAGAGTGTTTTTTTTTTTTGTTTGTTTTTTGTTTTTGCTACACCCATGGCATGCAGAAGTTCCCAGGCCAGGAGTGGAACCTGTGCCACAGCAGTGATGGGAGCCACAGCGTTGACAGTGCCAGATCCTTAACCCCTGCACCATCAGGGAACTCCCCAGAGTGTGTCTTAAGTGATGTGTTTTTTTTGCAGCAAAAATTGGATGCAGAGTTTCAGAAAAGACTGGAAAGGAATAAGATTGCTGCAGAAGAACAGACTGCAAAGCGCCGGAAAAAGCGGTGAGGGCCCTATGGCATCCCATGACTAGAGACTTGGTGTGGGGGGTGAGATAAAAATAGATAGTTGGTGAATGAGTCCTTTTTGTAATCAGAAGTTCTGCTTGCAGTGGCCTGGATGGTTAAGGATCTGGCATTGTCAGAGCTGTGGCTCAGGTCCCTGCTGTAGCACAGGTTTGATCCCTGGCCCTGGGAACTTAACTTCTGCATGCTGTGGTTGCAGCCAAAAAAGAAGTCAAGCTGTACGGGCTGTAGAGGTCTGGGTGTTAAGACCCACAGGGGAGCACCCTAGTAGAGGAATGGCTTTTCTTCTAGTACCTGGGAAGAGATCACATCACTTACTGCCCCCTGCCCCCACCCCCAGCTCGCTGTAGATTCTCCAAAGCTTGAAGGTTAGCACTTTAGTGATTGCTTGGATTTCTGTGTCTCCATCATTCTGTATTTTTTTATTTTTGCTTTATAGAGCCGTACCCACAGCATATGCAAGTTCCCAGGCTAGGGGTCAAATCGGAGCTGCAGCTGCCGGCCTATGTCAGCCACAGCAACGTGGGATCTGAGCAACATCATCAAGCTGCACTGCAGCTCACAGCAACACCAGATCCTTAACCCACTGAGTGAAGCCAGGGATCAAACCCACATCCTCATGGATACTAGTAAGGTTCTTAACCTGCTGAGTCACGACAGGAACTCCTCATGGCTCTTTTTTTTTTTTTTTTTTTGTCTTTTTGCCTTTTTATCTAGAGCAGTACCCGCGGCATATGGAGGTTCCCAGGCTTGGGGTCTAACAGGAGCTGTAGCTGCCGGCCTTTGCCACAGCAACAGCAACGTGGAATCTGAGCCATGTCTGCAACCTACACCACAGCTCACGGCAACGCTGGATCCTTAACCCACTGAGCAAGGCCAGGGTTCGAACCCGCAATCTCATGGTTCTTAGTTGGATTTGTTAACCACTGAGCCACGAAGGGAACTCCTCATGGCTCTATTTTAACATCAGGTTTAACAAGGTGATGTGAGCAAACTTCCCAGTTAGCCTCTTCCTTAAAGTAGGGTCTGTGGCCTCCCTAAGGGACTATATGAGTATACAGGCAGCGTGTGTGTGTTAATAAATGTTCTCTCAACTTTTAAAGAGCTGAGCAGGATTCTGAAAATAGTTCCTCGGGAGTTCCCGTTGTGGCTCAGTGGTTAACGAATCCGACTAGGAACCATGAGGTTGCGGGTTCAATCTCTGGGCTTGCTCAGTGGGTTAAGGATCTGGCATTGCCGTGAGCTGTGGTGTAGGTTGCAGATGCAGCTCGGATCCCGCGTTGCTGTGGCTCTGGCGTAGGCCGGCGGCTACAGCTCCTGTTAGACCCCTAGCCTGGGAACCTCCATATGCCGCGGGAGCGGCCCTAGAAAAGGCAAAAAGACAATAAAAAAAAAAGATGAAAATAGTCCCTGAATATCTTTGAATGAAAAAGCACCTCCAGTATTTCTGGATTGCTTTCATCACTTCAGGACTCCTAAGGATTTGATCTTGATGTGTGAAGGAAGCAGCTTAATAGCGCTGACAATGCTGGAGTCGGGAGGAAGTATTTCTTTCACTTCATCATAGCGTTTGCATAATTATTAAATCTCTAAAGTTGATTTAAGTAGGCGTTTGTTTCCTAAAATATAAAATAAGGTAGTTAAAGAATTAATGTATTTTACATTTGTAGCCAAAAGTTAAAAGAGAAGAAATTATTGGCAAAGAAGATGAAACTTGAACAGAAGAAACAAAAAGAAGGTGAGTGGTACCCAGTTTTCTTTTGTGACCTTTCTTAGCGTCGAACACAGTGGTCGATCTGTTGAGAGTGAGATTTGGCACTTGGAGCTGGTTGGCTGGCCACTGAAGAAATGAGGGCTTGTTTTTATTAGTTCTGACTTGTTTAATTAGAAGCGTCAGGAAGCCATACTGGTTTAAGTAAAAAAAGATAATGGCTCACGTTTAGTTGAAGACAGATGTCTTTTCAGACATGGCTAGTGAAGAAGCTCCAGTATTATCCACCTTCACTGTCTCTTTCTTTCGCCTGGCTCCCTGTCCTCAGGCAAGCTCAGTTCCTCCTTGGGGTTGTGAGTTATCTATAGTGCTCCAGGCTGTACCCTGGCTTAGTCTTACCCAGTAGAAAAGACAGAGGGTGTCCCTAGCAAAAGTGTTTTTGTGTCTCTTTGGCTCTTGTTGAGTCACTTGGTGAGTCTGTTAATGCTTTTGGGGCATTCCTGCAGTGGCTCAGTGGAAATGAATCCGACTAGGAACGATGAGGTTGCGGGTTCGATCCCTGGCCTCACTCAGTGGGTTAAGGATCTGGTGTTGCCATGAGCTGTGGTGTGGGTTGCAGACATGGCTCGGATCTGGTGTTGCTGTGGCTCTGGCGTAGGCCGGCAGCTGTATCCCCGATTTGACCCCTAGCCTGGGAACTTCCATATGCCATGGATGCAGCCCTAAAAAGTAATTTAAAAAAAGAAGAATGCTTTTGGGTAAAAGAAATGGAAAACTCAACTGTCAGTGGTTAAGCAAAATAGAATTTTTTTTTTCCCCGCGTATAAAAAGAAATCTGGTAGTAGGTGGCAGCCTGGTGTGGATCAATAGTATTAGTCTCAGCATCCCTGCCATTCTTTTGGCTTTTATCCTGTGGGCATGAGATGGCTGCTACAGCTCCTGACATCGTGCTTAGTGTTTAAAACAGAAGGAGGAGGGAAGTGGTACTTGTCTGTTTTGTTTTGGTTTTAGCTGAAAGCAAAAGATCTCCCAGGAAAGTACCTGTCAGCTATTACCATGTATCTCATTGGTCAGTACTAGGTTACTTTGTTGTCCCTTGCTGCCATCAGGCTAGATGAATAGACATGGAATTATCACGGCCAGCTTTGGCCTGTCATGATCCACCACTGGATCCTGGGCACATTGCTCCTTGGGGCAGAATTGAGATGTCATCAGAAGGAGGAATGGGGGTAAGTAATGTGTCAGCATCCCCCGGTGCTGCCCCCTCTGAGCCCATCGCAAGGCCAGCAGTGCCAGCCACTCCCTTGGGAAGCCCTGGGCTGAGAATCAGCAAGAGAGGGGCCCCAGATGGAAAAGAAGGACCAGTGGTGCTAAAAGACGAAAAAATGACAACTGGTCACCACATTACTAAATTGGTAACTATTCCCTGATTGACTAGACGTGGTTCCTGACTGAACAGTTGTGATTTTTGGTCCTAAGATAAAATCAGGAGTTCCCGTCATAGCGCAGCGGAAACGAATATGACTAGGAACCATGAGGTTGCAAGTTCGATCCCTGGCCTAGCTCAGCAGGTGAAGGATCTGGTGTTGCCATGAGCTGTGGTGTAGGTTGCAAACGCAGCTCAGATCCTGTGTTGCTGTGGCTGTGGCGTAAGCTGGCAGCTGTAGCTTTGATTAGGCTCCTGGCCCAGGAACCTCCATATGCCACGAGTGCGGTCCTAAAAAGCAAAAAAAGAGAGAGATAAAGTCAGACTTGCACTGACATCCTGAAACATGATCGGCCCCTTCCAGGATCCAGTTTCCTACTGTGTGACACTATGTATGATATAGTTTTAGCCTCTTCCCTACCATTTTCTAAAAAAAATTATTTTGTAGTGCCTAGGACCTTGTCTCTCAAATAAACCACCACATCTCTTTCCCTGCCTTCCCCCATCCCACGTGCGCGGGAATGTGGAAGTATTTGATCCAAGAGCGGGGTATTGGGCACAGATGCCAGTCTTATATTCTGTTGTAGGAGATACTGTGGCTTGGACCCCGTTGTACTGGGAAATAGGGCTTCTTGGCTCTGGGTAATTCGACCCACCCTCTCCATGGTTTGTTTTTGCTGCTTGTTGTCTTTGTTGCTATTTATGTGTTGAGTGACTTTTCTGAACTAATTTTGTAAAACCTATATTCTTGTGTGTGGCCACTGAAGACTACTTGGTTAGCTTGGTAGTCAACTGAAGGTTAGAGATTTCTTGAAATGCCTTGAACCTGTAAGTCCCCTGATCTTTGCTAGTGGGATTTCTGTGTGTGACGGAGCATGCCTTCAACATTCTGGCAGGCAGTTTACAGCTTTGCCTTAGCCTTCACTTCCTTTTTGAACAGAGCCTGAAGGTCAGCCAGAGGTGAGATTAGGGCCATCACTTGTCTTTCTTAGACAGTTCACAGCTCTGCATATGCATGTGGCTTTCTAGATTACAAGCTTTTCGACTTAAAGTTTTAGTCAGTTTCTTGTTTGCTTCAATTGTAATCAGTGCCTCAGGCAGCTATGTTGTTAAATAGTTGCCCCTGATTGTTTTTGACAAATACCTTGGGGAAAAGGCTGTTCTCACTGAGTCAGTTTGAATAAAGACAGGCCTTAAGAGTGAGAGTTTCCAGGGCGCTGCCAGACAGGTCAGATAGGGACAGTGCTCTGGGTCTGGGACTTCTGAGGACCTCCTTACACAGTTTACTGCTAGGCTGCTTGTTTTCACAGCTACTGTATTAATGAGGCTGTTGATTTGGGAGGCTACCTTGGATCTGGGGAAAGAGGGGTAGAACATAGGGCAAGTTAGAATACTTCACAGCTTGTTCTTATCAGCATTCAGCCATTTTACTCAAACAATCTAGGGAACGTTGCCAGAGTTCTGAAAAACTTGATTTTGATGCTTGTTAGTGTTCTTGACAACACTGCTGCTTTTATGGAGGAGCAGATTTTGAGAGATCCTATTACTTTGCCATTCTCAAAGTGCTGTCATCTCTTTAAATTTTAACCTACATGAGTATGAGATACGTTTTCTATAGACAGCAAATGTTTTGGGGTTTTTTTGTTTTTTTGTTTTTTTTTAGGGCCACACTCGTGGCCTATGGAGGGTCCCAGGCCAGAGGTCAAATTGGAGCTGTAGCCACTGGCCTACACCACAGCCACAGCAATGCAGAATCCAAGCCACGCCTGTGACCTACACCACAGCTCACAGCAATGAAGGATCCTTAACCCACTGTGTGGAGCCCAGGGATCGAACCTGCGTGCTCTTGGATACTAGTCAGATTCGTTTCCACTGAGCCACAACAGGAATCCCTGGCATGTTTTTTATTCATTCTGACCATCTCTATATTTTTTGATAGATTTGGATTTTAGTGAAACCATTTCGATTTTTTGTTGTTCCCTCTGTGTTTTTTCATTCTCCTTTCCTGTCTTCTTTTGGATTATTTGAACATTTTTACTATTGTTTTTTTTTCTTCCAAACCTTTCTTTTTTTTAAATGATTTTTATTTTTTCCGTAATAGTTGGTTTATAGTGTTCTGTCAGTTTCTACTGTACAGCACAGTGGCCCAGTCACACACACATTCTTTTCTCACATTATCCTCCATCATGTTCTGTCATAAGTGACTAGATAGAGTTCCCAGTGCTATACAGCAGGATCTCATTGCCACTCCAAATGCTTTTTATTTTTTTTCCTCTCTCACTTTTTAGGGCCGCACCCGCAGCATATGGAGGCTAGGGGTCGAATCAGAGCTACAGCTGCTGGCCTACACCACAGCCACAGCAACGTGGGCTCCTTAACCCACTGAGCAAGGCCAGGGATTGCACCCGCAACCTCATGGTTCCTAGTCGGATTCGTTTCCACTGTGCCACGGTGGGAACTCCTCACTCCAAATGCATTTGTTTGTATCTATTAACCCCAGACTCCCAGTCCATCCCTCTCCCTCCCCCTCAGCAACCACAAGTCTGTTCTCCAAGTCCATGAGTTTCTTTTGGGTGGAGAGGTTCATTTGTGTCGTGTATTAGATTCCAGATATAAGTGATAGCATATGGTATTTGTTTTTTTGACTTATTTCACTTACTATGAGAATCTCTAATTCCATCCATGTTGCCGCAAATGGCATTATTTTGTTCTTTTTTTATGGCCGAGTACTATTGTATTTTTTTTTTCTCTTAATAGATTTTATTTCAATTATAGGTGTACATAAATCATCACAAGTCAATTTTACAGATTTTGTATCCCAAACCCCCAGTGCATCCCCCCACCCCCCCAGATTGTCTTATTTGAAAACCCAAGGTTTTCCAAAGTCTGTGAGTCATTGTTCTGTAAGAAGGTTCACTGTGTCTTTTTAGTTTCCACATGTAAGCGGTAGCATTGGGTGTTGCTGTCTAATTGTCTGACTGGTTTCACTTTGCATGATAATTCCTAGGTCCATCCATGTTGCTATAAATGTTGGTAATTCGTTCCTTTTAATGGCTGAGTAACATTCCATTGTGTGTATGTACCATATCTTCCCTATCCACTCTTCTGTCGATGGGCATTTAGGTTGTTTCCATGACCTGGCTATTGCATAGAGTGTTGCAATGAACACTGGAGTACAGGTGTCTTTTCGGGCATGGTTTCTGCTGGATAGATGCCCAGGAGTGGGATTGCTGGATCAAATGGTAATTCTATTTTCAGTTTTCTGAGGAATCTCCATACTGTTTTCCACAGTGGTTGCACCAATTTGCATTCCCACCAACAGTGTAATAGGGTTCCTTTTTCTCCACACCCTCTCCAGCACTTATTGTTTGTAGTCTTTTTGATGATGGCCATTCTGGCTGGTGTAAGGTGGTACCTCATAGTGGTTTTGATTTGCATTTCTCTAATGAGGAGTG
>PVHT021183640.1:337989-348734 GCA_004024745.2 Catagonus wagneri | reverse complement strand
GGAGCTGTGATCCCACCTGGATTATTGTTTTGCCTGTGGCATCTCAGCACTGATGGGAAGGAGCAGATTTTCCCAAAAATGGCCACCTCCAGAGAAATGCAGGCTGATGAATGTTCCCAAGAGCTTCACCTCCAATGCCCTTCCCCCACAACAAGGCACAGTCACCCGTGTTTTCCCAGGAGATCCTCCAGGAATTGCAGTCTGGTTCCACCCAGATTCCTCTGGAGACTGCTTTGCCCTGGGACCCAGTGCACATGAAAGTCTGTGTGTGCCTTTCAAGAGTGGGGTCTCTGTTTCCCCCAGTCCTGTGGAGCTCCTGCACACAAGCCCCACTGGCCTTCAATGCCAGATGCTCCGGGGGCTCTTTCTCCCTGTGCCCGATCCCCAGGTGTGGGGTTTTGACGTGAGCCTCAGAACTCTCAGTCCTGTAGCTAAGTCTCTGTGATTCAGTTACTTTCCAGTCTGTGGGGCTTCCCACCCGGGAGGTATGGGGTTGCTTCTATCGCGTAATCGCCCCTCCTACCTCTTGATGTGGTCTCCGCTGTGTCTTCTGGAGCAGAGCATCTTTTTTTGGAAGTTTACAGTCCATTTGGTTGAAGGTTACTCGGCATTTGGTTGTATTTTTGCTGTTATTTGGGAGAGAAGTTGAGCTCCAGTCCTTCTATTCCGCCATCTTAATCCAATCTCTATTGTATTTTTATTTATCTATTATGTTTGGGTTTTTTGGCCATGGCATGTGGAAGTTCCCAGGCCAGGGCTTGAACCCGAGCCACAGCAGCAACCCAAGCCACTGGAGTGACAATGCCAGATATTAACCCACTGCACCACACGGGAACTTGTGTTTTTAACTATTTCCATGCTTTTTAGTTGTTCCTCTAGAGATTATTATATATACTACCCCACATTCTACTTGGAATCAGTATTTCACCACTTTAAAGGGAATATAGAAACTTTTCACCCCATAGATTCCTTTACTCTTTGTGTTGTAGTTGTTTTAGTTGTTTACCTATCCATACATTGAAAACCCCATCAGGGAGTTCCTTTTGTGGCTCAGCAGGCTAAGAACCCAACATAGTATCTGTGAAGATGTGGATTCAATCCCTGACCTTGCTCAGTGGGTTAAGGATCCAGCATTGCCACAAGCTGCGGTCTAGGTTACAGTTGTGGCTTGGATCTGGTGTGATCATGTCTGTGGCGTAGGCCGGCAGCTGCAGCTCCAGTTCAACCCCTGGCCAAGAACTTCCATATGCCTCAGGTGTGGCCATAAAAAGAAGGAAAGAAAAAGAAAACCCCATTAGGTGATGTCACTATTTATTTATTTTTCTTCTTTTAAAATAAATTTTACTGGAGTATAGTTGACTTACAAGTTACTTTTTAAAAAAAATTGAAGTAGAGGAGTTCCCGTCGTGGCTCAGTGGTTAATGAATCCGACTAGGAACCATGAGGTTGCAAGTTTGATCCCTGGCCTTGCTCAGTGGGTTAAGGATCCGATGTTGCCGTGAGCTGTGGTGTAGGTTGCAGATGCAGCTCGGATCTCGTGTTGCTGTGGCTGTTGCGCAGGCCAGCAGCTGTAGGTCAGATTAGACCCCTAGCCTGGGAACCTCCACATGCCAGGGATGCAGCCCTAGCCCTAAAATGACAAAAGACAAAACAAAACAAAACAAAACAAAAAAAACAACTTGTAGTATGGTTGACCTAAAATATATTTCATGTTCAGATGTACAACATAGTGATTTAATATTTCCATAGATTATGCACCATACATTTTCATATTTTCTGCTGTGTTCCTTATACTGTGCATTACATCCCTGTGACTTTTTACTATATAGCTGATAGTTTGTACCTCTTAATTCTTTTTACCTGTTTTGTCCATTCTCCCACCCTCCTCACCTCTGGTAACCACTAATTTGTTCTCTGTGTTGGTAAGTCTGTTTCTGTTTAGTTTGTTTGTTGGGTTTTTTTTTAATATTTCACAAATAAGTGAAAACATGCAATATTTGCCCTTCTCTGTCTGACTTATTTCACTGAGCATAATACCCTCTGAGTTCATCCATGTTGTCTCAAAGGGCAAGACTTCTTTCTCTTTCTCTCTCTCTTTTTTTTTTTTTTTTTTTTTTTGCTTTGTAGGATTGCAGTCATATGGAAGTTCCCAGGCTAGGGGTTGAATCGGAGCTGCATCTGCTGACCACAGCAACTCAAGATCTGGGCCGCGTCTGCGACCTACACCACAGCTCACAGCAATGCCAGATCCTTAACCCACTGAGCAAGGGCAGGGATCGAACCTGCAACCTCATGGTTCCTAATCAGATTCGTTTCCACTGTACCACGATGGGAACTCCTCTTTCTCTTTTTTTAATGGCAGAGTACTATTCCTGTGTGTGTGTGTGTGTGTGTGTGTGTGTGTACGTACGTATGTGTACACATCCTCTTTATCCATCTGTCAGTGGACACTTACATTGCTTCCATAGCTTGACTGTTGTAAATAGTGCTGTGAATATTGGAATGCATGTATCTTTTCATATTAGTATTTTCTGATAAATACGTAAAAGTTGAATTGCTGGATCATATGGTAGTTCTGTTTTCATAATGTTACTATTTTTTTCAGTTATCAAATATGTTTCAGAGATCGCAAGAGAATAATCTTGAATAGTAACCAGATAGTTACCATTTCTGTTGCTTTTGTTTCTGATGTTCCATACTTCTGTCTGGTGTCCTGTCCCTTATGTCTAAAGAGCTTCTTTTAGTCATTCTGTTAGAACAACTCTGCTGGCTGTGAATTATCTTAGCTTTTCTTCATATGAAGCCATCTTTATTTCACCTTCATTCCTGAAGGACATTCTCACTAGATAAAGAATTCTGGGTTGGCAGTGTTTTATCTCAGCACCTTTTTTTTTTCTTTTTAGGGCTGCACCCATGACATATGGAGGTTCCCAGGCTAGGGGCTTAATCATAGCTATAGCTGCTGGCCTACACCACAGCTACAACAATGCCAGATCCAAGCCTCATCTGTGACCTACACCACAGCTCACGGCAGTGCTGGATCCTTAACGCACTGAGCGAGGCCAGGGAACGAACCCGCAACCTCATGGTTTCTAGTTGGATTTGTTTCCGCTGCGCCATGACGGGAACTCCTATTTCAGCACTTTTGAAATGCTGTACTGTTTCCTCTGGCCTCCGTGGTTTCTGATTTTTAAAAAATATGTAGTTATTCAAATTATTCTCCTATCATTGCTTTTCTCTGACTGCTTTCAAGATCTTTAGATGTCAAGTTTGATTATGATGTATCTGCACAGGGATTTCCTTGGGTTTATCCTAGAGTTGGGTTTGGAAGTCACTGAACTACTTGAATCCATAAGTGTGTATCTTAATCAGATTTTAGGGGGTGGTCAGTCTCTCTTTTTTTTTAACCATGGCGTGCCGCCACTTGAGGTGAGAGCTCGGCTCCCAGACAGACCAAGGATTGAACTTGGGCCACAGCAGTGAAAGAAAGCACTGTGTCCTGACCACCAGATCATCAGGGAACTCTGTTTTCAGTCTTTTGGTCTCTGTTACTTATATTGGATCATTCATATTATCCAAGCTGTCTCTTCCCCGTGTCATCTCCATTCTGCTATTAATTGTATCCAGTGAATTATGTTTTTCAGAAAATTGCTTTCAATTTCCATTCAATTCTGCTTTATACCTTCTACTTCTTTGCAGTTTTCTACCTTTTTGTTTCAAGAGTGTTCACCCTTCCTGGAAAAGTATTTAAAAAGCTGCTTTAAAGTATCTGGGAGTTCCAGGAGTTCCCATCATGGCTCAGTGGTGAACGAATCTGACTAGGAACCATGAGGTTGCGGGTTCAATCCCTGGCCTTGCTCAGGGTTAATGATCTGGCGTTGCTGTGAGCTGTGGTGTAGGTCGCAGATGCAGCTCGGATCCTGCATTGCTATGGCTGCAGCATAGGCCAGCGGCTACAGCTCCGATTAGACCCCTAGCCTGGGAACCTCCACATGCCGTGGGTGCGGCCCTAAAATGATAAAAGACAAAAAAATAAAGTATCTGGTAGTTCCAGCATGCCAGTATTTTGGTCATCTCAGCATTGGCATTTGTTGATTTCTTTCCCCATGCAAGTTGAGATTTTCCTGATTTTTCGTATGCCAGGTACTTCTCTATGTATTCTGGATGTATTATATAACATAACATATTCTATAACATTTTATAATGCAACATTCTACAATATAACCATAGCTATATGTAGCTCTGGTCTTGCCAATAGTTGTTTTAACATACAGTCAGCCTGGTTGTGTTCAGAACGCAGGTTCTGACCAGCTGTCTGTATATTGTGGTTCCAGCGTCAGTTTGTTTTTAAAGCTTTTGCTGTGCTCTAGCAGATGTGCCCAGCGTATGCCACCCAGTGGCCAGTCAGGGTTTGGTTCTTGGGTTAGTATGAGACATGTGAATTAGGGCCAGATCCATGCAAGTGCTGTCATAGCGAGCCCAGGAGTCTATAAAAACTTAATGGTGTCTCTTCTCATCTTGTCCCTCTCCATGATCTCCCCTGAAGTTTCAGGTTTCCTGGGGCTCCCCTTTTCAGACCTCCAGCCAGAAAGCTGGAGATTTAGTTACCCACTCTGCCACATCCTTCGTACAGCTGCCCCTGCATCCAGGGCTGAGTGCTGGGAGGACAGAGAAGAAAAGCTGCAGGATTTGCCCAGCTGTCTTAGCCACAGCGCCTCTGATCAGAGAGAAAGTTTCCCTTTCTTCAAAGCTGTTGTGCCGGCAAGCCCTGCTGCCACGGCTGTTGCTGTTGCCAGTCTGACACTGGCAGGGTTCCCTGGGAGCTAGGGTATGAGAAAATGGAGAGGAGAAACACGAGAATTTCCCTCCCTCTGAACGTCAGGAGTCCGCTTTCTTACTCCTCCAGCCAGAACTAAAACTCTGGGTTTCTTGGATCTCTGTCTGTTCTGTGTATCAGATTGCCCTTAGCGCAGGTTAGGGGATACTGGAGGGGGAAAAAAAACAGGAAGTGCACTTTTTGTTCCAGTGGCACTTTGTAATCTGGTCTTTTCCTCAGTCTGCTTACTTGTCAGAGTCCATTCATTCTGTCCAGGTTCCATAGTTGTGTTCAGTGGAGAAATGGGGTTGTATGTGCTTGCTCTGTCTTCCTGGAATCCACACTGTTTGTTTTGGATATAAGACTGTACATTTAGCTCTTTTGCATTTCAACTTGATGTTGTTGACTCTACTAATCCAGGTTTCCAAAATCCTGTTGAATTCTGATTGTGGAATTCAGCATGTTACCATGTCTTTCTGTTGTTGTCACTGGCATGTTTGATAAATATACCTTCTTTTGTCGTTGGTAAAATTGGTAAATCAGACTAGGCCAGGACCAGACCCCTCCAGCGTCCATTAGAGAGCTCCACCTAGGCCAACATGAACCTGTTCACTCAAACTCTGGGTGGAGTTATTCTTCAGCTAAGAATCAGCTGGACTCGGGAGTTCCTGTCGTGGCTCAGTGGTTAACGAATCTGACTAGGAACCATGAGGTTGTGGGTTCGATCCCTGGCCTTGCTCAGTGGGTTAAGGATCCGGCGTTGCCGTGAACTGTGGTATAGGTTGCAGACGCGGCTCGGATCCCGCGTTGCTGTGGCTGTGGTGAATGCCAGCAGCTACAGCTCCTGTTAGACCTCTAGCCTGGGAACCTCCATATGCCACAGGTGCAGCCCTAGATAAGTCAAAAAAAAAGAATCAGCTGGACTCACATTTCTTTTATCTCACCCACAGAGGCGTCATAGGAAACTAATGGGTAATTTGGGGTCATGGAGTAAGTACAGTAGACGTAGGTTATAGGCTGAGCTCTCACTCTGGCTTACCTTGACCTCAAGTATCTCCTGTTTAGCAGATTTTTTAAAAATTTATTTTAGCTTGTAAAATGATAAGCTCTTTCTAGATCTAAACTTCCACAATGTGATAACTTTGTCAAACACATTGCTGGAATGAAGGTATATATCATATGATCCCTTGCCAACAAATCTCAGAACTCTTTCAGAGCAAGAAACTGATGTTGGAGTTCCCTTTGTGGTTCAGTGGAAACGAACCCCACTAGTATCCATGAGGATGCAGGTTCAGTCCCTGGCCTCACTCAGTGGGTTAAGGATCCGGCATTGCCATGAGCCTGTGGTGTAGGTTGCAGACTCGGTTTCAGATCTGGTGTTGCTGTGGCTGTGGTATAGGCCAGCGGCTACAGCTCAGATTTGACCCCTATGCCATGGGTACAGCCCTAAAAAAGAAAAAAAAATGATGTTGATATTAGTTGGCTCTGAGTTTGTATTTAACGGGCCTATATTGGGTCGTAGAATCACCTAATTAACTTTTTAGTAATCAGTTCTAGAATTTAAGGAGACAGGTGACAACCCACAGAGAGGAGGTTTCTTTCTTTTTTTTTTTACTTAATTTTATTACAATTATAGGTGTACAAAAATCATCACAACCAAATTTTATAGCATTTCCATCCAAAACCCTCAGTTCTTCCATCCACCTCCCAACTTGTCTCATTTGGAAACCATAAGTTTTCCAAAGTCTGTGAGTCAGTATCTGTTCTGCAAAGAAGCTCATTGTGTCCTTAAGTTTCCACATGTAAACCGTAGCATTGGATGTTGCTGTCTAATTGACTGGTTTCACTTCGCATGATAATTTCTAGGTCCAGCCATGTTGCTATAAATGTTATTTCTTTCCTTTTAATGGCTGAGTAATATTCCATTGTGTGTATATACCACATCTTCCTTATCCATTCTTCTGTTGGTGAGCATTTAGGTTGTTTCCATGACTTGGCTATTGTATAGAGTGCTACAATGAACACTGGAGTATATGTGTCTTTTCGAGTCCTGGTTTCCTCTGGATAGATGCCGAGGAGTGGGAATGCTGGACCAAATGGTAATTCTATATTTAGTTCTCTGAGGAATCTCCATACTGTTTTCCACAGTGGTTGCACCAATTTACATTCCCACCAACAGTGTAATAGGGATCCTTTTTCTCCACACCCTCCCCAGCACTTATTGTTTGTAGACCTTTTGATGATGGCCATTCTGGACGGTGTAAGGTGGTACCTCAGTGGTTTTGATTTGCATTTCTCTAATGAGGAGCGATGCTGAACATCTTCTCATGTGTTTATTTGCCATGTGCATGCCGTCTTTGGAGAACTGTCTGCCTAGGTCGTCTGCCTAGGTCCTCTGCCCATTTTTTGATGGGGTTGTTTGTTTCTTTGGTATTGAGCTGTAGGAGGTGTTTGTAAATTTTGGAGATTAATTAATCCCTTGTCAGTTGATTCATTTACAGATATTTTTCTCCCATTCTGTGGGTTGTCTTTTTGTTTTGTTTAGGGTTTCCTTTGCTGTGCAGAAACTTCTAAGTTTAATTAAGTCCCATTTGTTTATTTCCGTTTTTTATTGTCCTTACTCTGACACATGGATCTGAGAAGATGTTGCTATCATTTATGTCAGAGAGTGTTTGGCCTATGTTTTCCTCTAAGAGTTTTATAGTATCTGGTCTTATATCTAGATCTTTAATCCATTCTGAGTTTATTTTTGTGCATGGTGTTAGGAAGTGTTCTAGTTTCATTTTTTTACAGGTAGCTGTCCAGTTTTCCCAGCAGCACATATTGAAGAGGCTGTCTTTTGTCCAATGTGTATTCTTGCCTCCTTTGTCATAGATTAGTTGACTATAGATGCGTGGATTTAATTCTGGGCTTTCTATCCTGTTCCACTGATCTATATTTCTGTCTTTGTGCCAGTACCATACGGTTTTGATGACTGTAGCTTTGTAGTGGAGTCTGAAGTCAGGGAGCCTGATTCCTCCAGCTCCATTTTTCTTTTTCAGGATGGCTTTGGCTCTTCTGTTTTTTTTGTGTTTCCAAACAAATTTTAAAATATTTTGTTCTAGTTCTGTGAAAAATGTCCTTGGTAATTTGATAGGGATTGCATTGGATCTGTAGGTTGTCTTGGGTAGTATAGTCATTTTGATAATATTGACTCTTCCAATCCAAGAGCATGGTATGTCTTTCCATCTGTTCATGCCATCCTTGATTTCTTTCATCAGCATCTTAGAGTTTTCAGAGTACAGGTCTTTTGTCTCTTTAGGCAGGTTTATTCCTAAGTATTTGATTCTTTTTGATGTGATGGTAAATGGGATGGCTTCCCTAGTTTCCCTTTCTGATCTTTCATTGTTAGTATATAGAAACACAGTTGATTTCTGTGTATTAATTTTGTATCCTGCGACTTTGCCAAATTCATTGATGAGCTCTAACAGTTTCCTGGTAGAGTCTTTAGGATTCTCCAAGTGTGGTGTCATGTCATCTGCAAATAGTGATAGTTTTACCTCTTCCTTTCCAATTTGGATTCCTTTTATTTCTTTTCCTTCTCTGCTTGCTGTCTAGGACTTCCAAAACTATGTTGAGTAGTAGTGGCGAGAGTGGACATCCCTGTCTTGTTCCTGATCTGAGTGGGAATTCTTTCAGCTTTTCACCATTGAGAATGATGTGAGCTCTGGGTTTGTCATAGATGGCCTTGATTATGTTGAGGAAGGTTCCCCCTATGCCCACATTCTGAAGGGTTTTTATCAGAAGTGGGGGTTGGATTTTGTTAAAAAGCTTTTTCTGCGTCTGTGGAGAGGATCATACGGTTTTTATTCTTCAGTTTGTTAACGTGGTGTATCACACTGATTGACATGCAGATATTGAAGAATCCTTGCATCCCTGGGATAAATCCCACTTGATCATGATGTACAGTCCTTTTAATGTATTGTTGGATTCGGTTGGCTAGTATTTTGTTGAGGATTTTTGCCTCTATGTTCATCAGTGAAATTGGCCTGTAATTTTCTTTTTTTGTGGTATCTTTGTCTGGTTTTGTTATCGGGGTGATGGTTGCCTCATAGAATGAGTTTGGGAGGGTCCCTTTCTCTGCAATTTTTTGGAAGAGTTTCGGAAGGATAGGTGTTCGCTCTTCTCTACATGTTTGATAGAATTCACCTGTGAAGCCATCTGGTCCTGGACTTTTGTTTGTTGGAAAAATTTTAATCACAGTTTCAATTTCAGAACTTGTGATTGGTCTACTCATATTTTCTATATCATCTCGGTTTAGTCTTGGGAGATTGTACTTTTCTAAGAATGTGTCCATTTCTTCTAGGTTTTCCATTTTATTGCCATATAGTTGCATATAGTAGTCTCTTATGATCCTTTGTATTTCTGTGATGCCTGTTGGTAGTTCTCCTTTTTCATTTCTAATTTTATTGATTTGTGTCGTCTTTTTTTTTCTTGATAAGTGTGGCTAAGGGTTTATCAATTTAGTTGATCTTTTCAAAGAACCAGCTTTTAGTTTCATTGATCTTTTCTATGGTTTTCTTTGTTTCTATTTCATTTATTTCTGCTCTGATCTTTATGGTTTCTTTTCTTCTACTAACTTTAGGTCTTGTCAGTTCTTCCCTCTCTAGCTGCTTTAGATTGTGTATTGAGCTTTTTCTTGTTTCCTGAGGTAGGCTTGTATTGCTATAAACTTTCCTATGGAACTTCTTTTGCTGCATCACAGAGGTTTTGGGGTGTTGTATCTTTGTTGTCATTTGCTTCTAGGTATTTTTCAATTTCCTCTTTGATTTCTTCAGTGATCCATTGGTTATTTAGTAGCATGTTGTTTAGTCTCCACGTATTTGTATTTTTTGCCATTTTTTTTTCTTGTTGATTTCCAGTCGTATAGCATTGTGGTCAGAAAAGATGCTTTATATGATTTCAATTTTGTTCAAGTTACTGAGGCTTGATTTTTAGCCCAGGATGTGATCAGTCTTAGAGAATGTTCCATGCGCACTTGAGAAGAATGTGTATTCTGTTGCTTTTGAATGGAATGTCCTATAAATATCTATTAAGTCCATCTGATCTAATGCTTCATTCAGGGCCCGTGTTTCCTTATTGATTTTCTGCCTGGATGACCTGTCCATTGCTGTAAGTGGGGTGTTAAAGTCCCCCACTATGATGGTGTTATTGTTGATTTCTGCTTTTAAGGTTGTTAGCAGTTGCCTTATATATTGTGGTGATCCTATGTTGGGTGCATAGATATTTAAAATGGTTATATCTTCTCCTTGGATTGATCCTTTGATCATTATGTAGTGCCCTTCCTTGTCTCTTAAAATGTTCATCATTTTGAAGTCTATTTTGTCTGATAGGAGTATTGCTACTCCAGCTTTCTTTTGATGCCCATTTGCATGGAATATTTTCTTCCATCCTCTCACTTTCAATTTGTATATGTCTCTAGAAGTGAAGTGGGTCTCTTGAAGACAGCATATATATAGGTCTTGTTTTTGTATCCATTCGGCTAGTCTATGTCTTTTGGTTGGGGCATTCAATCCATTAACATTTAAGGTAATTATTGATATATATGTTCTTATTGCCACTGTATTAACTGTTTGGGGGTTTTGTTGCTCTTTTTTTCTTCCCTTATTCTCTTGTTGTCTCCTCTCCCAAGATGGCTATCTTTAATGTTGTATTTGAGTTGATTTTTCTTATTTGCTTGTGTATCAGTTGTAGATTTTTGGTTTGCGGTTACCCTGAAGTTTTGATATAGGAGTCTATATATAACTGAGATTGTATTAAGTTGTTGGTTTCTTAATTGCACGTGCTTCTCCAGTGACCTGCATTTGTGCTCTCTTCTCATGCTTTCTGATTTTGGTAGCATAATTGTGCATGGATGATTTAGTATCTTTACTGTATATGTGCCTTTACT
>PVHT021183640.1:299849-331735 GCA_004024745.2 Catagonus wagneri | reverse complement strand
TTTTTTTTTTTTTTTTTTTTTTTGCATCTTCATGTTTAGAAGTGTATGCTGGCTTATTCAAATGCTTGCTTTCCATTTGTGGTTTCCTCCATTCTGTTTCTTTTTACCTTTTTTTTTTTTATAGGAACCCTTTCAGCATTTCTTTTAGAAAGGGTTTAGAATTGCTGTACTCTTAGCTTTGGTTTGGATAAATTCTTTATTTCCCCTTCTATTTTAAATGATATTCTTGCTGGGTAGAGTATTCTCGGTTGCAAATTTTTTCCTTGCAGCACTTTAAATATATCTTGCCACTTCCTTCTGGCCTATAGTGTTTCTATAGAGAAATTAGCTGATAGCCTTATGGGGGATCCCTTATAATTAACGCTTTGCTTTTCTCTTGCCTTTAGGATCCTCTCTTTATCTTTAATACTTGCCATTTTTAATATGATATGCCTTGGTGTGTGTCTGTTTCAGTTCAACTTGTTTGGGGCCCTCTGTGCTTCCTGTATCTTGATGTCAGATTCCTTCAGATTTGGAAAGTTTTCAGACATAATTTCTTCAAATATATTTTTAATCCCCTTTTCTTTTTCTTTTCCTGGAATTCCTATTATGTGTAGATTGTGCCACTTTATATTATCCCATGGATCTCTTATATTGCTTTCATGTTTTTCATTTGGTTTTCTGTCTGCTGTCCTGATTGGATGATTTCCACTATTCTATCTTCCATGTCACTAATTCGTTCCTCTGCATTATTCAATCTGCTCTTTATTGCCTTTAGCTCAGTTTGCATCTCTGCAAATGAGTTTTCTAGCTTTTCTTGGCTCCTTATATTTTCTAGTTCCTTTCTAAAGGAATCTGCATTGCTGTTTGCGTCTTCTCTTAATTCCTGGATATTCAGCCTTAATTCATCAAGTATTTTCACTACCTTCCTTCTGAACTCCATTTCTGTCAGACTACAGAGGTCTATTTCATTGTGGGCTGCTTTAGATGAATTCTTCTGTTCTTTTAACTGGGAATTGTTTCTGAGCTTCTTCATCTTGCTTATGGTTTTCTTTTTTTGTGAGTTTGGAGGAGCCACACTGTAGTCTTTAAGACTACTTCTAGGCAAGAGCACCCCCTTTGTATTTTTTTGGTGGGATTACTATTTATTTTTGGTGTGGGAGTTTGAATATTTGGTGTCTCTTCAGTGTGAGTGGGCTGTTATCTCAATGGTGTTCCGTGTGTTTTCAGGGAGAATGAAGCAATGGGTCGGGCCAGCAGTTGGTGCCTGGTCTCTGGGCTCTCAACAGCAGCAAGGACCTGCAGGAAGGTGGCACTGGCTACTCCTAGTTGCAGGGCCCTGGGAAGTGGTAATGAGCTCTAGGCAGATATACCAGGTGTCCAGAGCAGTTGGCAGTGGTAGCAGCAGGATGTGTGAGTTCCCAGGGCAGTGAGAGCCACAATGGCTAGTGTTCGATTGCAAAGCCCTCCTCTGAGGTGATTGGAACCTCAGGTGGTACCTGTTCAGGGACTCTTAGTGGCTGCAGGCCATGATCGTCTGTAGAGCCAGTGATGACTGTGGTGGTTTGCCCGCTCCACCTGTAGACCATGCATGAAGCAGCCCGTCTCACTTCGCCCACATAGGTGCTGTACAGGTGTTCCTAGTTGCAGGGTCCTGGGAGGTGACAGAGATCAGGCATATGGGCACTGCCCAGAGCACTCAGCAGTGGGAGCAGCGGGATTGGTGTGTTCCCAGGAGTGCAAGAGCACCCACAGGTGGCGTTCAGTCCCAGTGCCCTCCTCTGTGGTGCCCTTGAGGTGACTGGGGCTGCGGGTGGTGCCTGTTCACTGACCCCTAGTGATAACATGTCATTCCCATCTCTGGAGCCGGAGAGAACTGCGGTGGTTTGCCTCTGCCTCCTGTAGACCATGCAGGAAGTCCTTGTCCTGCTGAGCCCCTACAGGACGTGCTGCACAAGGTGCTCTGAGTTACGGGTTCCTGGGAAGGGACAAGTGTCTGGGCACTGCCCAGAATGTTTGGCAGTGACGGGTGTGCTCCCAGGGGAGCGAGAGCGACAGCAGGTGGTGATCCATCGTAATGTCCTTCTCTGTGGTGCCCTCTAAGGTGGTTGGGGCTGCGAGTGATTTTTGTTCAGGTGTCCCCTGTGGTGGTGGGCCATGCTCTCCTCTGGAGTCAGGGAGAACTGCAGTGGTTTGCTCCCGCCCCCTGCAGGCCACCAGGAAGCACCCTGTCCCACTTAGACCACAAAGGAGATGCTGCACCAGCTGCAACTAGTTGTATGGACTTGGGAGGGGACAGCAAACAAGTGTCTGGGCACTGCCCTGAGGGTTTGACAGTGGCTGCTGCAGGGCCGGTGCATTCCCAGGTTAGTGATAGCAACAGTCTCTGGTGCTTGGCAGTCCCTGTGTCGCACTTAGCCCCCTGACGCCCTTATTAGCCCATGCTAGAGGTGTCTGGTCACCGGTAGCCTGCACAGGAAGTGCCCAATCTCCAGTATAGGAGCAAAAGTCTTATGGATGGTTCCTCTGGAGATGGCGGACCACTGCAGACGAGCAAGCGGCCTCCGTGTTGTGGGCAGTCTGAGCCCTAGGAAGCCTGGGCCAACGCGGTCTAGCAAGCTGCTTCCCGTCGCGTGTGAGCTGTGCCCAGAGACGCCTGATCTACAGCAGTCTAGCAGGGGGCTTCTGGTTGCGTGACCCGGGCGGGGTGTGTCCAGAAGACTCTGGGGCCTCAGGCTACCCAGTTACTGGGGGTTTGCTCTTGAGTCGCCCCACCCTTTGCAAGCTCCCCTCCTCTGGCTGCTGGAGGTTTGTGCTTAATCCGACCAGTTCTCTGCACTTGAGTCACCCCACCCTTTGCCAGCTAGCCTCAGGCTGCTGGAGGTTTGCACTTGATCCGCCTGATCCCCTCCGCCCTCTGTGCTGGTTCGGGGTGCTTCTTATGGCAGTCAGCCCCTCCTCCTCTCCTCCTCCCCAACAATGGAACCTTGCCTCTCCTGGGGGCCCAGACCTCCCCGGTTCCCTCTGTCCTGGCGTTCCACTCCCCAAGCCATAGAGTATCGCTCTCCCACCTGTGGCGCACTGCTCCCTAGCCCTTGAGGCTGTCTCCACACCGCCAACCCCAGCCGTCTCCCGGGGACTGACCTCCAGAGCCTATGTATCAGCTCCCAGCCCCCGCCTGAGCATCTCAGGCTGTGGTGTCTGTGCCGGTGTTCAGATGATCTGTGTGTGGGGCTCTCACTCCGCTTTGCCGTTCTCAGTCCAGCTGCTGCACTTTTCTCGGGCTTTGAGGTCTCTGGCTTGGCTGATCTTCCGTCAGTTAGGTGGCTTCCCAGGGTGTGGGTTCCTTTTTTCCTTCACAGCTCCCTCCCTGGAGTGCCGGTGCGGTCCTAATTCCTTCTCTTTTTTTTTCCTGTTGTTCTACCCAGTTATGTCAAGTGTTTCTTGCACTTTTTGGAGGTTTAAGTTATTCTCCCAGCATTAAGTTGATGTTTTGTCCAAGTTGTTTTACATTTAGATGTGTTTTTTTGACGTGTTTGTGGGAGAGGGTGAGTGCGACCTCTTACTCCTCCACCATCGTGCTGCAACTGCAGCTGAGGTTTCTTAAATCCTCATTTTCTTGCCCCTTTTAGACATTAGGTGCGTGTGATCATGCAGTTTTCAGCCACATTAATTTGCCCAAAGCTAATGAAGAGTATATGAGATCACACAACAGATATTAAAGTATTTCAGATAGATTTTGTCCAGAGCCTCCAACCTGCTTAAAACAGCCTTGGCTTTGTGCCCTCTCGCTGGGTCTCCCCTGTCGTGGTACCCATGTTGCATCATAGTAGCGCTTTTTCTTCAAACTGAGGGTTATGATCCTTAACCGACTGGGTCATGAAATAAACTTGGAGAGGTTACAGATGTTGTTTTTCAAACATGAGTAAAATAGATTAGAAAATATCAGAGTGCATCACACCCTGAATAACTGCTCTGCGAAATTTCCTTTCAGTTTCTCTGTGGGCTGGGCTATAGTCAAACAAATTTGAAAATCATTGTTATAATACGTGGGCCCTACTCTTATACTTACGGAGTTAGCACCTGTACATGTTCAAAAGCAGTTAGTAATACTGCAAGGTTGTATATGCTTCACACCAAATGACCAGGATAGAGAATGGTCTAGGGATAACATCGTAAAGATGGTTTGTGTGCCTTCTACCTTGCCCTCTCAGTTTCCTTTCTTCTTTTTCATTTTTGTGGAAGAGAAAATAGGTTTTCTAGGTGGTTGAACTGAATAGAAACTTAACGTGGTGATGCTCAGGTCTGCCACAAGGGGGCCTCCTTGTGCTGCTGGGTTCTTAGTAGACTTAGAGATAAACCCCTCAAGCTTTTTGGTTCTCCTAAAAAGTGGTAAGGGACAGCTGGCTAGGAGTTCCATTCTGTTTTGGAGAGGAAATATCCCCACTTATTGTCCATCCTGGTCCAGCAATTCTTGAAGATGCCCTGCGGTATGGGACTTGTCTGAATGATACCACAGGATGGCATCAAGCCAGTTTGGATTATCACGAAGCCTTGAACTCCCCACATGGTCTATTCTAACACTAGTGTTACTTATCCTGACACAGGCCCACCTCCCAGAGAAACTCAGGGTGACCTTAAGAATGTTTGTTACTGACTACATCACAGGCAGTTTCTTGGGGGGGGGGGATAAGTGAGGGATTAAGAGGGACAGACTTGCAGTTACAAAATAAATGAGTCACAGGTATGAAATGTAGAGTGTGGGGAATGTAGTCAGTAACTGTAATATCTTTGTAGGCTGACAGATGACAACTAGACTTATCATGTGGTCATTTGAAATGTATAATTACTGAATCGCTTTGTTGTGTATCAGTAACTAACATAGTGTTGATTAGTAGGTCAGTTTTGCTTCAAAAAGCAAAGACACGTACTCATAGAAAGAGCGATCACAGCGTTCCAGGTGGCTCAGCAGGTTAAAGATCTGGTGTTGTCATTTCTGGCTTGGGCCACTGCCATGGCACAGGTTTGATCCCTGGCCCAGTAATTTCCCCATGCTGCGGGCATGGCGAAGAAAAAAAAAAAAGAAGAGATCAACCTTGTGGGTACAGAGGTGGGGGAATGGAAGGAAGGGGAATTAGGTGAAGGTAGTCGAAAGATAGAAACTCCTGGTTACAAGGTAAGTACTGGGGATATAATGTTATATATGATAAAGATAATTAACACTACTGTACGTTATAAATGAATATTGTTGAGAGTGTTCTCATCAAAAGGAAAAAACTTTTCTATTTCTTTACTGTATCTTTATGAGATGATGGATGTTCACGAAACCTCTTGTAATCATTTGAAAACTAGGGGGGAAATCAGTTTCTCAGCCTCAGCACTGTTGACACTGAACCACGTAATTCTTTGTTGTGAGGGACTATATCCCATTCTTTGTAGGATGTTAGACAGCGTCCTGGCTTCTAGCACTCAGCCTCCCTCAGTCACTGAAAATCAAAATTGTCTCCAGACATTGGAGTTTGTGTTGTGGCTCAGCAGGTTAAGAACCCAGCTAGTATTTGTGAGGATACAGGTTCGATCCCTGGCCTCACTCAGTGGGCTAGGGATCTGGCATTGCTGCAAGCTGCAGCAATAGTAGCAGGTGCATCTCAGATCTGGCATTGCCGGGGCTGTGGTGTAGGCCTGGGAATTTCCATATGCCGCAGGTGCAACCCTAAAAACAAACAAATGTCTCCAGACATTGCCAGGTGTTCCCCCGTGGGGGAGAGGGGCAGAATTGTCCCCAGGTAATAAGGTTCATATCTCAACTGGTATTTGGTGTTTGGAAGGCACTGAATTTATGTTTTGGATTGAACTACCTATCTCACTGCCAAAAGTCTTATGCATACTGTGATGGAAAACTATCCATATCCTTTGTGTCTTTCGAGAATGAAGGTAATATGTGATCATTTTAGAAATTTTTAGAATGTACAGAAAAGGATAAAGTCAGAAACAAAAAATTATCCATAATTCTTACTAAAAGTAATCAGTAACACTTTCATGACATTTCTTTGATTTCAGTTTTAATGTTTATTTTTATAGTTGTCCTACTTTTATCATATAACATTGTATTCACAAACATTTTCTCATGTCCTTGAAATCCCATAGTACGAATATTTTTTTTTCCTAGTCTATTCATACATCTGGGGTTGCTTTTTTTTGAAGTCAGTATCAGCTTCAGTTATACTCGGTGCTCTTTTCTCTAGTATTCCTAAATTCTGTGAATAAAATCTCAGATTTCTCAATTTTAAAATATTATAAGAATAATGGAAAAAGCTAACATATCATCATCCTAATAGAGATCGCCTTTCTTTCTATCCATTGTCTTATAATCTTTCCACATGTCATTTGTAGTGTATGAACAGTTTTAGCAACTCATAATATCCAGCAGCTGACATGCCGGGATGTACCTACCCCTTTCCCTTTCGTTAGATGTTAGATTGATTCCAGTTTTTATCTTCTTTAGAGGATAACGTAGTGAGTTTATGTACGTCTCCCTTCCCCGTTTCTGGGTCATTTCCTTAAGAAAAATTTCCGGCAATGGGAATTAACTAGATCACAGACTATAAAAAGAGATCATGGCTCTTGAAATGTAGCACCAGTTTCTTTCCAAAAGAATAGTACCTGTTTCTGCTGCCGTCAGCAATGTGCGGCACCGCACACTTTCCCATGTCCTTGCCAGCACTGGCTTTTAAAATTATTCCTCCACATGGAGAAGATGGTGACATTAGAGGAAGTCAAGCTCTTATTGAGAATTTAGTAAAAACCTTAGAAAATGATAGATCCAGATCTGGAGGCTAGCAGCCTCCACTCTCTTCCCATCCCCCACACCACCCACCTTATACAGCCTCCAGAACTCTTTTTTTTTTTTTTTTTTTTGTCTTTTTAGGGCCGCACCCACAGCTTAGGCGGAAGTTCCCAGGCTAGGGGTCGAATCAGAGCTGCAGATGTCAGCCTGTGCCACAGCCACGCAGGATCCCAGCCACATCTGTTACCTACACCACAGCTCACAGCAACACCGAATCCTTAACTCCCTGAGTAGTACCAGGGATTGAACTCGTGTCCTCCATGGATACTAGTTGGGTTTGTTACCACTGAGCCACAATGGGCACTCCCAGAGCTCTTTTTATTTATTTATTTTTCTTTCTTTTTTTTAGGGCTGCACGTGCGGCATATGGAAGTTCCGAGGCTAGGGGTCGAATGGGAGCTATAGCTGCCAGTCCGCACCACAGCAGTGCGGGATCTGAGCCACATCTGCAACCTATACCATAGCCCACTGAGCAGGGCCAGGGATCGAACCTACATCCTCATGGATGCTAGTTAGATTCATTAACCGCTGAGCGATGATGGTAACTCCCCAGCGCCCTTTTTAAAATGTAGATTGGAGGAGTTCCCACTGTGGCTCAGAGGGTTAAAAACCCACCATAGCATCCCTGTGGGTGCGGATTTGATCCCTGGCCTTTCTCTGTGGGTTAAGGATCTGGCGTTGCCACAAGCTGCAGCATAGGTTGCAGATGTGGCTCGGATCCAGCATTCTGTGTTGTGATGTAGGCCTGCAGCTACAGCTTCAATTCGACCCCTAGCCTGGGAACGTCCATATGCTGCGGGTGCAGCCTAAAAAGAAAAATAAGCAAAAAATAATAAGTAAATAAATGTAGATTGGATTATCATTTGTTCTGCTTGTATATTAATAATATTCATTGAACATTCATTATGTACCCTCAGTTCTAGTGCTTTGCAGGTAGGTACTAACTAACACCTTCACAGTGGCTCTGTCACAGGCAGTGGTGTTCTCCCCCTTTTACCATGAGGGACCTTAGGGATCATAAGGTAATGGCACCCGCAGAGCTAGTGGGAGTGAGTGACAGGCTGGTGTTTGGTCTCAGATAGTGTCTCTGGCCTTGTGCTTATTACCACAGGGTGATCTCGCTCGAAGCCCAGTCAGCAGCCCTTTCTGGTCTCGCCACCATTTTCGTCTGGAGTCCACTCCCTTCTGTGCGGCCGCTGCTCTCACTAAGCTTACACTGCAGGAGCTCAGGCCTCTGTGCTCTTTTCTTTTCACGCTACCTGACTCCCCATCTGCCTGGAAAGCATTTACTCATCTTGCACTTTCCTTCCTCTCTTTGTAAAGCCTTTCCTGACCTCCCTCCCCGACCTCCACCTTGCTCCTGGAGGGTTTTGCACATACTTGGTTATAGAATCTGCTAAATCACATAATACGCCCATCTCTTCCGTTATAGTCTCAGTTCCATGAAGGTAAGCAGTGTCTTTTTTTCTTTTAATGAAAAACTGTTTTGAGAATGGTTTTAGATTTACAGAAATATTGGGAAGATAATAAAGTACAGAGTCCCTTTATACCCAGTTTCCCCTGGTGTTAATCTTAAGTTAATGTGGTTCATTTGTCACAATTAATGAGCCAATATTGATATGCAAAGTAGCTAAGTATATCCCTAATTCTTACCTAATGCTTTGTTCTTGTTCGAGGATCCCATCTAGGATATCACATTACATTTAATCAGATGTGTCCTTAGGCTCCTGTTAGCTCTGACAGCTTCTCAGTCTCTGTTTTGATGACTTGAGAGTTTTGAGGGTCAGGTGTTTTTCTCATGATTTGACTAGAGTTATTTATTTTGGGGAGGAAGACCCAGAGATGAAACACCATTCCTGTGTCAGGGCTGGACGCTGGTCAGGATGACCTGTCACTGTTGATGTTGACCTTGATCACCTGCTCAGGCAATGCCCGTCCGGATTCCCTACTGTAAAGTTCCCCTTTTCTCCCCCCTTCCCACGCTGTGCTCTTTGGAGAGCAGTCACTGAGCGCAGCCCACACTTAAGGATTGGGGGGTTATCCTTATACTTAAGGATCCGGGAGGGCAGAGTACCTACATAAGGTATCTGAAATTTTGCACAGATCTGTTGCTTCTCCCTTATTTCTTTTTTTAACCTTTTAAATTTTAGTTTATTTATATCCCTTATTTCTTATAGACTCTGGGATGTTTATTTTGTACTTTGGGTTTAATCCAATACTATATTTTCTTGCTCAGATTGTTCCAGCTTTGGCCACTGGGAGCTCTTTTATATGGCCCCTGTGTCCCTTTTACATACTCCCCATCATTGTGGGGTTTGGGTTTTTTTTTTTTTTTTTTTTTTTTTTTTTTTTTTTTTTTTTTTTTTTTTTTTTTTTTTTTTGGTTTTGTTTCTAATAGCACTTCCTTACTTCCTGGTACTGCAAGATAGTCCAGACTTATCTTGTATATTTCCTGTCCCTAACCTAGAATCAGCTGTGTCTTCAAGAGCCCTCTTTCTTTTTATTGGAAAATGCAGTAATTTTGTTGAATTGACAAATGACTTGAAACCTAGGAATCTGGTGCATGTTCTTCTCTTCGAGAAGTGGTACTTCTGGACCCCGACAACCTGTCTCCTACACACAAGAACCAATTGTTTACTGTTCAGTGGGGTACTGTATTTTCAGGAGCTTGTCAGCTACAAGGAATGCTCTGACCCCCCCTGCCCCCGGCAGTTAATCAGCATCTCAGGCATCCAGAACTCCCCTTCCACAAACATCCTGGTTAAGAAGTATTTTACTGTTTAAGATCAGAATTGAGGATCAGATCCTATGCTCTCTTCCTGCTGTCTTCAGCTGTGTGGGTGGATATGGATGGCGGTTCCTAGAAAGACTTGAGGCTGACAGAATATGACTTAGTTATGGAACAAAATAGAAATAACCGGTGGTTTTGACCTTGGAGCCCAGGTTCTAGAGCAGAGCTCCAGGCTGGTTGGTATGTGGGGAATGGACTACACATGACAGAGACCCAGTCCCCTCACCTTCGGGGTAGAGACTGAGTGTCCATGGCCTTGGACCAGTTGCCCCGTGTGCCATAGAAGTATTGTCCTTTTCCTTATGTGCTGCCGCATGAGAGCGTGTGGGGAGCACTGCCCTAGGAGTCCAGGGAGCCCAGATCTGTTTTTCGTCCATCTCAGATTTTTCACTCATTCTCTGAGTAACATGTTTTCTTTCCTTTTCAATTTTTAAAAATTATAGTTTATATACAGCATTGTGCCAGTTTATGCTGTACAGCATAATTTAACTGAGTGACTCAGTTAAACATATACATTCTTTTTTATATTCTTTGCCCTCATGTTCTATCCAAGAGACTGGATATAGTTCCCTATGCTCTGCAGTAAGTAGGACCTTGTTGTTTATCTATTCTAAATGTAATAGTTTGCATCTATTAACCCCAAACTCCCAGGCCATCCCTCTCCTTCATCCCTCCCCCTTGGCAACCACAAGTCCGTTCTCTATGTCTTTGAGTCTGTTATGTTTTATAGATAGGTTCAGGAGTTCCCGTCATGGCTCAGTGGTTAACGAATATGACTAGGAACCATGAGGTTGCGGGTTCAATCCCTGGCCTCGCTCAGTGGGTTAAGGATCCAGCATTGCCGTGAGCTGTGGCGTAGGTTGCAGATGTGGCTCGGATCCCACGTTGTTGTGGCTGTGGCGTCGGCCGGCGGCTACAGCTCTGATTAGAACCCTAGCCTGGGAACCTCCATATGCTGCAGGGTGCGGCCCCAGAAAAGACAAAAAATATATATATATGGATAGATAGATAGATAGGTTCATTTGTGACATGTTTTAGATTCCACATATAAGTGTATCATAATGGAATTTGTCTCTTTCAGACTTCACTTAGTGTAATAATCTCTAGGTCCAACCATGTTGTTGCAAATGGCATTATTTCGTTGTCGTGTATAGCTGAGTAGTTTTCAGTTGTGTGTATGTACCGTACGTAGTACCTTCTTTGTTCATCTGTCAGTGAACATTGAGTTGTTTCCAGGTCTTAGCTATTGTGAGAAGGTGGGGGGGGGGCGTGTACGTATCTTTTTGGTTATGTTTGTCTTTTTGCCTTTTCTAGGGCTACACCTACAGCTTAGGTGAACTCCATTTTTTTTTTTTTTTTCTTTTTGAATAATAGTTTTGCCGAGGTATATTCTCAGGAGTGGGATTGCTGGATCAGATGGTAATTTTCATATTTAGTTTTCTTTTTCTTTTTTTTTGTCTTTTTGCTTTATCTAGGGCCGCACCCGCGGCATATGGAGGTTCCCAGGCTAGGGGTCTAACAGGAGCTGTAGCTGCCGGCCTTCGCCACAGCCACAGCAGCGCGGGGTCCGAGCCGCGTCTGCAACTTACACCACAGCTCACGGCAACGCCGGATCCTTAACCCTCTGAGCAAGGCCAGGGATCAAACCCGCAACCTCCTGGTTCCTAGTCGGATTCGTTAACCACTGAGCCACAATGGGAACTCCCATATTTAGTTTTCTGAATAATGGTTGTACCAACTTACATTTCCACCAGTAGTGTAGGAAGGTACCCTTTTCTCCATACCCTCTCCAGCATTTGTTATTTTTAAACTTTTTATGATGGTCATTCTGACCAGTGTGAAGTGGTACCTCACTGTAGTTTTGATTGCATTTCTCTAATAATTAGTGATGTTGAGCATTTTAGCATGTGCCTACTGGCCATCTCTGTCTTCTTTGAGATTTAGGTCAAGTTTTATGTTTTTTGTATATTTTGGAGATCAAGCTTTGTCGGTTGCATCATTCGCAAATATTTTCTCCCATTCCTAGGTTGTCTTTTCAGGTTTTTTTTTTTTTTTAAATGGTTTCCTTTGCTGTGCAAAAGCTTGTAAGTTTGATTAGGTCCCGTTTGTTTATTTTGTTTTTATTTCTATTGCCTTGGTTAACCTATAAAAATAAAACATTTGTACGGTTTATGTCAGACTATGTTTTGTCTGTATTCTTCTCGAGGAGTTTTATGGTGTTACGTCTTAGGTTTAAGTCTTTAAGCCATTTTTAGTTTGCTTTTGTGCATAGGGTGAGGGTGTGTTCTAATTTCATTGATCTATGTGCAGCTGTGGTTCCATATAAATTTTTAGATTATTGGAGCTCCTGTCGTGTCTCAGTGGTAAACGAATCTGACTAGGAACCATGAAGTTGCGGGTTCGATCCCTGGCCTCACTCAGTGGGTTAAGGATCCAGTGTTGCCATGAGCTGTGGTGTAGGTTGCAGACATGGCTCGGATCCCACGTTGCTGTGGCTGTGGCGTAGGCCAGTGGCCACAGCTCCAATTCAACCCTCAGCTTGGGAACCTCCGTATGCTGCAAGTGCGGCCCTAGAAAAGGCAAAAAGACAAAAAATTAAGAAAATTTTAGATTATTTGTTCTAGTTCTTTGAAAAGTGTCATGGGTAATTTGATAGGGATCACAGTAAATCTATAGATTGCTTTGGGTAATACTGCCATTTTAACAATATTCTTCCAATCTAAGAACGGGGGCAGTCTTTCCATTTCTTTGAATCCTCTTCAGTTTCCTATATTGACATTTTTAGTCTTTGGGACCTCCTTGGTCAGGTTTATTCCTAGGTATTTTTTAATGTGATTTTAAAAGTTTTTTTGTTTTTTGGGTGATTGCTTGCTTGCTTGCTTGCTTTTTTAGGGCTGCACTCACGGCATATGGAAGTTCCCAGGCTAGGGGTCAAATCAGAGCTGTAGCTGCCAGCCACAGTCACAGCCACGCCAGATCCAAGCCGTGTCTGCGACCTACACCACAACTCACGGCAATGCCATATCCTTAACCTACTGAGTGAGACCAGGGATTGAACCCGCAACCTCATGGTTCCTAGTCATATTGGTTTCCTCTGTGCCATGAAGGGAACTCACCACCTGATCTTTTTTATATGTTGTTGGATTACTAAAATTTGTTGGGAATTTTTGCATCTGTATTCATCAAAGATATTGGCCTGTACTTTTCTTTTTTGGTGTTATCTTTGGTTTTGGTATTAGGGTGATATGTCTTTGGGAGTGTTCCCTCCTCCTCAGTCTTTTGGAATAGTTTGAAAAGGATCAGTATAAGTTCTTCTTGGTATGTTTGGTAGAATTCGCGTGTTAAGCCATCTTTTCCTGGACTTTTGTTTGTAGGGAGTTGTAAAATTACACATTCTAGGGAGTTCCCCTTGTGGCTCAGTTTCTAACGAATCCGACTAGGAACCATGAGGTTGCGGGTTCGATCCCTGGCCTTGCTCAGTGGGTTAAGGATCCGGCGTTGCCGTGAGCTGTGGTGTCGGTTGCAGATGTGGCTCGGATCCCTGGCCTTGCTCAGCGAGTTAAGGATCCGGTGTTGCTGTGGTGTAGGCCGGTGGCTATAGCTCCAATTAGACCCCCTAGCCTGGGAACCTCCATATACCATAGGCCACGCGTGCAGCCCTAGAAAAGGCAAAAAGACAAAAAAAAAAAAGGTTATTCTATTTCACCTATGGTGATTGGTCTGTTCAGATCATCTATTTCTTCTTGATTCAGTTTTGGTGGGCTGCATGTTTCTAGAATGTTTGCAGTTTCTTTTAGGTTGACAGATTTGTTGGCATATAATTGTTCATAGTATTCTCCTAGTTTTTTGTATTTCTGTGTTATCAATTGAGATTTCTCCTTTTTCATCTACTTAGTTTATACGGGTTCTCTCTTTTCTTCTTCGCCAGAGGTTTGTCAATTTTGTTTACCCTTAGCTCTTGGGGGTTTTTTAAAATATTTTTTCTATTGTCTTTTTAATAATCTCTATGTATTTTCTCTCTCTCATCTTTATTATTTCCTTCCTTCTGCAGACTTTAGATTTTGTCCTTTTTTCTAATTCTTTTAGGGGGTGGTAGGTTAGGTGGGATTTTTTTGTTTTTCGTTTTCAGGAAAGCCTGTATCGCTGTGACCTTCCAAGAATGGCTTTTGCTGTATCCCATGGGTTTTGTTTGGTTGTGTTTTCATTACTGTTGGTCTCAAGGTATTTTTTGATTTCCTTGTTGACTCATTGGTTTTTTAGTAGCATGTTGTTTAGTCTCCACATAGTCATTTTATTTCCCATTTTTTTAAAATATTGGTGAAATACACATAACACAAAACTTAGCATCTTAACCACTTTTAAGTGTGTAGTTCAGTGGTACTAAGTACATTCATATTGTTGTGCAGCTATTATCACCATCTAGGCCCATAACTTTTCATCCTGTAAAATGAAAACCGTATCTGTTAAACAGCAGCTGTCCATTCCTGGCTCTGCCAGCGCGTGGCAACCACCCTTCTACTTTCTGTCTCTGATTGGACTACTCTGAGTACGGCCTATAAGAGGAGTCGAGTTTCACTCAGTACAATGTGGTCAGGGGCCATCCGTGGGTCAGCATTTCCTTCCTTTTTCAGGCTGCATCGTTGCACAGTATGGATAGACAGTGTTTTGCTTATCTATTCAGTATGCTCACCTCGTTTTTGTTTTTGCCACATTTTGCTCATGCATTTCTGCAGTCACCGGAGGCAGAGGCTTAAAAGTCAGATAGTCCAGGTTTGAATCCTGGATCCTGGTTTTTACTCGTTACGAGACCTTGATTAACAAATTACTCAGACTCTCTGAGCTTCCCTCCTCATCTGTGAAATGGATGTAGAGTCGGGACACTCATCTCATCGGCTGCTGTCAGAACCGAGCAAGACGCTGAGGGTGTCCACAGACCTAGCAGAAATCTTAGCTGGTGGGACATGCTCACCATTTGTACTTTCAAAACTTGTTCTTTTCTTTCTTTCCTTTTTTTTTTTTTTTTTTTTTTTTGTGCTTTTTAGGCCCCACACCTGCAGCATATGGAGGTTTCGAGACTAGGGGTTGAATCGGAGCTATAGCCACTGGCCTACACCACAGCCACAGCAACAGCAGATCTGAGCCACATCTGTGACCTACACCACAGCTCATGGCAACACTGGATCCTTAACCCACTGAGCAAGGCCAGGGATCGAACCCACAAGCTCATGGTTCCTGGTTGGATTTGTTAACTGCTGCACCACGACGGGAACTCCTCTTGTTCTTTTTGACATAAGGTTGAGAAAGGAGGAAAATCCTTAATTAACTAAATACTAGAGATGATTTCAACCCCTTGCCACGTTTGCTCCTTAGTGTCCCATACGAGGCTGTGAAGGTGAGTTGTAGACTGTGGGGGGCACCCCTGGCCTCCCCTCTGGAAGCTCTAGTGACTGTGGGCTCTGGGGTGCCGGGGTGAGCTCCTGCACATCTGCACGCGGCCACCCTTGGAGGACTGTGGGCCGCCTGTGGGCTTGGCTCTTCCTCGTTCCAGCTCTCGCCCACTGCCGTGCTCCCAAGACGAGGGGAGGGGGAGCTGGAACAAGCTGTCTTTGTGCTCTGCTTTAGGCCGGCCCGGCTGCACTGTGGGTACGGGCACGCGGGCCTCGAGCTGCACGTGGAGTGTCAGAGAGAGGGTTTCTGGGGCTGTGGGAAGAGCCGGGTGGCTGGCATATTTGTTGTGGGCAGAGCCCTCTGCTGCGGTTTTTGAAAATCCTCTCGCACACTGGGGTGAGACGGCAGCAGGGGTGTTGTCAGCCTGGCGTTAAGTGTTAAAGGGCTGCTGAGGACATCACCCTGCCAAAGTGACAGGCTTGGGAGGCTTGGGTGAGGGGGGGGACTTATAAAAAGCGGCGGGCCTGATTTCTGGGGCATCAGGATCTCATGTGTGCTGGACCTTTTTATAAGGATGAGGTCCACCCACCAGCAGCAGTCCATCAGCTCTGTGACTGGCCCTTTAGACCCAGGACTGATGGACTTGAGAGCCTCTCAGGCTCCTCACTATAAAGTCCAAGAACAACTGGTTCCTGGGTTCTCCTCAGCAATCTTTTTTTTTTTCTTCTCTTTTGTGCTCCTCAGCAATCTCTTTTTTTTTTTTTCTTCTCTTTTGTCCTTTTAGGGCCCCATTTACGGCACATGGAGGTTTCCAGGCCAGGGGCTGAACTGGAGCTGTAGCTGCTGGCCTACGCCACAGCAACACGGGATGCGAGTCATGTCTACAACCTACACTGCAGCTTGTGGCAACAGCAGATCCCCCACCCACTGAGCAAGGCCAGGGATCGAACCCGCGTCCTCATGGATACTAGTCGGGTTTGTTAACCACCCAGCCACGATGGGAACTCCCTCAGCAGTCCTGTCTTAAAAGTACCCCCTTGAATCTCAGAGGGAATGTGTAGATCTCTAATCCAGATGCCCTGTGGTTACAGGATCCAGTCAGTCCCAGGAGCAGCTGTCCACGAGCTCTGAGGAGGCATCTGGAACAGAGGAGGAGGAGGAGGAGGAAGCTGAGCCCAGCTTCATCATGGGGCGATGACGGTGTTGTCTGCAGCAGCGGTCGGGGCCTGTGACCAGGACCTCAGAAACTCATCCGCCACAGGCCTGGAGGGGAAGGGAGCCTCTGTTTCAGCTCAGTTTCCCTCCCAAAGCCGTGCTTGATCGAAGCAAGTAGGACCCCACCCCAAGGCCTCATCGCCGCCTGTGGGAGAGAGGACTGTCTCCTGGCACTGCCCAGGGCCAAGCAGGTGTCATGGACTTTTCCACGAAAGGGGAAGAGGTCGTGCCTGTTCTCATGTAATTGAACATGATGAGTTTGGGGCTGGTTTCTGTGATAGGAAATGTTTTAGTAAAAAACAGAAAATTTTCAGTTTTTGTTGAGACCTGTGAAATGTTGATGACAGAAGCAGTAGAGAAGGCTGTGGAATGACCGAGAAGGGCCTGTTTTTCAGACTCGGTGAAGGAGATGGCCTAGGCTCTGGTGGTAAGGCGCACTGCAGGATGCATGACCTCCGTTTCCTTCTGTGGAAGGTGCAGGCTGCACCCCAGAACGTGCTCCCTCCCTGCAGCAGGAGACGTGGGACTTGACCAGGTGCTGAGCCAGAAGAGAGGACCTGGATGTATGCAAAGAGCTTGGGGAAACCACTGGAGACGAGAAAATAAGCAGGTGGAGTCCAGGCAGAGCTGGGCCAGAGAGGGTGGCCTGGGGGATCCTAGCTGCACTGCACGGGAGGTGGATGCCGTGGTCAAAAGCTGCATTTTCTTCCGGAGGTAAGAGGGGAGCTAAGCAGGAAAGGGGAGGTGACAGAGGACAGCCTTTCAGGCCAGCAGGAGGAACAGATAGTTTCTAATTCGAGGCTTTGCTCTTTATCTCCAAGTTTCTAGGTCTATTTTGTGCCTTTTATGGAGTTGGATAGAATTAAGGAAATAGTGGTTTTGAGTGAAGGGAAACTGCAGAAACATTTTTTCTTGATTTCTCTGGCCTTACCCTGAGCCATGTGACATCTGTGATAATTTCTGTCTTTCCGCAGTTCAAGTCACAGGAATTTTTTTCCTAGGCAGCCGAAATGGAAAGTCATTCCTAATAAATTAGCACACACCCTGGCTGTACATTTTGGAAGCCGTGTTTCTCTTTCATCAGGGACTGGCTGGTTAGTTTTGGTTCTCCTGTCTTTGAACTGTTGGATTCCTTATCTTCCCCCCAAGTGTGTGTCTTAACTCGTAAGCTTTGAGTCTGCAGCCTGGATCCTGTGGGCATTCCCTCACCCTGGAGGCTGGAGCCCTGGGCTTGAGTCCTGACCCTGCCTCTGATGAGACAGGGAACTCTGGGCAAGTCACTTCCTTCCTGCTTTTGCCCGGTGCCCTGGCTGTGACCGTAACAAGACAGCACAGCACGCAGATGCTGGACAGGTGCGTGAGCAACTAGACGGATGGGAGGGTGCCAGACCGGATGTTTGGGTTTTCACCTTTACTGGGTGTCAGAAGGTGACGCTCACGGAGAGACTGTCCTCTGGCAGTTTAAGGTAGTGCTAGCCCCCTAAAACCCAGAGTGAAGGACTCTCACTGTGATCAAGCAGAAGCTCGGATCTGCTTGCCCAGCGTACCCAGCAGAGCCAGCTGACTGACACCCCATTGTGGTGACGGAAAGTACAATTGATTGCAGGGTGTCAGGCATGGAGCAGGGCAGCTGGTGCTCAGAAGACGCAAACTCCCTGGTGGCTGTCAGGGAAAGGCTCTCAGAGGCTGTGAGGGGGAGGGTCACAGGGTGTGTGATGAGCTCACCTCCACTTCGGATTGGTCGGTGGTGAGCCACTGGGTACTGTTTTAGGAAGCCCAGCCATCAGCCTTCTGGTTCCAGCCAGTCTGGGATCTCTGTGCTGGTGGTCAGCGTGTAGTAACCCCCAACCCCACCCCATGGGGGCTTAATATCCTGAGCCAGACCCTTGAATTGTTTTGCCGATATTATCTACAGCCCTTGAGGAGGAACTAAAGGTCCTTGATTTAGTTTTATGGCTAAAGGTTTTCTACAAACAGGGGACTTGGTGGAGGCAGGGTGTCTGTCTAGGAAGGCCGGCAGGATCCTGCTTACCTTCAGTGCCCCCCCATGCGCCTCAGTCCTGTGGGAACGGGCAAGGGACTGCTCTGGCCACTTCCTGCTGCCTGAGGGCGAGGTCAGTTGTGCAGGATTAGAGGAGTCACCGACTTCCGTTTTAAAGAAGGCTCAAGTTGCTTTGTCTTTTGAAAACCTCTCTTTGCTTTGTCACAGCCCTCGACAAACATTTGAAAATTAGTACACATATTACAGTGAAGATAATGATCACAACGCACCCTCGTAATACACCCCGGAAGTCTTCCATTCCCGATGGCAACCAGGAAACGAAGGTTTGGAGTGGGTCCTCTTTATGTACATTCTGTAGCCGAGTAGCCCCTTAACTTCTCTGAGTTTTGAGTTCTCCCGAGGCATGAATATGTACTTAACAGGAGCTACTGGCCACTGCTTTTTGTTGTTGTTGTTGTTGTTGTTGTCAAAAAATAATTTAAGTTATATTATCAACCAGTACTGTTCTGACTAGAGAAGCTGGTGCCTTCTGGGAGGCTACTGCTTGAGCTATCGCATTTGTTACTGTTGCTGAAGAGAAAGGTTTCATAGTTACAAGAGGAGACCTTGAGACTATAAGGTTTGCAGCTGCCAGCATTGTTTTGAGACTGGCTGGTGGTGTCCTTGAGTCCAGTACAGTCCAGAAGTTTCAGGTTCTTAGTAATACAGGAACACGTTGTCTGAAACCATGTCCGTAATGGCCACCCACATCCATTTTGGATGACTGAGCCACAGTTAGCATCATTTTGACTCTTTAATGCATTCTTTAATGGTTAAAGCAGATTTAACATATATGGGGGATAAACTAGAACAGCCTGCATAAACCAGAATGACTTCTCCATACCTCAGTATATGAAAGTTTCCTCTATCACTTTTTTTGTTTGCAAATTTTTCCGCAGAAAGTGGTGATCAGGGTGGTATTGCCTGCCCTGCATCCATCGGGCCCTGGTTCTAGGCCTCCTTGTTTCTGTGTATCTGCCTAGCCATCCACGTAGGGGGAGACGCATCAGACCTAGTGAACAAGTTCAGGAGTTGCTGTCGTGGCTCAGCAGTTAACGAATCCGACTAGGAAACATGAGTTTGCAGGTTCGATTCCTGGCCTCGCTCAGTGGCTTTTAAGGATCTGTCTTTGCCGTGAGCTGTGGTGTAGGTCGCAGACGCAGCTTGGATCCCATGTTGCTGTGGCGTAGGCCAGCAGCTACAACTCTGATTAGACCCCTAGCCTGGGAACCTCCATATGCCGCGGGTGCGGCCCTAGAAAAGAAAAAAAAAAAAAAAAGTTCAGAGCTGTGCTAACAGGGAGACGCTGTATGAGCTACACATTATCAGTTATACCAAACTGTCACACAGACGTTCTACATCTGCTTTGCAGAATAGATTTAAGGCAAGCAGTGTTACATGTTCCTCCTCCCTACAAAGTGTTCTTTCTTTCTGAACTTTGCAGTCAAAAGCATGATTAGAAATAAAACAATAACTTTCTATTTTGATACAAACATTTGGTACACAGTTCATACCTGGTTCTGATTCTTGGGTCATCTGTCTGCCACTGCTTTTTCTCATCCTCTGTTGCAGTCCTTTCACTAGGCCAGAACAGTGCAGGAGTTATTTATTTAAGAGTCAGTTTCTTACAGTTTCACTCTGCATAAGCTATTTAAGAATACCTGATAAGAGTCTTTTTATTTAGTTTGGAGAGAGTGTTATAAATGTTGCCTTTTCCAGCACGTATAATGTCTGGTTGTGGATCATGTGACATCTGATCTTCATCCAAAGATAAGAGTACCGTGATCAGCTTCAGAAAAAAGCCTAGAATATTCCTTTAATAACGTAACTTTATAATATAGCAGCAAGGGCATATCTTGGATATAGGTAATAGAGAACTTCAGTATCCACAAAGGTGTATATTATCAAGACACACTCAGTTACTCATTTCTACCAAATCTAGCCAAATTGAGCCAAATAAAGACTAATTTCTTGGGAGTTCCCTTCATGGCACATTGGAAACGAATCTGACTAGGAACCATGAGGTTGTGGGTTCAATCCCTGGCCTTTCTCAATGGATTGAGGATCCAGTGTTGCTGTGAGCTTTGGTGTGGGTCACAGACGTGGCTGGGATCCGTGTGGCTGTGGCATAGGCCAGCAGCCACAGCTCCGATTAGACCCCTAGCCTGGGAACCTCCATATGCGGTAGGTGTGGCCCTAAAAACCAAGGAAAAAAAAAAGGCTCATTTCTTTGCACAGTAAATCTGGTTACAATCAGCTTGGCCTGATTGGTTACATAAGTGTATTTGATCCTATAAGAGCTTTTTAATTGGCTGGGCTAGAACTTTTCCTAAGGAATATCAAATTGAACTTTTTTACAAGACCTCTCGAGGCCGAGAAAGTTGTATCCAGGACTTGCCCTCAGATTTTGCCTGCAATAGCTGTAGATTTGAGAGAATTCCTCTCTTCTCGAGGCCCCTCAAATATCTTGATATTCCTGTTCCTGAGCTCCCTTACTCAGCTGATAAGGCTGTTGGGCCTCTTGAGTTTCCAGTTTCTGGAGGGATCAGGTCAAGAGAAGGGATAAATGTTCCATTTATAATAACTTACCAAGTTGTTATAAAGGGGTTTTCTTTATGGCTAGAAAAGCACAAATTAAGAGCCAGTAATACTTCAGACAAAACCTGTAGAAGTTATATTCATCAGTTTATTCAATTCTATGCAACTAATCCGTGGTCTTAATCTTAACAGTTTTAGGAAACCATCAGGGTTCCCACTAGAATTTCTTACCCAGTCCAGCAGTATGATCAGGCAGTTATCAGAAATCTTGTACTTGTCAAGAGTCCTTTCTATGAATCTTCTTAAAGGTGAAACATTTCTTGCAAAAGCTCCAGTGAAATACCACCTGCTGAAGGATGAGAAGGAGCAGTCAAAGACCAATGACAATGCAGTTGACAAAGAAGCGTAGCCAGGTTGCTGTGACACACAACATTTAAAAATAATGAGAATTATAATACCAGGACATACCCAAATTTTAGGAACTTCCTATAGTTTCTAGAACCCTTAATGATATTTACCCAGAGGGTGTTATCTGTGAAGTTTTATCACTACTCATTTGATAATGCTTCCCATGTAATTTAACACACCAGAGAATCCCAAATTAGTCCAATATTTCTTTCTCTGAGATGCCTCAGGGCCCTTTGAACAGTCCCAAGTGTTAGCTAGGCGTCAAAAGAACTCTTAATTTAGAAATGTTTTTTAATGGCCACACCCGTGCATATGGCATTTCCCGGGCCAGGGATTGAATCTGAGCTGCAGCTGAGGCAATGCCGGATCCCTTAACCCACAGTGCCAGTCTGGGGATCCAACCTGAGATGCTTCAGTCAGACTCCTAACCCACTGCACCACAGCGGGAACTCCCAATTTAGAATTTGATTGGAGGAAGCTTGTCAAAAATAGTTTTATGAAAAGGCAACCTACAGAATGGCAGAAAATATTTGCAAATGATGCAATCAGAGGGAGGTTAATTTCCAAAATACTCAAACACCTCAATATTAAAAAAAAATCAAAAAATGGACAAAAGATCTAAGACATTTCTTGAAAGAAGACAACAGCCAAAAAGCACATGCGAAGATGCTCAACGTTGCTAATGCTTAGAGAAATGTAAATCAAAACTGCAGTGAGGCATTACCTCACACTGGTCAGGCTGGCCAGCACCCAAAAGTAGGCAGACAGTAAATGCCAGAGAAGAGGTGGAGAAAAGGGACCCACCCTGCACCTGAAGGGGGTGTAGTTCTGCTGCCACTACCGAAAACATTATAGAGGTTCTTTAAAAAACTAAAAGCAGTTACTATGTGATCCAGTGATCCTACTCCTGGGCATATATCTGGAGAAAACCATAATTCCAAAAAAATACATGCACTCCTGTGTTCATAGTGGCACTATTTACAATAGCCAAGACATGGAAACAACGTAAATGTTATTGACATGGACAAAGAAAGGTGTGGCACGTTTATACACAATATGGCTCAGCCATAAAAAATATTGCCATTTGCAGCAACATGGATGTTTTACAGTATCTTTATACTGTATAACAAAGATACATTATCACTTACATGTGAAATACAGAAAAATGGTACCAAAGAACTTATTTACAGAACAAATAGATGCAGAAAACTACAGGTTACCAAAAAAGGATAGGAAAGGTGAGGGATAATTTAGAAGATTAAATTGGATTAAGATATATAAACTACTACATATAAAATAACCAAAAGAACCTACTGTGTCGTACAGGGAACTATACTCATATCTTGTAATAATCTCTAATGGAAAAGAATCTGAAAAATATGTCAACATAGATATTTATATATTTATATAAATCACTTTTCTGCACACCTGAAATTAACACATTGTAAAGCAATTGTATTTCGATAAAAAAATTTAAAAACGAAGTTTTAAAACACTTGGTTCAAGTAGGGAGCACAGGTCATTGTGAAACAATATTAAAGTGATAAGGTTTCAAAGACAAAAAAAGTTATATCACTTTAAAAAGAAACTTGGTCTTACCAAAAGCTCAGTAGTCCAAGAAACTTTCTCAGCAGAAAGCCAACCTCCAGTCTTATATCAGCTTTCTTTTAATGACAAAACTGAGTTCATCCCATCTTAGCCCACTCTGACCATGAACAAAACTCTTTAAGTTTCCTCTTCCACACCCTCCTATAACCTTGGGAGTTTGTCCCTTATTTTTTTCCTCATCCAGAAACAACCAGCTCTACAACAAATCCAGTATTGAGCAGAAATCTCCATCTGTCATACCTTCTTACTGAAAACACATGCTACTTTATTTATATACTGAAAGGTTTCCCTTATTTCTAGTAGTTTTTAATTACATGTCACAATTTTTAACCCTTAAAAACTTTAATCTTGGCGTTCCCTGGTGACCTAGCGGTTAAGGATTAGCATTGTCACTGCTGTAGTTCAAGTTTTAGTCCCTGGCCAGGGAAATTCCACATGCCTCAGGTGCAGCCAAAAAAAAAAAGCCCTGACCAGTCAACCAAATAAAAAAACTAATTGCTAACAAAAGCCAAGAGGCAAACAATTGTGGAATGTTCTTTATACCAGCATTTTCTGATTAGAAAACTTAGCATATTTTATAACCTAAAACACGTAATAGTTTCCACATGTAAGCAGTAGCATTGGATGTTGCTGTCTAATTGTCTGACTGGTTTCACTTCGCATGATAATTTCTAGGTCCATCCATGTTGCTATAAATGTTATTTCTTTCCTTTTAATGGCTGAGTAATATTCCATTGTGTGTATGTACCACATCTTCCTATCCACTGCATTGTTGATGGGCATTTAGGTTGTTTCCATGACCTGGCTATTGCAGAGAGTGCTGCAATGAACATTGGGGTACATGTGTCTTTTCGAGTCATGGTTTCCTCTGGATAGATGCCCAGGAGTGGGATTGCTGGATCAAATGGTAATTTCTATTTTTAGTTTTCTGAGGAACCTCCATACTGTTTTTCACAGTGGTTGCACCAGTTTTCATTCCCACCAACAGTGTAATAGGGATCCTTTTTCTCCACACCCTCTCCAGCACTTACTGTTTGTAGACATTTTGATGATGGCCATTCTGGCCGATGTAAGGTGGTACCTCATAGTGGTTTTGATTTGCATTTCTCTAATAATGAGTGATGTTGAACATCTTTTCATGTGTTTTTTGGCCATCTGTATGTCTTCTTTGTAGAATTGTCTGTTTAGATCTTCTGCCCATTTTTTGATGGGGTTGTTTGTTTTTATGGTATTGAGCTATAGGAGGTGTTTGTAAATTTTGGAGATTAATCCCTTGTGAGTGGATTCATTTGCAAATATTTTCTCCCATTCTGTGGGTTGTCTTTTCGTTTTGTTTAGGGTTTTCTTTGCTGTGCAGAAACTGATAGCTTCATTTTAAAAGTTACAAATCAGAAATATTCATAACAACAGTGGGAATTAATTCATAGGGTTTTCTTTTCTGTGCAGAAACTCATAGCTTCGTTTTAATAGTTACAAATCAGAATTAATTCATAACAGTTGGAATAAATTTACTTGAGGTTTTTGTGGGGGTTTTTTTTTTGGTCTGTTTTGGTCTTTTGTCTTTTTAGGGCCGCACCCGCAGCATGGAGAGATTCCGAGGCTAGGGGTCGAATTGAAGCTATAGCTGCCGGCCTACGCCACAGCAACACGAGATTCGAGCCACATCTGTGACCTACACCACAGCTCATGGCAACGCTGGATCCTTAACCCAGTGAGCGAGGCCAGGGATACAAGTAGGGTTAACCACTGAGCCACAACAGGAACTCCTCAATTGAGTTTTAAAGCCTTTTCCCGTTTCCTTTCAGTCTCAGGTTCTACCAGTTAAGCTAAGACCATAGTCTCAGACAATGTGAGCTCTGTTTACATTTCAAAGAAATAAGAGTTACAATTTCAACCTTTTTCTTAGGAATACTTTTTTTCTCTCATGGTCAGAATTTTGAATCAAGGCAGATTTCTGTAACTGCATTTGCAAAAAAAAAAAAAAAGCAATGTCAAGAGTTTTGGCCATTTTTCTCAGAGTCTAAATAATATTGTGGCCATGTGATATTATAACAAAGCTATCTTTCTTTTCATTTAAGCATAGCATATTTTTTCAATTTAAAAAAATATACCCCAGGGAACTACAAGTTGGAATGGAGCTCAGATTCCGCTTTTTTGCATACCTTGGTATTACCAGAAACAGGTGAGAACCAGGCAACCCAGTGCTCAGAGGCCTCTCAGGGTCACACTTACCTAGCACGAGATTTCCTCCCTTCCGTTCCAGGTAGGGCTACCAGTGGGCCTTAGTTTAACAGAGAGGTTCCCAATTTGCCGCTCAGTGGTGTAGAATGGCTGAGGGATTCCTCAACCTGGAAGAGAAGATGCCAATTAAAACAGCATTCTGTGGGGGTTCCTGTGGTGGTGCAGCAGAAATGATTCCAGCTAGTATCCAGGAGGATGTGGGAGTCACTTGGCTGTACAGAAGAAGTTAACCCTGTAAGTCAACTATACGTCTATAAAATTTTAAACATTTTGCCCAAAATTAGACCAGCAGGTACTTTGTCCCCACAAAAAGGAAAAGTTCCAGTCAAGGCGCCCAGTAGGGAAGACTCTCCCAGTGTCATCACACCCAGAGTTCCGCTGCTCACCGGCGGCGGCTCACAGGCATTACCAGAGCCCTGTTGCCTTCACACAGAACCGCAGGTGCCATGGGCAGGTGGCACCACGTCAGCAGGAAGCACTAGGAGCTGTCCCTGAGACAGATGCTCAGACAGATACTGGATGGGGTCCCAGAGCTGCCAGGGACCAAGGTGCCACAGGCGAGACACCCACTCGACGAGAATCCCACCCCTGGGTCGCCAAAATCCTTGCTGAACCGGGCCGGGCTGCTGACTCCCCATGTGAGGAAGGAAAGTGCGTGCTTATCAAAGGGCACGAGACAAAGAACGGGCAGCTCGTGCTCAAAGGCCCCAACTCCCCGATGGCTTTCGTTCAGCGAAGGGCTGTTCAAGACAGTGTGAGGGAGAGGTCACAGGCTGGGGGAGCAGCTCACGGGTGATTCTCTGGTTGATGAGGTAACAGGATGATGATCCAAGAATCTCAGTCATCAACTCTCGGTTCCAACTGGTCTGGGCTCTGCGGGCTGGTGGTCAGCGTGCAGTTAACTTCTGCCGCCTGGCGGGGTTTTCGTTTCTGCCAAACAAGGATATGACTCGGGATCTTATATGTAGCCCTTGAGGAGAAATTAAAGGTCCTCGACTTTGTTTTATGGCTAAACAATTATTTTCTCTTGCTTGACTGCTTTCCTTGGTTTCTGCATTTTCAAAATCTGATTAAATTTGCTCTTTGGAACTCGGGGAAGCCAGAAGACTAAAGCTATTGTACCAGTAAGAGGCGGGAGACATGGTGTGGGGGTGGCTGTCCCCAGGAAGCCACTCAGGGTCCATCTCAGTTTCATTTCCCAGGAGTATTATTTGGGAAAAGGGAAGAATTAGATGTCATCAGTGAGAAGGGTATGACTGAGAGACACCCACCCCTCAAAAAAACCAAAGCATGATGGGCCGGGGGGGCATGGATCTTAGGTATGGCCCTTCTGACTGTTATCAAACCAGTATCATTTTGCCCAGTGTACAGCAAGCCAAAACGCTGAGGTGCCAGGATGGCAGTGAAGAGAGGGTTTATTCACAGTACAGCCAAGGGAGGAGAGAGACCAAATTCTCCTGGAAGGGAAGAGGCTCCAGGTAGTTACGGAGTAAAACATCAAGGCAGCCTGAGGTGTGGGGGTTGTGGGGCTGTGACTGTCACTCTGCATGGGTGCAGCTAAGCTACAGGCATCTGCAGCTTCAAAGATGGAGGTGCAGAGTTCCCATCGTGGCGCAGTGGCTAATGAATCTGACTAGCATCCATGAGAGCACAGGTTCGATCCCTGGCCTTGCTCAGTGGATTAAGGATCCAGCATTGCCTTGAGCTGCTGTGTAGGTCACAAACGCTGCTTGGATTGTGTGGCTGTGGAATAGGCCAGCAGCCACAGCTCCGATTCAACCCCTAGCCTGGGAATCTGCATATGCCATGGGTGCAACCCTAAAAAGCAAAAAAAAGCCTTACTTACGACTGCCACTCCTTTCCAGTGCCCTTCCTGTTCTGTTGGCTATGTGCATACTGGCAGGATCCCACTGTGACATGCCCTGTTACCTGTTGTTGGGTCCCTTGTGGGGTCCTGGCTTCAGTCTTGCTCTGCCTGTGTTAAGGCAGCCAGCACCAGAGGGGTCTTCTATTTCATTCTGTGTCATCCCCTTTTCTCCAGAACCAGGTCCCTGCCATTAGAAACTCTAAAGGCGATATCAAGAAGTTGAGAGGAAAAAAAAATCCCTGAAGCCCCTTCTACCTTTTGCAGTTTCTTCTGTGTGTTAGGGGCACTCTGTTCAACCAAAGTCATATTAACCATCTTTAAATTCTTTGGAGTTCTTGTCGTGGCTCAGCGGAAACGAATTCGACTAGGAACCATGAGCTTGTGGGTTCGATCCCTGGCCTCACTCAGTGGGTTAAGGATCCGGCGTTACGTGACCTGTCATGTAGGTTGCAGACGTGGCTCACATCCTGCATTGCTGTGGTTGTGGTGTAGGCTGGCAGCTGTAGCTCCGATTAGACCCCTAGCCTGCAAACCTCCACATGCCATAGGTGCAGCACTAAAACGACAAAATACAAAAAAAAAAAAAAAAAAATCTTTGGAGCTTCAGGGTCTACATCTATATATCTTGCCTATAAGCTTTTCTTCTCCCCCTGCCTACAGCACACGGAAGTTCCTGGGCAAGGGATCGAACCCGTGCCAGAGCCACAGCAGTGATAACACTGGATCCTTAACCCACTCCCCCATGAAGGAATTCCTGCCTATAAGCTTTAAAGGTCTTTTTTAGAAATTCTGAAGGAGCCCCACTCGGTTTCTGTTTCACCTCCTGTAACATCAGCAAGGCTCTGTTGCAGCAGCACTGTTCCTAAGCCAGAGCGAACGCAAGGTCCATGATGCTCCACTGTAGCCCACCTACAGCACTCACGTCCTGGGAGGGATCTGCTGTGGGTAGAACCAGACTGGCAGCAGCCCAGACCCAGTTGCCAGGGCTTCTCTGTGTAGCCAGTGTTCTGCTCCCAAGCTTTATCCAGCACCACTCAACAGTCGTCTGAAGGAAGAAGGGTGTTTAATCAGTGGTGAACATCTGCCCAGGAAGGTGGTGGGTCCCCCCCCCCCCAAAAAAAAGGAGTTCCCGTCATGGTGCAGCAGAAACAAATCCAACTAGGAGCCATGAGGTGGCAGGTTCAATCCCTGGCCTTGCTTAGTGGGTTAAGGATCTGGCATTGCTGTGAGCTATAGGTCGCAGACAAAGCTTGGATCATGCACTGCCGTGGTTGTGGTGTAGCCTGGCAGCTACAGCTCTGATTTGATCCCTAGCCTGGGAACTTCTATATGCTGCAGGTACAGTCCTGAAAAGCAAAATAATAATAAACTAATAATAATGAAAAAGGGAAGAGAAAGAACTCAAGGATCCATTTTCAGGCCATTTTGCTCCAGAATCTAAAGGATATTACGGTTCAAACAAGCCAAAAACCAGAGCCCCAGGGCTCCAGCCCGAGTTTGGAGCTGGAAATTTGTTCTCTGGTCAAATCCTGCCCAGTGGGCGTCCAACCCAGGATCTGGACAGATGGCCAAACAACAGGGGCACAGGTGTGTTACCCAAAAGACCTCTTGCAAACCTGAACCTGCCGAACCATTTCTTTGCTACAGAACTAAGTGAGGGAGATGGGACTAAGATGGGGAGTAGGACTGGAGCTCACCTTCTCTCGAGGTAACAAAGAATTACAACCAATTGATGACAACCTTCAGTAAAAGTAGATGAAACTACCAAAAAAGATATCCTATTCCAAAAGACAAAAAGGAGGGCCCATTAAGATGGTAGGAAAGGTGATTATGCAATACAAGCAACCCCATAACCACTGGTGGGCAGCCCACAGACTGAAAAGTAACTTCATCACAAAGGCTCACCCATGGAGTGAGAGTTCCGAGAGCCCCACGTCTTGTTTCCCACACCTGGGGATGTGGCATTGGGAGGAGGAGACCCTAGAACATTTGCCATTGAGGGCCAGCAGGGCGTGTGCACAGGAGCTCCATAGGACTGGGGGAAACAGGGATTCCACTTTTGAAAGGCACACATAGGCTTTCATGTGCACTGGGCCACTGGACAAAGCAGAGGTTCCATAGGAATCTAGGTCAGACCTGCCTGCAGTTCCTGGAGGATCTCCTGGGAAAATGGGGTGACTGTAGCTCGTTGTGGGGGAAGGATATTGGAGATGAAGTTCTCAGGAATAATCATTAGCATGAACTACTTTAGAGGTTGTGGTTTTGGAAAAATCTGGCCCCACCCATTAGGGCTGAGAAGCCCCAGGCCAAACAACAAACTAGGTGGAAACACAGCCCTACTCATCAGCAAACAGGCTGCCTAAAGACCCAGCCAGGTGTACTGCCACCTCTACTCCAACCAAGAAAAAGCCCAGACCCACCAGAGGGATAAGAATCGGTGTCACTTGCTGGTGGGCAGGCACCAGTTCCTCCCATCAGAAAACCTGCAGCAAGCCCCAATGCGAACTTCAGCCACAAGGGGGGCAGAGGGGCAGATATTAATAGCAAGAGAAGCTACAACCCTATTGTGTGCAAAAAAGAGACCACAATAAAAACTATAAAAATGAAAAGGCAAAGAATTATGACTCAGATAAAGGAAGAGGAGGGGGAAAAAATAAGTGATCTGGAGGTTACCAACATCTAAAAAAGACTTTAGACTAACGACAGTAAAGATGATTCAAAATCTTGGATATAGGGATTGGATTAAGATGGTGGAATAGAAGGACTGGAGCTCCACTTCTTTCCCCAAAAAACAACAAAACTACAACCAAATGCCGAGCAACCTTCAACCAAATGGACTGTAAACTTTGAAAAAGATATTCTACTCCAGAAGTCAAAGAGGAGACCACATCAAGAAGCAGGAGGGGCGATTATGCGATAGAAGCAACCCCATACCTACTGGGTGGGAAGCCCCACAAACTGGAAAGTAACTATCACAGAGACTCACCTGTGGACTGAGAGTTTCTAAGCCCCACGTCAAATCCCCACGCCTGGGGATCTGGCACAGAGAGAAAGAGCTCCCAGGTCATCTGGCATTGAAGGCCAGTGGGGCTTGTGTGCAGGAGCACCACAGGACTGGGGAAAACAGAGACCCCATTCTTGAACGGCGCACACAGACTTCCATGTGCACTGGGTACCCGGGCAAAGAAAAGTCTCCATAGGAATCCGGGTGGAACCTGACTGCAACTCTTGGAGGATCTCCTGGGAAAACAGGGGACTGTGCCTTGTTGTGGGGGAAGGGCATTGGAGGTGAGGCTCTTGGGAATATTCATCAGCCTGCATTTCTCTGGGTGTGGCCATTTTTGGGAAAATCTGCTTCCCATCAGTGCTGAGATGCCACAGGCAAAACAATAATCCAGGTGGGATCACAGCCCCACCCATCAGTAAACAGGCTGCCTAAAGACCCCTCAGGCACACCCAGCCAGCCTCTAATCTCACCCAGAGACAAAGCTCCACCCATCAGAGGGAGAGGAATCAACCCCACCTACCAGTGCGCAGGCACCAGTCCCTCCCATTGGAAAGCCTACAGCAAGTCCCACCCCCATACCAAGTTTAGCCACAGGGGAGACAAACACCAGAACTAAGAGAGGCTACAACTCTATTGTCTACAAAAAGGTCACCACACCAAAAACCTATAAAAATGAAAAGACAGAAAACTGTAACTCAGATAAGGGAGAAAGAAAAAACCCCAGGCAAAGCTCAGTGATGAGATCATCAGCTTCCCAGAAAGAGACTGTAGACTGTTGATGCTGGAGATGATGCAAGACATTGGGAAAAAAACTGAAGGCAAAGATTGCTCAGTGTTTCCTGTAAATTATCAAAGAAATACAAGATGTAAAAATTAAATAAGAAGAAATGCAAAATACAATAACAAATTCATTAGAAGCAGCCAAAGTAGAATACAGGAGACAGAAGAATGAATCAGTGAGGTGGAGGAGAGATTAGTGGAAATAACTAATGCAGAAGAGAAAAGACATAAAACATTGAAAGGAAGAGAGGAGAGTCTTAGAGGACTCTAGGATAATGTTAAATGCACCAACATCCATATTATAGGGGTGCCAGAGGGAGAAGAGAGAGAGAAGGGGACAGAAAAAAATATTTGAAGAGATAATAGCAGAAGACTTCCCTAACATGGGAAAGGAACAACTCATTCAAATCCAGGAAGCGCAACGAGTACCATATAAAATAAACGCAAGGAGGAACACCCCGACACACATATTAATCAAAATGACCAAAATTAAAGACAAAGAGGAAATATTGAAAGCAGCTAGGGAAAAGAAACAGATGACATACAAGGAGACCCCAATAAGGTTATTGGCAGATTTTTCAGCTGAAACTCTGCAGGCCAGAAGGGAGTGGCATGATACACTTAATGTGAAGAAAGGGAAAAACTTCCAACCAGCATTACCATACCCAGCAAGGCTCTCATCCAGATTTGAAGGAGAGATCAAAACCTTTACAGATAAGCAAAAGCTAAGAGATTTCTGCAAAACTAAACCAGCTTTACAACAAATCCTAAAGGAACTTCTCTAGGCAGAAAAGAAAAGGCCACAACCAGAAACAAAAACACCACAAGTGACAAGGCACACCAATAAAGGCATATATACAGTAAAGATACTAAATCATACATGCACAATTATGCTACCAAAATCAGAAAGCATGAGAAGAGAACATGAATGCAGGTCATTGGAGAAGCACGTGCAATTAAGAAACCAACAACTGAATACAATCTCATTTCTATATAGACTCCTATATCAAAACTTCAGGGTAACCACAAATCAAAAATCTACAATTGATACACAAACAAATAAGAAAAATCAACTCAAATACAACATTAAAGATAGCCATCTTGGGAGAGGAGACAACAAGAGAATAAGGGAAGAAAAAAAGAGCAACAAAAACCCCAAACAGTTAATACAATGGC